>JAMPIV010017629.1:0-438311 GCA_024509875.1 Oreohelix idahoensis
GTATGGGGTGAGATGTGAAGGATATGGATGAGGGAAGATGTATTGGTATTGGTGGTTGTGATAAGGATGGTATTGTTATTGATTATTATAGTTGATGGTCAATGGTGGTTGGGGGGTTGGGGGATGGTGGTGGTAGGTGGGAATTTTTTGGAGGTTTGATAATGTTTTGTGTGGGGGGGAGAATGGATTAGATTTTATGTTGGGGGGGAGAAGGGGGGAAGTGGGTAGATTTGGGATTGATGAATTGTTGTAGGGTGAGTATTTGAGATTATTTATGTTTAGTTATGTTGGGGAATGGGGTTGGTGATGGTGTGGTGGGGTAGGGGGTTTATGGATTGGTTTAGGGTTAAAGATTTAATGTGGATTATGTATAGTTTTGGTGGGAGAGGGGTATTGGGTTTGATTAGTATGGGGTGGGGATATTTTGGGGGGAGGGTTTTTGGGGAGGTGTTGTGAATGAAGAGTATATAAGGTATTGTGTTAGGCTATTGGTGGGAAGGTGGATTGGTATAGGGTTTTTGTGGGTGTAAGATGTGTTGGGTGTAGGTGGATTGATTTGATTTTGGGGGGAGATTGAGGGTAGAGTAAGGGGATTATGGGGTTTAGGGGGTTGGGATATGGGGAAAAGATAATGTTTGGGTGAGGAAGGGGTTAAACGGGGAGAAAGTGGGGTAAGGGGAGGGGGGGGTGAAAGAGGTTGAAAATTGATGGTTGTGGGGGGGGGGGGTAGGTGATATGGGGGGGGTGAGATTTTTGGGAGATTGTTAAGATATAAGTTTTGTGGATAAGAGATTGGCAGTTTTTTGTGTGGATGGGGTTGTTTGGGGTGTTGTAGTAAAATATTGGGGGAGGGGAAGGTAAATTGTGGGAAGTGGAATTTAGTAAGATAAATTATGTTGTTTATTGGTTTGGAAAGAATTGTGGTGAGTATTTAATTTTGGGATTTGGGTGTAGGGGGAGTAAGGGTTTGGAATGTTATTTATTGTGGTTATATTAATGGGATGTTTGGAGGAATATGGTTATGGTGGGGTGGGAAGTTGTATGGGTAGGTATTGGTAATTTGGGTTGGGGTGGGGGGTGGTGATAATGTGTCGAGGTTGTGGGGGATTAAGATTAGTTGTATATGTGTTGGGTAGGATGGGAGAGGTTGATGTTAGGTAATATATGGGGTTAGTTGGTGATTGGGGAGGGATTAGTTGGGGTAAAATTAAATATTGAGGGGTTGATGAAGAGTATTTTGTGAGGATTTGTACAGTGGGTAGGGGGTGGGGGTGATGTAGGTGGGTGAGGGGTGTATTATATTGTTAAGTGTGTAGTTGGATATTGGGCTACCAATGGGGAATAAATATTAGGGTTGGTTTGCAGTATTAATTATGTAAGCAGTATTTGTATGGGTTTATAATTAATGGTTAGGGGTTTGAGTTTTATTTTTTGGGACTTGTTGAGTGGTTGGAGTGAGGTTGTTGTGGTGGTTGTTGGTTGTGTTATAGTAATGTATAGGGGTTATGGTATATGTGAATGAGATGTTGTATATTTAGGAAATTAAGTGTTTAATATATATGGAGGTGAGATTGATTGTAATTGTGTTGTTTTTTAAACTACAACGAATAAGTAAGTTATTATATGTAGTAAATGAATGAAAAGTTTTTCTAAGATGAAGTTAGTAGAAGTAGACTTTCGTCGGTGAATGGCATGGTACATGGCGAATGAAGCAATCCAACAATAATCGGCAGAAGGCTATGGTCCTCACTCACCGCACCGCCGTTGAGTAAACGGACTCCCATTACGGCGATATCTTGATGGAATCGTTTCTCCATGTTTCATCGCCTGACTTTCGCCAAGGTTTGTCAGGGAAAAGAGTCAAGATTACAGACCATAATTCTGTATGCATCTATGCACTGCTTAACAATATGCACATAGTCGACAGATTTGTGATTTCCCAGAAAGTTATCGACGATCGATTTGAATGCCATCCATGCGCGAAGTTCACTACCATGTAACAAGTTCTCGTACTGTTTGTCTGCAATAACTTTCCTAATCTGAGGTCCTACAAAGATACCTTCCTTTATCTTTGCATCGCTAACTTGCGGAAACTTTTCTCGAAGATAAGTGGAAGTTTTGCATGAGTTTTCTAAAGCTTTTACGCAACACTTCATGAGCCCCATCTTTATATGTAACTGTGGTAAAATGATGCTGTCTGTGTTAACTAATGGCTCGTGTATTACATTTTTATGCCCGAGCTGCATACGATCCCTGATAGGCCACACCTTTCTTGCATGATGTTCCTGTCTGTTGCGGCTGTCCCATTCACATAGGAAGCATCACAATTTAGTATACCCAGTCTGCATGTCTGTGAGAATTGCAATGACCTTTAGGTCTCCACAAATCCGCCATTGGTAGTCATTGTACTTTATTTTTGCCAAAAGTATAGCCATATTGTCATAAGTTTCTTTCATATGAACAGAGTAGGCGACTGGAATTGATGAAAATAAATTTCCGTTATGCAATAACACGGCTTTTAGACTAGTCTTGGAAGAGTCGATGAAAAGTCGACATTCGTTGACTATGTGCTCATGACCGAGGTGCACCATTAGACCGTTTACATCTTTGCAATAGCAAATGTCATCATCCATCTCAAAGTATTGAACAAGTTCTCTATGTCTATGACGAAATTTAGATATCGGAGTATTGGGCGCTAAAAGATTCCATTCTTTGAGTCGCGAACCGAGTAATTTCGCTTGTAATTTTGGTAAGAGCGAGATCACGTATTAGATCTGAAAGTTCTGAATGGTTAATTAAGTGAACACCATCATTCACCGGTATATAATCCGAGTCAGAATTAGTTTCTAAAGCAGGTAAACTATCACTTTCTGATGGTTCATTCACGTCCAATGGATATTGTTCTGGTGGAACTGGGATCGGACACGTGATTTGATCATGAGGCACTGGTTTCGAAACCGATTCAATATTTGGATAAACCACAGACTTTCTAATTTTAAAAGTGAAACCATGGATATATGTCAAACAGAAGTAACAATCAGTAGCGTGATTTGTCGGTTCACGCCATATTACTGGCACTCCAAAAGGCATCGACTTATGCTTCGGCGATTTTCGTAACCAACCTGCCAATGTATTTGAACAAGTCGAACAAACTGCATTTGGCTTCCAAGATTTATTTGCATCATCAACTTTCGAATCGAAATAAAGTTCATATGCTTTCTTTAGTAATGGTGTAAAGTTTTTCTGGTGAACACGATCAGTAAAATATCCGCACACGTAACAGAACAGATTAGCCGAATTTCTACAACTTCTAGAAGCCATATTTCGCTCAGAATTATTTCAAAATACAGTAACTATTTGAAAAATAGCGTAACATATGTCATGCATCTTTTAGCAGTATAAAAAGTAGAATTATTTTGCATTTTATTAATTTTTTAATAAGTTATATAGTAAAAATGAAACGGAGCAAATAACGGTTTCCCAAAAATATATTTTTTCACAAATATCTTAAGAACCCGACGTGATAGAGATAAACGGATTTCAGATTTGAAATCAGCGCAAGAAACTGACCTAAGAACACTTATTCTTATATAAGAAAGAAAAATGTTGTTTGTCAGTGTTATCAATTCACATTCAATTTTCATTAAAAAGATATCAAATATATCAAGCTTACCACAATTCATGGAAATAATACACAAATACGTTGACTGGCGATGAATAATGGCACAAATTCCGATCTGCCTCTGTCCCAGACTTTTATTTAGAAAAATATGATCTGGATCTCAACGCACTGTTTCTTAGTAAGTTTATTTTAAAATGTATCACTGAACTGACGCTCCTAATTGACTATATTGGCGGGTCTAACCAATCGGGCCATGTTTACACAGCTTTTCAAAAAAAGTACTCCTACTCACATTTCCCCTAACAACCAAAATTAGTATTTGTAGTCCGACTAATCGTGTTTCGCCTTACATTTACTTCTATCCAATCAAATAGGATTTAACATGGTGACCTATTTCCCGTAAAATGGTGGTTTCAAAACATGCCACTGTGCGATTATTATTTGGTGTTGTCTGACACCCTCACTATTTTCTTTTGCTATAATTTGTTAATTCCTAGACTATTTGCGTAACACTTAACATATTCTTTGTCAGCAAGTCCTAAGGAACCCAAATATATAAGTTTAATGGGGCTAAGGGGCTGCGTTCAAAATATGCATTTTCTTCTACCTCCCGTTCACTTCGATACGATGTGGTGTCTGGGTACTGTCAGGCTTTCAGACATAAAACAGTATAATGTCATGTTTCCTAATAAGCGTTTTTCAGGTTTTTAAACCTAACTCTCGTAGTTGTAGTGTTTTTTTATCACGGTCTATTTGAAAAAAAAGTTAGTGCTTCTGGCCTTTCGCGCGGGGAGGGTGGCATTAATTGTATATCGCGAGACGCGTGTTAGTGTTGCATGCGTTCCTGCTTTCAGCCCTCACTCTCTCTATCCTAAATCCATCTGTCCTTCCGTTTATGTTAACGTAGTGTATAAAATGAAATTAATGAAAGTATTAATTTAGGTCATTACGCAGTGTGCCTAGCTCAAGGTTTTCTTAGAAATACAGTACACGTTTTATTGTAGAAAGCGTGTAGTGATGCAGTAGGCTTTACTATCAACGTGGAAACGTTACAATTTGCAGACGAAGCAGAAAAATTGGGATCTCGAGTACAGTCATTGTGACAGCACTGTTCTTTACCATTCTTCTTTCCCTTTTATTGAATTTATGTGTTAGGCTTTACATTTACCTTCTAATTTATATATGTGGATTTAGAATGTTTCACGACAAATTCTCCCCTCTTAAAACAGACGTTATATGTCAGTCTATAATTCTATATACACATAGAGAAATTTACTATTATTTCTGGGGCTTACGGTGATTCTCATCACACGGATGGCGGCTTAAAAAATCCGCTCCCAGATTTGTTTTTCCAGATATATACTCTATGCTAAACTCAAATGGCTGCATAAGTAAGGACCATCTGAGTAACCTAGAATTTTCATGCCTAGCCTGCGCTAGAAACGACAAGGGTTTGTGATCCGTCTGCAACTTAAATGCCTTCCCATACAGATAAATATTGAATTTCTTTATCGCCCATATTACTGCAAGACATTCTTTTTCGCTAGTTGAGTAATTGGTTTCAGCTTTATTCAACTTTCTGCTAGCATATGCCACTGGGCTTAATTCCCCATCCAATGCATCTGATTTCTGTAGCAGTGTCGCACCTAGCCCGATATTACTGGCATCCGTTCTTACAATGAATTCTTGACTTAAGTCAGGTAATTTCAAAATAGGTTTGCTTGTAAGCTTTTCCTTCAATTCCTGGTAAGCTAATTCACATTGTGGTGTCCATGTAATTCGATCTGGATTTCCTTTACGTGTCAAATCAGTTAACGGTGCACATATGGAATTAAAGTTTTTGATATACTTTTGGTAGAAACCACATAATGAGACAAAGGATCTCACGTCTTTCTTGGTTTGTGGTCTCGGGGCTTTCTTTAGTTTCTCTAAATTCTTTGGGTCAGGGGTCATGTTTCCCTGATGGACTGTGTGTCCCAAGAATTCTAATTCTTTACATCCAACGCAACATTTGGTTGGTCGGGCTGTTAAATTCGCTTCTCTAAGTCGATTAAACAGCATATTCAGAGAGTCAATGTGTTCCTCAAATGTTTCTGTTGCTATAAGGATATCATTCATGAAATTTGTGATGCATGGATTATTCAGAGGGTCCAATAATTTTCTCATCATTCTAGAGAAGACTCTAGGGGCATTCTTCAATCCAAATGGCAATCTGTTAAACTCATAGTGTCCCTCTGAGGTACTAAAAGCTAGGTATGGTCTAACCTCAGGCTTTACTGGAATCTGATAGTATCCTTTACTCAGATCCACTTTTGAGAAATATTTAGCTTTATTTAGCCTGGCAAACAACTGATTTGTATCCGGCAATGGATCCACCTGTCCTTCTGTAATAGCATTCAGTCTCCTGTAATCTATACAGAGTCTATGTTCTCCAGAGGGTTTCCTTAAGAGCACAACACTGAAACTATACGAAGATTCACTGTGTGAAATAATTCCTTCCTTCAACAAATAGTCTATCTCTTCCTTCAAAGCTTTCTCCTTAGCAAAAGGAATCGAATAGGGTTTCATACAGACAGGTGTGGGGTCTATCAGTTTCATATCATATTCCAATAAGTTTGTATGCCCCGGTCGGTCTGTTAACACCTCTGTATGATTATCTAGAACCTGTTGCACTCTCTCTTTCTGATTTTTCGTTAAATGTGTACTGATTTTCACCTGTGCCGCTGTCTCACAGGGGTGTAATGGATATTCAAATGATGAAAGTGGTTCCTTTTTCATCTCCATGGCAATGGACAAGGTCAACAAGTGTGTCTCTTCCTGATTTTCTCTTTCCAAATATTTCTTCAGGAGATTCACATGATAGATTTTTTCTTTCCCCTTCTTATCTATCTTATAATTGGTTCTAGACACCTTCTCTAGAACTGTATATGGACCTTGCCATCCAATTTGTAACTTATTCTGACTACCGGGTAGAAGAAGCAGTACCTTCTCTCCCACAGCCAAATCTCTGTCTTTAGCTTTCCTGTTAAAATAGGCAGCATGTTTCTTCCTGGCTTGTCTCAAATTTTCATTGGCAAGTTTCCAGCCAGTTTTTAAACGAGTGGTCAGCTCATTCACATATTGGTATGAGGATATAATATTTTCCTCTGCCTTTTCATCATTCCACGTTCTTAACAGCGCTTCATATGGACCTTTAATTTTGTGGACCTATTTGTCCATGCACCGGTATGGTCTCTTCCACTCGAAGCTCTATAGTGATGATTTTTCTTCCCCGAATCATCATGCACAAAACGACCGCTACCAATTCTTTTCTTGGGGCTTTCTCCCCACTTAAAATTCTTGATGAGAGATTTCCTCTCTGCATCCTCTTCCTCCAGTTTGTTTAAGTCCGATTGAGGGATTTTCGGCTTATCCTGGGGTAAGACATCTTTTTGCACTCGCTGCATAGTGGCCATTGTAAAACAGTTAATTGAAGCTTGTCCGTGAAAAGGGGCTTCCCATTCCATTTGGTCCACTTTATCAAATTTATATTTCTTTCTATTGTCAGGCCTACGTTTGCCCCGTGGCGTGTCCAGGTCCTGATCAATGTTCCCACTTGTGGGTGTTCCCTCATGTGCTATGCTACACCTCTCTACAAAATTCTCAATATCCCACCTTGCCTTGGGCCAATAATAATTGTGAGCCACCTTTTGGATGATGGTACCAATTTTCTCATGGTCCCCATCTTTTTTCACATGTAGGCTCCTTATTAAGTCTGCCCTGTATGCCTTTGGAAGAACCAACTGTCCGTGACCATTGGATCTAGTTCCGGCCTTCCTGTAAATCAACTTGTTTTTCATGTAAAAATCTCCCTTGCCTGGAGTTGTATGACAAGTTGACAATTTCCTGAAACAAGGCTTGAGGGTCTTATCCCCAGCCTGTGCCTTCCTCATCTCTTCTGGAGTGGTATCTATCAGAATATCCTCCTCCTTTCTTGAGGTCGACCTGACCTGAAGGGTGGCCATATACACAGGTTTCCTTCTACAATGGTCAGTGTCATGATTGTTCATCTTACAATTTTTACACCATCTCTTTCCTTGGTTGAAAGATTTTCTTTCATCATATTTCCTTTCATCGAATTGTGGGGTTTTATTTTTATTGTCATACCGTGGCCTATCAAACTGGTGCTTACCTTTGTTTTGATCTCTAGGATCAAATTTATTAAAGTTCTGTGGTGCCTTAAAATTATCTACCTGTTTCTTTTTATTACCTGATACCTCTGCCTGAGCTGCTTGATACCTTTCTGCAACATTTAGCAACTCACCCAGTTTCTCTGCACCTTGTTCCATGAGAAACTTTCTCAGGTCTGGAGCCATGGACTCTCTTAATTGTTCTATAAGGACCATTTCCTTAAGATCTTGGGTTTTTCCCAGAGAAGTCCATTTCTCCAAGTATGTCTCTAACCGTGCAGAGAACTGGTGATAGGTTTCACCTGACAGTAGTTTAGCATTCCTAAATTTTTTCCTATAAAATTCTGCGTTCTTTTCATATCTTAACAAAAGAGCCTGCTTTAGCATGTCTATGGAGAGTACACCGTCAGCATGTCATAATTTTCTTGATCACCTCTGCTCATTTTGGCAAAAACTTCATAAGCTGCCCCACGAAGCCCTTGAGATAACTTTAAGCTCCACCTTTCTCTCTCTAACCCATACGTGGTAGCTAATAGTTCATATCTATTTAGATAACTCTCGATATCATCGTCTTTCTCAACAAAATGATCTAAATGAAAGTTCATAGCTGAGGTTGAGGCTCCCTGACTAGCAGTAGCATCGGAGGTAAAGGGACTGGCACCATTTTCAGGAGCATGGCCTTGAAACTCAAACTCCCTTAGTCGTAACTCATGTTCCCTTTGTAATCTCTTCTCCTCCTTTTCTGCTTCCATCTCTGCAGCCTGTCTTCTTTCCTCGGCTTCCCTTTCTGCAGCTAATCTCTTGTCTTCCCTTTCTGCAGCTAATCTTTTTTCTTCTGCTTCCCTTTCAGCCTTTTTCTCTTCCAACTGGAGCCTCTTTATTTCCGCCTCACGATCCGCCTCCAATGTTTTAGCCTCTTTGTCAGCCTCAATCTGCAGCCTCTCTTTTTCCGCCTCTAACCTCTTATCTTCGGCCAATCTTTCAGATTCTAATTTTCTTTCGGCCTCTTTTTCTAATCTTCTTTCTTCACGTTCAATATATTTGTCACATTCAGCAGTGACATAAGCAATCATAATTTGCCTGTCCATTCCTAACTCTTTAGCAGTCTGCACAGCAGCCGATCGAAATTTGGCCAGGTCCGCCATTTTCTAACAGGTAAATGTTTATAATGTCTAACTAAACAATACAATCTGTAATTAATTATCCAAAGACAACCACAGGCACTGAGAGCTCAACCTTATTTAATTCCACCCAAGGATACCTTTTTAATTTTTATTATTCCCTGAAGTGAATTACCCCCAATATTTATAACAGGGAAAGATTCAAAATCCCGGACAGGACCCCAATATATGTGGTAAAGTGGGATGTTATAAATATTTATAGGGGACTTAGTGTACTGACTGAGATCAGCTGTGAAGGTATCTGTATCTAATAAGTGTGGTGTATTACAGATGATCTTACTTGCTACCACATTTATACCTCAGTCAGAATTATTCTGGAATATTGTGATGACTACGTTAAATGTCTAGGGTTATGAAAATGATGAAGTGTAAGTCACAACAACAACAGACAGATAAACAATTTAATTTATTCCACAACACTTTACAACACTGTGACACTCACACACATATAACACTCTTTAAGACTATCTTAAATGAGTCAAGTGTTTAAGTTTAAAAATATATGTATTAATTCTTTCAATAATGGGTATCCTGATTCAACTACACAGTGAACCAGGAATCACAATCAAATGTAATTACAAGTAGTATGTACACAGTTTATATATATGAACTTTGTATGGACATATTTTATTATTATTATTCTATGTGTGTAATTTGTGAAGTAGTAATATGAGGTAATACTGGTTTTGTTCAAGCTTGGATGTTGTTTTTCATCATGACGTCAAGTGTTTGATTATCGTGGAAATAGTATTGGGAAAAGTTCACAGTTCCTGTCATTTGAACCAATTTATTGTCCCTCTGTGTTTAATAGAATGTCAATTTTTGAGGGGGGGGGGGGCACATAATGTTGAGCTACTCTGGCCACAGAAGCTTATCTTTCGTGATGGCGGCAGGAAAAGACTCCTCTGCTTGATTGCTTCACTGTGTTCTGGAGACACCTCACTGGTCGCTATCTGGACCAAGGAGTATGCTGTCAGCCTCTGGATTCAGCAAAACTCAGACCAGGTGCTGCTTCAATAACTTAGGACCACAGTCCCTGAAACAAGAAGGTTGTACCTCCTACTTCAGATCTAATTTATAATCTATTTCCACACTGAACACAATACATAACAAACACTGAGTTCAGAGCGGTAGGCCAACTGCTAGCTTCATCTGAAACAATTTACACCAGTATACTCCTTCCTAATGGTTACTACGCCTCTGCAATTCCAGCATTAGTTCTATCTAGTCAATAAGATAGGTGTCAGTGTACTGTTTGGCAATTCTATGCAGTTTTACTTTTCTCCGACACCTCCTGTTCAGGTTGGAGCAATATTTAGGCTTGGCCTCATGTTGGCTACTGAACCACACACATATACAGACATAAATTATCAATTCACATTCAATTTTCATTAAAAAGATATCAAATATATCAAGCTTACCACAATTCATGGAAATAATACACAAATACGTTGACTGGCGATGAATAATGGCACAAATTCCGATCTGCCTCTGTCCCAGACTTTTATTTAGAAAAATATGATCTGGATCTCAACGCACTGTTTCTTAGTAAGTTTATTTTAAAATGTGGCACTGAACTGACGCTCCTAATTGACTATATTGGCGGGTCTAACCAATCTGGCCATGTTTACACAGCTTTTCAAAAAAAGTACTCCTACTCACATTTCCCCTAACAACCAAAATTAGTATTTGTAGTCCGACTAATCGTGTTTCGCCTTACATTTACTTCTATCCAATCAAATAGGATTTAACATGGTGACCTATTTCCCGTAAAATGGTGGTTTCAAAACATGCCACTGTGCGATTATTATTTGGTGTTGTCTGACACCCTCACTATTTTCTTTTGGCTATAATTTGTTAATTCCTAGACTATTTGCGTAACACTTAACATATTCTTTGTCAGCAAGTCCTAAGGAACCCAAATATATAAGTTTAATGGGGCTAAGGGGCTGCGTTCAAAATATGCATTTTCTTCTACCTCCCGTTCACTTCGATACGATGTGGTGTCTGGGTACTGTAAGGCTTTCAGACATAAAACAGTATAATGTCATGTTTCCTAATAAGCGTTTTTCAGGTTTTTAAACCTAACTCTCGTAGTTGTAGTGTTTTTTATCACGGTCTATTTGAAAAAAAGTTAGTGCTTCTGGCCTTTCGCGCGGGGAGGGTGGCATTAATTGTATATCGCGAGACGCGTGTTAGTGTTGCATGCGTTCCTGCTTTCAGCCCTCACTCTCTCTATCCTAAATCCATCTGTCCTTCCGTTTATGTTAACGTAGTGTATAAAATGAAATTAATGGAAGTATTAATTTAGGTCATTACGCAGTGTGCCTAGCTCAAGGTTTTCTTAGAAATACAGTACACGTTTTATTGTAGAAAGCGTGTAGTGATGCAGTAAGCTTTACTATCAACGTGGAAACGTTACAATTTGCAGACGAAGCAGAAAAAGGGGGATCTCGAGTACAGTCATTGTGACAGCACTGTTCTTTACCATTCTTCTTTCCCTTTTATTGAATTTATGTGTTAGGCTTTACATTTACCTTTTAATTTATATATGTGGATTTAGAATGTTTCACGACAACTCCCTCAAGGCTTAGCCCTTAGTTGCACATTGTTCCTGATCTTTAAAACGACCTACCAGACTTGCTAAATGTCCGCAAAGCCATGTTTGCTGACGACCTTGTCATATGGACTAGTGGATCACACTTGCACATAGCCGCAGTGAGATTAAGAAAAGCCCTCGCTACTATATCAGCCTATTGCAACTTCTGGAAATTGAAGATCAGTGTCAGCAAAACTGTCTATATGATTTTCACTCTCATCAACAAACTAGCAAGAAATAAACGTAAAATCACTCTTGATGGTGCTGAAATCAGTTGTGAAGAAAATCCAACATACCTTCGGGTCCAGCTATACAGAAAACTAACTTTCAACAAATTTATGAAGAACATTGCAGATAAAACACCCAAAAGACTAAATCTGCTCAAGCGACTTGCAAGTACCTACTGGGGAGCCGACAAAACAACACTTAGGCAGCTCTATATAGGATATATCAGATCTATAATGGACTACAACCTCCCCTTGCAAATAACAGCATCTGAGAGCTCTTGTAACCAGGTTAACATTGTACAATACCAGGACCTCCGCTTCATCTGTGGGGGTATGAGGTCAACACTAACAGCAGCCTGTGAGATTGACGCAAATATAGAACCGCTAGATGTAAGAAGAGAAAAGGCAACCATTGAAGCCGTGGAAAGACACAGACGTTTTCCTCTAAACCACCCAAACAGAGAACAAATAGACAAATGGACACAAAAAATAAGACTAAAACAGAAGTGACCAATACTCATAGCGGAAGAATTAAATACAAGACACTGTCGTAATTTGAATCTGTATAACAACACGCTCAAATTTACCGCTCGAATTTATCTAGCATATTTGAATTTGTCTAGGAACCCAGTCAAATGTACCGCTCGAAAATATCTAAGAGTATGGTACAATTTTAACAGCCAATAGAATTGCTTTTTGTTTTGTAGTGATAAGGAAACTTTTTTGACGTGATAATAGGGTCTATTTTGTGTTTTTGACTGAAAGAAGATATCTTATTTCTTAAAAACTAAAGATAGTTAAACTGAAAGGAATATCTCAAATTATAGCGCGGATATTACTTAAGAGATAAGCATAAAGATTCCCTCATACTAAAATTTTATTGTAGTAGAAAAATCAGTTTTAATGATACTTTTGCTTCAGGGAAACCCCCAATTTACTTAGTTAAAGTATGCACAGATCTAAATGTAATGAGATAACTAAAATATGAATAGCTAGAACGATAGAGATAAATTCCTAGTTGTATTAGAACTTTATAGAATTGAAATCGGCCAATAAATAAGTAAGATAATAAATATTTAAACTTTATCAATGTGAACGGTAGGGAGAAAATGGACGCAGAATCAAAATTTTAACGTCAGTTTTTGACGATGTTCTGATTGGTTATAAACGTCGCTATAAATAGCACGACGACCTAGGAAAGTACGCCACTAAATTTTAAAAATTAATACCGAGCTGATGGGGATCAAGCGCAAAACTGATATGCCAAAGTCTTTTGCCTTCCTGAGATTGGAGCAGACTTCGATGTCCTTTGAAAGTTATTCAGCTTGTGTATTTTGCCTGAGGGTAAGAGAGAGATATATATATATTTGTATATAATCATGTTGTTTAACTGTATTATCCATTTAGGTTCGTTGATGTATTCGCAGGAAAATTAGGCCAAATGTTTAACGGATTTCCTTACAAACGTGTGTAGTTTAGAAACGACAGGCCATAAATTGGGAACAGTGTATGATGTTTTGAAAAAAAGAATGGCTCTGATGCGACTATAAGTATTAGGGTATTTGAATGATTATTTCCTTCGGGAACAACACATTGTCAAAGAAACTAAGATAAAATGATGACAGGATTTATTCCCATGATGTAATCAAGATGTTACATACTATTTTGCACTTAACCTGATTATCGTACGGGAGACAATCATGGACGAATGGATTTAGCATACGATGTATTAAGGAAATGAGTGATCAACTTGAACTGGCTGTGAGGTATTGAGGTAACTGTTCTGTGTCTGATGTAAAGTCTATATGTGATGCTGTCTGTCCTTAGTGGAAAACTAAAGGACCCTACAAGTTTTGCGAATGTCTTTTTATTCCAGGTTTTGTCCTTGTGGTAAAGTGGGATGCTATAAATATTTATAGGGACTTAGTGTACTGACTGAGATCAGCTGTGAAGGTATCTGTATCTAATAAGTGTGGTGTATTACAGATGACCTTACTTGCTACCACATTTATACCTCAGTCAGAATTATTCTGGAATATTGTGATAACTACGTTAAATGTCTAGGGTTATGAAAATGATGAAGTGTAAGTCACAACAACAACAGACAGATAAACAGTTTAATTTATTCCACAACACTCTACAACACTGTGACACTCACACACATATAACACTCTATAAGACTATCTTAAATGAGTCAAGTGTTTAAGTTTAAAAATATATGTATTAATTCTTTCAATGATGGGTATCCTGATTCAACTACACAGTGAACCAGGAATCACAATCAAATGTAATTACAAGTATTATGTACACAGTTTATATATATGAACTTTGTATTGACATAGTTTATTATTATTATTCTATGTGTAATTTGTGCAGTAGTAATATGAGGTAATACTGGTTTTGTTCAAGCTTGGTTGTTGTTTTTCATCATGACTTCAAGTGTTTGATTATCGTGGAAATAGTATTGGGAAAAGTTCACAGTTCCTGTCATTTGAACCAATTAATTGTCCCTCTGTGTTTAATCAAATGTCAATTTTTTAAGGGGGCACATAATGTTGAGCTACTCTGGCCACAGAAGCTTATCTTTCGTGATGGCGGCAGGAAAAGACTCCTCTGCTCGATTGCTTCACTGTGTTCTGGAGACACCTCACTGGTCGCTATCTGGACCAAGGAGTATGCTGTCAGCCTCTGGATTCAGCAAAACTCAGACCAGGTGCTGCTTCAATAACTAGGACCACAGTCCCTGAAACAAGAAGGTTGTACCTCCTACTTCAGATCTAATTTATAATCTATTTCCACACTGAACACAATACAGAACAAACACTGAGTTCAGAGCGGTAGGCCAACTGCTACCTTCATCTGAAACAATTTAACCAGTATACTCCTTCCTAATGGTTACTACGCCTATGCAATTCCAGCATTATTTCCTTCTAGTCAATAAGATAGGTGTCAGTGTACTATTTGGCAATTCCATGCAGTTTTCTTTTCTCCCACACGTTCTGTTCAGGTTGGAGCACTATCTAGGCCTTGCCTCATGTTCGCTACTGAACCACGCACATATACAGACATAAATTATCAATTTACATTCAATTTTCATTAAAAAGATATCGAATATATCAAGCTTACCACAATTCATGGAAATAATACACTATACGTTGACTGGCGATGAATATGGCACAAATTCCGATCTGCCTCTGTCCCAGACTTTTATTTAGAAAAATATGATCTGGATCTCAACGCACTGTTTCTTAGTAAGTTTATTTTAAAATGTGGCACTGAACTGACGCTCTTAATTGACTATATTGGCGGGTCTAACCAATCGGGCCATGTTTACACAGCTTTTCAAAAAAAGTACCCTTATTGCCGTTTCCCCTAACAACAAAGAATTAGTATTTGAAGTCCGACTAATCGTGTTTAGCCTTACATTTACTTCTATCCAATCAAATAGGATTTTACATGGTGGCCCATTTCCCGTAAAATAGTGGTTTCAAAACATGCCACTGTGCGATTATTTTTTTGTGTTGTCTGACACCCTCACTATTTTCTTTTGGCTATAATTTGTTAATTCCTAGACTATTTGCGTAACACTTAACATATTCTTTGTCAGCAAGTCCTAAGGAACCCAAATATATAAGTTTTAAGGGAGCTAAGTGGCGGCGTTCAAAATATGTATTTTCTTCTAGGATGGTCGTGCTGTTACCACCTCCTCACTTCCAAACTTTTAGAGTGTCTGCTGTACTGTCAGGCTTTCAAACGTAAACCTGTATAATGTCATGTTTCCTAATAAGCGTTTTTCAGGTTTTTAAACCTAACTCTCGTAGTTGTAGTGTTTTTTATCACGGTCTATTTGAAAAAAAGTTAGTGCCTCTGGCCTCTTGCGCGGGGAGGGTGGCATTAATTGTATATCGCGAGACGCGTGTTAGTGTTGCATGCGTTCCTGCTTTCAACCCTCCCTCTCTCTATCCTAAGTTCATCTGTCTTTCCGTTTATGTTAACGTAGTGTATAAAATGAAATTAATGGAAGTATTAATTTAGGTCATTACGCAGTGTGCCTAGCTCAAGGTTTTCTTAGAAATACAGTACACGTTTTATTGTAGAAAGCGTGTAGTGATGCAGTAGACTTTACTATCAACGTGAAACGTTACAATTTGCAGACGAAGTAGAAAACAAGTGGGATTTTTGTACGCCATTGTGACAGCACTGTACTTTTACCATTTCTCTTTCCTTTTATTGAATTTATGTGTTAGGCTTTACATTTACCTTTTAATTTATATATGTGGATTTAGAATGTTTCACGACAGTCCTGGTAATATTACCACTTCTTGAGACACACATGTGAGAGGAGCTATGGGGTTGTATGGTTCTTCAGCTTGATAGAGCCACAGCTACCTATTCCCGCCTGGAGGTCATCTGTTGTACGAACCTAGCCAGGATTGGAGATGTCTCAGACCGGACTGCAGTTAAGTGGACACATTGGTCCACTGTGTAGATATTCTAGTCACAATATAAAGATTGAGAATAAAGAAATTATATGCAATAAAGACTCAAGTGCTTATTGCAGACTTACAAAGTGAGGAAACACAGCAAACCACATTCAACTTATATTACTTTAACAGCCAGGGATGTTGATACCAATAGATTGAAAGATTAATTGAAAGATTAATTGAATCTTCTATTATATATATATATATTATATATATATATATATATATATATATATATATATATATATATATATATATATATATATATATATATATTATATATATATATAGGGAATATATATATATATATATATATATATATATATAAACACATATAACAGCATATGTTTGCCATTTTATGGATAACATTCCATCTTATTTATTTCATTTTGTAAATACCTTATAACATGATTTAAGTTTCCTAACCAAAAGAAATCAGGTCTAGGAACAATAAATTGTACATACTGTCATTCAGTCTTACTTAATTATCATAACTAAGTCAATGTTCTGTTTGATAGTTATTACATAAAAATAAGTTAATTCACCCCTAGATAATTAGCCACACAAACAATAATATAATTATTAATCATTTTGGGATCTTGAGAGGTAGCAGATAGATCTTCAGGAATAAACACTATCATCATACCTGGAGATTTACATAGCTTGACCCCCACTTTGATGTCGATACACCCTTACTCTTTTCAGAGAAGGGGGTATTTCTTTTAAGACTGTCGTAGATTTTATTGAGATAGGTTGAAGATGTTTAAGGTCCCGTCTGAGCAGAGGTGATAATGGTAAACTATGTGAGAATAAGGGGTAAGAAATAGCTTTGTTTTTTTTTTCAAGGGGGTGAGAGTGTAAGAGAAAGGACAGTCTCTGGATTGAGTAATTGCTCTAATCCCAGCCTATCTCACGACAATATTTAACTAGACTCCCTTTCTCTCCTGGTACATATATATACGAGTTACACTCCACTTACATATACACAATTCTGTGACATAATACGTACAGACGTGAACCAAGCTATGGATAACATATAATGGGCAGGGGTTTGACCAACACGATAACTTAGGTTTATTATGTTTATTATCTTAAAGAAATCACATGCAACAATATTATCTATCAGAAGGTATAGTTTACCGACATAAAAAAATGCAAGAAAATGTATTAACCCAATAGGCTCTCCTCTACTGTAAAGGAATCCCAAAGTAGATCCTGACAGAGGTAATTAACCCAAAAGATTACAGTTAATAATAATATATATAGGGATAGACGATAAAGTAAAAGAACCAAGTCTCTAGTTAATCTATCCTGAAACAAAGAAGACAAGAAAATGATATAACAGTATTTGCGAACCCGAAAAGACTGAAGTGAGTATAATGATTATACAAAATATGAAATATTCATTTCTCTTTCTTACAGTCTGTCAGTCTGTGGTCACAAGCAATCAGCAATCACACTTACCTACTACTCTTTAACACATCTGTGTATCTTTGACATATTTCAGGGTGGTGTTATCCAAGGGACCCCAGTTCCTCCAAGAATGATTAATTTTTCCTAATGGGGAACGTCCGCTTAAATAATGCTAATATTATGTGTCAAAAAGTTCACGTCAGGTAAATGCAGGTAAATATATATTGCGATCAAAAATGTTCACCATGGGCAGCACACAGATAACCGATATTTAAGGATAATGTCTGGTGGGTACACTGTTAGAAAACCAATAAGGATAAGCAAAGGATCTCCTATCTGTTTTTATCTCTCACTCTGGGGTTGGGTGCCGGTTATGGACCCAAGTATTCCTTTTTCTGGATAAATCCACTTGAGAAAAGAAAAAAACTACGATAGTCAATATTCTGGAAACAATGTTTATATATATATAGATATTTGGCCACCACAGGCGGATCAGATTTGCTGTGAACAATCTGGGTAATTTCTTGTCCAGTTCTGATTTTTATATTCTTTAAAATGTTTATATGTGGAGACTTTCTCTCTGTAAGAAAAAACCACAAGAGAACCGCACAGGTCCAAATCTAGGACCCAATAATATTTTAAAAATGTTTCTGGAGCTATTCAGACCGCTAGATCGCAGGGTTGATCGCCTAGATGTAGAAAAAAGAAGCATTTTAACAATGATATCATTATTATATTCTACACTCGTTAGGTAAGACCTCTAGATCACTCCGGTATTAAATTATATTTAAAACCCACAAAACTTTAGTAATTCACAAAATTACGTATGATGAATAAAAGTATATTTATCTCTAATTATCAGTCGCCTAGCGTATATTAATTAATTTAAAGCGTCTTTTACTGGGGGAATAGCAAGAAATTAAATTTACTTATTACAACTGGAACTATTTAATATGCTTATTTAATAAACACAGAAATCCCAGTGAAAACATTAACACGTTAAGGCACTCAAAATTCTAATATATATATGATTACCGCCACACTAGGAAAATGACACTCTCCGTGAATCTAAAAAGAATTATCTTTATATAAAACTCCAAGATTCGCGCTAGAAGATATCACCAATTCCTGGGGCCAGACTGATAAAGAGTTTTTCTAAAACTGCGTTAATATACTGAATCGGCCCATGTTCCCATGACTGGCAAACGCACCTGCGAAATCTTCGTCCATTCTATTATCAGGTGTTAAACAGAGGTTTCAAACCTCGGCTTGACATCGCAACCTGATCTCTGGTGGTCTGCCTCTCTGTGGGAATGTCAGTAAGAGATACCGAAATAGTTTTATTTTAATCGCCCTCGAGCAACAAAAGGGCGGATGTCCAGATAACTTATGGCATACCAAACCAGCAATCGTGGGAAAGACTCGAGTTTTTCAGTTGTAAGAGAGAAAATGAAGGATTAAAGAAAGAGAGGTCCGATTTTCAAACGTCACAGTCGTCACCTCTTAAAGACATGAAACCATTTCATGTTTCATTTATGACAATGGAGCTCTCTTGATCAGTAACTTGCAGGTGATTGTTGTTTTCGTTTTCCACCTCCTCTTCCATGCTCCAATTTCCGCTCATAAAATCTGCTCCCACATTCTGTTTTCCCGGAATGTATTCCACTTTGAAAGAGTACACGCTTAGTAGCAAGGCCCAGCGCATGATCCTCGCGTTGAATTCCTTATTCGCCCCAAGAAAAGCTAAAGGAGCGTGGTCTGTTTGCACCGTGAATGTTACTCCGTAAAGATATTCATGGTATTTCCTTATGCCATGAACAAGTGCTAGACACTCTCTTTCGACGGTGGAATAGTTACGTTCTGCAGCATTCAGTTTACGTCTGCCATACGCAACTGGAAATAACAGATTCGGATCGGTGTCATCTGCTTGGAGCAGTGTTGACCCGATGCCCTGACCCGAAGCGTCGACTCGCAATATAAAAGGTTTCTTGAGGTCAGGTAGTCTCAAAATGGGGTATTCAGACAATTGACCTTTTAAAGTGACGTAAGCTTGTTCGCACTTCGAATCCCAAATAACCTTGTCCGGGCGCCCTTTTTTTTGTAAGGTCAGTAAGGGGTGCCGTTAGCCCGTTGAAATTCTTGATAAATTTCTGATAGTAAGCACACAGTGATAGAAAAGAACGGGTGTCTTTCTTCGTTCGGGGTCTTTTTGCTGCAACTATTTTCTCAATGTTCTTGGTAACTGGCCACATGCAGCCTTGAGAAATGGTATGTCCCAGGAAGTCTAGCTTTTGAAATCCGATGAGACATTTACTAGGTCTGGCTGTGAGACCAGTTTCCTGTAGTCGCCTGAAGAGCATAGCAACCGTAGCAATATGTTCATCATAGTTTTCCGATGCAATTAATATGTCATCCATGAAATTATGGATATGGGGACTTTGCAAGGGTTCTAAAAGCTTCCTCATCATTCTGGTGAAGACTCCTGGTGCGTTGTGCAATCCGAACGGCATTACGTTGAAAGTGTAGTGTCCTTCACTGGTGCTAAAAGCTAACAAAGGCTTAACTTCCTCCTTGACTGGTATTTGGTAGTAACCTTTACTCAAGTCAATCTTTGAGAAAATTCTTGCCTTGCTAAGCTTAGTGAACAGCTCAGAAGCGCTCTGTAGAGGTTCGGGCTGGAATTCCGTTACTGTGTTAAGTAAACGGTAATCTATGCACAGCCGAACTTCCTTATTGGGCTTCTGTAACAGTACTACACTCGAACTATAAGGAGAGGTAGACTCACTGATAATTTCTGCTTGACGCAGCTTGTCTATCTCTCCGCGTAGTGCATCAGCTTTAGCGTACGGAATGGGGTAAACTCTGGTTCGAACAGGGGTTTCGTTGGTCAGTTTCATATCGAATTCTATGAGATTTGTTCGACCAGGTACATCCGTCAAGACTGCAGTGTACTGTTTCAGTAGCGCCCTGGTTTCTGTCTGTTGTGCTTCCGAGAGATTTTCGCCGAATTTGACATCTTTGAAAGATTCCGTTTGTTGCAATGGATACTCCATGCAACTATCGTCATCTTCCTCATCTTCCGTCGCTATGGCGACCGCCAGGAGATGTTCGGAGGACGGCACCGGTCTTTCCAAGTATTTCTTTAGCAGATTTACGTGGTAGACCTTCTCCTTTCCTTTAATAGAGATCTTGTAGTTAGTGCGGGAGATCTTTTTAAGGACGGTAAACGGCCCTTGCCATCCGATGCGAAGTTTGTTGTTTCCGGTTGGAAGTAGCAACAAAACTTTCTCCCCTGGTTGGAGTTCTCTCTCTTTCGCTGCTTTATTGTATCGTTGAGCGTGCTTTGCGCGTGCTTTCTTAAGGTTGGTTGTTGCTAGGTCCCATCCTAGTTGTAACCTTTCCTTGAGCTCTGATACATATTTGCTTGCTGAGACGACTGTCTCGTCAGCCTAATGGTCTGTCAGGGACCGAAGTAAGGCTTCTAGCGGCCCCTTAATAGGTCTGCCGAATAAAAGTGTAGCTGGTGGAAATCCTGTAGATGCCTGGGGAACCTCCCTGTAGGCGAATAAGGCTGCAGGAATGAAAAGGTCCCAATCTTCAGGTTTCTCTTGTCCCAGCTTACGTAACATCATGGTGAGGCTGCCATTGAAGCGCTCCACGAGCCCATTTCCGGCCGGATGGTAGGGACTTGTGTGGATGTGTTTGGCCCTCAAGATCTTAAAGATCTCCTCCATTAACAGGCTACGGAATTGGGATCCATTGTCAGTCAAAACTTGTTGAGGGAATCCCAACCGTGTAAAGATTTGCACCAGGGCTTCTGCGACATGCTTGGAATCTGTGCATGTTAGCGGTACAGCTTCGGCCCACATTGTGCAAGTGTCGACTAAGGTCAGGATGAACCTGTTCCTTCTTTTGATCCTTTCCAGGGGTCCAATGATATCGACAGCAACCCGTTCAAATGGAGTCCCCACAATTGGCATTTGCCCCATGGGTACTGGGGGTGTCAAGTGCTTGGGTGCTACCCGTTGGCACTGGGCACAGGATTTCACATACCTGACAATGTCAGAGTTCATTCCTGGCCACCAATAGTGGGTTTGTATTCGCTGAATAGTGGCGTTTTGTCCCATATTTCCGCTAAAGGGAAGAGAGTGCCCCATTTCTAAGATTTGGTCTCTGTACTGTCTCGGTACTAGGAACTGGTTATGCCCTTATTCAGGGTCGCCCGTTCTACGATACAGTACACCATCCTTAGAGAAGATGTCTCCGTTGTGTCTGGGGTCCTTAGCCATGGGCAGTTTCTTAAAGCAGGGCTCCAAGGTAGGGTCCTTTTGTTGCGCTTCTTTTAGTTCCTTAGGTAACACATTTGGCGCAGGCTCCCGTTCCTTCTGGGCTTGCCCTCTTGTGGTTACTGCTGCCACAATCGGCTCCTTTGGTCTCCCAATAAACACATATCTACATCCCAGGATAACTGGGTAGATAGGATCATCCATAATGGCCGCTTTAATAACACCTCTGACAAAATCAGAGTGTATTTCTACCAGTGCGATAGGAAGCGTCCTGGGTGCATCACTCTTGAAAACTCCACTAAGTTTGACGGTGTCTTCTGTCTCTTGACCGGGTTTGACCAGGTGCCTTGCGACTATACAGTCAAAGGATAAACCCGTGTCAAAAAGACAAGATGTTGAAGTCCCGTTCAAAATCACAGTTCCTCGCGTTGAGGGCCTCTCCCCCTCAGGTTGAGAATCACTGACATTGATTCTTCCTTGCGAGGCTGGTTGCAAGCATCCGATGCGATTTGGCCCGGTGTGCTTGCCCTGATCAGATGTCCCGTGCGCAGGGGTTTTCCCTTTGTCACCCTGTCCTTTCTGGCCGCGCTGCCACGTAGGACGGTGGGGTTGATCAGGATTGTTGTGGGTGGGATATCTGGTTTTGAAGAATTTCGATTTTTCCTGTGGAAGATGTTGGGGTACGGCTTCTCGTTGGTTATGGTGATGGGAAGAATGGGAAGACTGCTCTAGATTATTTTTTCGAGCAGGCTCATCTGTCGGTTTGCGTTTGGTGCTGGGAAGCTCGGCCATAGCATTTATGTACCGTTCAGACTTACTGAGAATGTCATCTAACTTGACTGCGCCTTGTTCAGCCAGGAATCTACGGGTTTCACTTGACAAAGTGGTTTTTATTTGTTCTATAAGAACGAACTCCTCAAGACCTTCGTAGGTGAGAGGGAGCTCGGAAAGCTCCATGCACTTTGTCAAATATCCCTTCAGCCGGGAAGAAAACTGCTGAAATGTTTCAGTGCTCTCCTTTCTGCTGTTTCTGAACATTTGCAGAAACTTACGAGCGTTCATTTCGAAACGCTCCAGTAAAGCCTTCTTTAGCATGTCGTAGTTGTCTTGACTGCTTCCCAGTTTCATGTAGACTTCATAAGCACTACCTTTCAAAGCCTGTGAAAGCTTTAGGCACCACCGGGAACTCTCTAACCCGTACAGATTTGCCATTCTCTCAACTTTGTCTAGAAACGAGCCAATTTTCTGGTTGGGGCTTGGGAAGGGTTCCAGGGTGAAAGACATAGCTGTGAGTTGGGGAGAATGAGTGCTGGAGTGATCAGTTAACGATAAGTGGGGAGATGACGGCTCTCCATTGCTGGAAGTAGAGGCAGCCCCACGACTTTGGACTTCTAGAGCCTTAAGCGCCAACTCGTGCTGTCTCTCCTTCTCTCGTTCCTCGTATTGTCTCTCCTTCTCTCTTTCATTTGCCCTGCGAGCTTCCATCTCTGCCTCAATTTTCTTCTGCTCCAATAGAGATTGACGCTCTTCCGCTTCTTTCCTATCCGCTTTATCTTCCTTCTCTTTAGCTTCTGCTACTTTCTGCTCCGCGTCATATCGGTCAAGTTCTGTGTTGACGAACGCGGTCACTTCCTCTCCTTGCAATCCTGTCTCCCTTGCTTCCTCTCTCAGCATAGTCCTAAGTTTTACACGTTCAGCCATGTTAGAGAACTGAATGCCACTCACCCTAGGAAAAAAGAAGGAAAGAAGGAGAAAAACTATATCCTTAGCCGCTTACGAGAAAAACCAACAAAGATGTTATTCTTTACCCTGAGATACCTCCTCCTGTTATCAGTTTACTAATCTATCGCTGTTATCTCTGGCACTTAGGCTCCTAATACAGACGACTTAATCCAAAAGTGGTAGATCAGATAACCTGGAAAAACTACTATTACTAACGGTGGAGAAAAATATTTTTATTTAAAAAAACTATTTAAGGAGAAAGAAAAAATTTCCTTAAAAAAATTAAACTCCACCCCAAAACTCGCCC
Source organism: Oreohelix idahoensis (assembly GCA_024509875.1). Lineage (NCBI taxonomy): Eukaryota > Metazoa > Mollusca > Gastropoda > Stylommatophora > Oreohelicidae > Oreohelix > Oreohelix idahoensis. Next base: position 24,011 of record JAMPIV010017629.1, read on the forward strand.
ACTGAAGTCAGTTGATATAAGGGACGTTATTAACTTGACTAAAAGTCAGAACAAGCCGTCCTTTGCTTAGCTCAACTCTGCTGATTAAAAAAAACCCCTAGTGATTGATAAACAATCACGCGAAATAGCGGTCTGTTACAAAATTACCAAATATCATATATTCAACAAAGATTATTATCAAAACAAGTTTCCCGTAACTATTGCTGTGGAAAGAAACAAATCCTATATGTGTGTATGGTCAAACACCCAGTAACTAAGAGCGTTGTCTAGGGGGTAATTATTTATTCCTTAAATCACAAGACAAACTCACAACACACTCTATCTAGATGAAACTTCTGATTCAGTATCAGACTTTAGACATTTATCTAGACTCAAACTTGGATCTTAATCTCGCGACGAGCCAACCATTTATGTCGTAGATTTTATTGAGATAGGTTGAAGATGTTTAAGGTCCCGTCTGAGCAGAGGTGATAATGGTAAACTATGTGAGAATAAGGGGTAAGAAATAGCTTTGTTTTTTTTTTCAAGGGGGTGAGAGTGTAAGAGAAAGGACAGTCTCTGGATTGAGTAATTGCTCTAATCCCAGCCTATCTCACGACAATATTTAACTAGACTCCCTTTCTCTCCTGGTACATATATATATACGAGTTACACTCCACTTACATATACATAATTCTGTGACATAATACGTACAGACGTGAACCAAGCTATGGATAACATATAATGACCAGGGGTTTGACCAACACGATAACTTTGGTTTATTATGTTTATTATCTTAAAGAAATCACATGCAACAATATTATCTATCAGAAGGTATAGTTTACCGACATAAAAAAAATGCAAGAAAATGTATTAACCCAATAGGCTCTCCTCTACTGTAAAGGAATCCCAAAGCAGATCCTGACAGAGGTAATTAACCCAAAAGATTACAGTTAATAATAATATATATAGGGATAGACAATAAAGTAAAAGAACCAAGTCTCTAGTTAATCTATCCTGAAACAAAGAAGACAAGAAAATGATATAACAGTATTTGCGAACCCGAAAAGACTGAAGTGAGTATAATGATTATACAAAATATGAAATATTCATTTCTCTTTCTTACAGTCTGTCAGTATGTGGTCACAAGCAATCAGCAATCACACTTACCTACTACTCTTTAACACATCTGTGTATCTTTGACATATTTCAGGGTGGTGTTATCCAAGGGACCCCAGTTCCTCCAAGAATGATTAATTTTTCCTAATGGGGAACGTCCGCTTAAATAATGCTAATATTATGTGTCAAAAAGTTCACGTCAGGTAAATGCAGGTAAATATATATTGCGATCAAAAATGTTCACCATGGGCAGCACACAGATAACCGATATTTAAGGAAAATGTCTGGTGGGTACACTGTTAGAAAACCAATAAGGATAAGCAAAGGATCTCCTATCTGTTTTTATCTCTCACTCTGGGGTTGGGTGCCGGTTATGGACCCAAGTATTCCTTTTTCTGGATAAATCCACTTGAGAAAAGAAAAAAACTACGATAGTCAATATTCTGGAAACAATGTTTATATATAGATATTTGGCCACCACAGGCGGATCAGATTTGCTGTGAACAATCTGGGTAATTTCTTGTCCAGTTCTGATTTTTATATTCTTTAAAATGTTTATATGTGGGGACTTTCTCTCTGTAAGAAAAAACCACAAGAGAACCGCACAGGTCCAAATCTAGGACCCAATAATATTTTAAGAATGTTTCTGGAGCTATTCAGACCGCTAGATCGCAGGGTTGATCGCCTAGATGTAGAAAAAAGAAACATTTTAACAATGATATCATTATTATATTCTACACTCGTTAGGTAAGACCTCTAGATCACTCCGGTATTAAATTATATTTAAAACCCACAAAACTTTAGTAATTCACAAAATTACGTATGATGAATAAAAGTATATTTATCTCTAATTATCAGTCGCCTAGCGTATATTAATTAATTTAAAGCGTCTCTTACTGGGGGAATAGCAAGAAATTAAATTTACTTATTACAACTGGAACTATTTAATATGCTTATTTAATAAACACAGAAATCCCAGTGAAAACATTAACACGTTAAGGCACTCAAAATTCTAATATATATATGATTACCGCCACACTAGGAAAATGACACTCTCCGTGAATCTAAAAAGAATTATCTTTATATAAAACTCCAAGATTCGCGCTAGAAGATATCACCAATTCCTGGGGCCAGACTGATAAAGAGTTTTTCTAAAACTGCGTTAATATACTGAATCGGCCCATGTTCCCATGACTGGCAAACGCACCTGCGAAATCTTCGTCCATTCTATTATCAGGTGTTAAACAGAGGTTTCAAACCTCGGCTTGACATCGCAACCTGATCTCTGGTGGTCTGCCTCTCTGTGGGAATGTCAGTAAGAGATACCGAAATAGTTTTATTTTAATCGCCCTCGAGCAACAAAAGGGCGGATGTCCAGATAACTTATGGCATACCAAACCAGCAATCGTGGGAAAGACTCGAGTTGTTTAGTTGTAAGAGAGAAAATGAAGGATTAAAGAAAGAGAGGTCCGATTTTCATACGTCACAAAGACCAGTCTCTTATCTGGCACTATCCTGGTATTATCTGATACACCTATTTGTCCAGGATAGCCTACATTTTAATAACATCAAAACCTCTCGTGACAGACACCATCTACCAGAAAACAAAGAAGAATTAAGAAAAGTGTCAAACAGTCCACCAAATACAATGCCTATACTGCCGCAGTTAAAAACCAAACTCCCTGATCACTCAGTAAACAAGTCAGCAGACCCTATCACCCTAAACTATGTGCATTGGAAACCATTGACTTCTACCCTACAGACTGGATCCATGTGTACACAGACGGGTCATCTTTCAAGGCCACCATCAATGCAGGGTATGGCTCTCTCATAATATACTACTCGTCAAAAGTCAAGGGCCACTTAGAAAAACCTTGGTTGAAACCATAAAACAAATCTGATATAAACGTAATTGGTATCAGTCAAAACGGCATTTATTGAATACCAAATTGACATGTCACGTAAAGAAATGGAAACACACATTCAAACGCAATGAAGCTGTGAAGTGTGTCACCCACCTTTTCAAAAGTCACACAATAGATATTGGACAAATAGACATTTCGAAATCGGGTATGACCACTGTTTGCAGCACGGCATTCAAGACAGCGTAGACGCATTGAGTCCACAAAGGTCCGAAGAGTATCCTGAGGAACAGCTTGCCATTCCTGAAGCAGAAATGCAGTCAGCTGTGCAACATCCATTGGCAGGGGGTGATTTGTTGACAATCTTCAACCAAGGACATCCCAGAGGTGCTGTATCGGAGAAAGGTCAGGTGAATGAGCTGGCCACGCTATCCTGATGATCCCATGTTGCTGAATAAACTCATTCACCACACGAGCTCGATGGGGTCGAGCGTTATCATTTTGGAGGATGGCATTACCACCTATGGCCTCCAGAGCAGGCTGAACAATTGGTCTCAAGATTTCATTCTGGTATCTTAGGCCCGGTCAAGTTGCCGTGGATGATGTAGAGTAGGGTCCTGCCGTGTCTGTAGAAGCCTCCCCAGACCATGACAGAACCCCTACCATAACGATCCACCTCTCGAATTGTGTCATTAGTAAATCGCTCTCCTGGTCGTCTCCAAACTCGAATCCTGCCATCATTGAATAGAACAGTGAAGCGAGATTCATCAGTGAAGAGAACTTGACTTCATTGTTGCCTTGTCCATCGGATGTGCTCGCGACACCAAGCAACACGGGCTCTGCGATGAGCAGGAGTGTCGTGAAACGAGTGTGTAAACCCACTACTTTGTTAAATCTCAATGTCGAGATACAAATTTGCTTCAACCAATCAACGAGCACCGTTCACCAGTCTCTGAGACAGAATAAAATTAAACTTAAGCCCTGTTTTTCGGATGTCGGTCGCGGCCATCTTATTAGGCTGTACGAGGCATGGTACGAAACTGCAGACAACCAATCAGCTTGCCCCACCAGGAACCAACCAAACGCTTTCCTTAAGCAGTAGAAGTTACCTCACCTGCCTATATAATCGGGCGAGATTTTATGCAAAAACACGCAACACCAACACGAAGCCAGATAGACCGACTGAAGGAGAGAAGCTGTCAACCTTGATTTATTGCTTACCTGAGTGCATTGACCTGGCAGCCTGCTTTACTAGTCGAGTCAAAACCTGGCCTGTTTAAATCTTAGAGGGTAAAGCATAATTACTATACTTGTAGGAAAATAGGCCTAAACCAGGTATATAATGTTGGTATTTGTTGTGTGTCATTTATACTACCTACACCTGTATATATTTAATATATTTTGGTTCACTATGAATGTATCAGGTTACTGATTGTATCTTGGGGAATTAGGTATAATGACTCATACCTCATACCTCTTGTCTTCTATGAAACTTATCACTCTATTATCTCAGATAAAACCTATTGAAATATAACCAAAACAGTCCTTGTTAGGACTCAATCTATTGTCTCATCTAACTCCAATCTATTGTCCCATATAAATCCAACCTGATATATCACCAAACAGTCCTCGTCTCATATAATTCCTATCATCAGAACACAACAATATTGTTAGAATATATGTTACCAGCCAGGTTACCACTTGTCAGAGAGGGCCTGGTATATTATAGGGGGAAGGAAACGGTTGTATCACACCAAGGGTACAGATTATTGGATGTATTCATGTATTGAATTTATATTATTGGATGTATTCATGTATTGAATTTATATTGTTGGATATATTCATGTATTAATTTATCAGAAAGAATGTTTTGCAAGTAGACACCTGTCTTGTCTCGCTATTGTTAAATCATACTGAGCCATGTTGTCATTCATCCTACATGCAGACACCTGAGACACGCTCATTTCATAAACAATAGAAATAGGTGGGCTTAATGACAGAAATTAGCCCCTATTTTTACTTGTTGCAGGTTTTATTCGTGTCATCAAACCTGAGGTCGTATGTCGTGTCAATCCAGCTGCCTGGAACGTCGCAGGAGCACAGTGATTGCACAGGATTTAAATCTTTAGTTCTCCTCAGTCTTGGGTGGGCTAACGAAACGATCATCAGCGGGTGTAGGTGCAAGAAACTAAGAAGGACATAACTTTTGAGATATGAGTACACAGTAGTACCATTTCCGTCGGCAATTGTGAGCAATTAACTGTCAGTGACGAAAAAGGGATTTAGCGTAGAAAGAGACAAGATTAACAGCATAGCTAATAAATGTTATATTCTAAATTAACAGCACAGCTGATACATGTACTATAAGTGAATAACAGCACAGCTGATATAATTTTTGTTCCTATAATTGGAAAACTTGTTGTAATATATTTATATATCTATATAAATATAAATATTTGTAAATCATATGTAAACTTACAAATCCATTACATTCCATTTTTCAACATTCACCCTTCAGCACAAGAGTAGATAGTGTATATACTAAATAAATAATAGGGAAATTGTATTTGAACGACTTGTCAATTTTTTTTATAATTGTTAAGTAAAATCTGTTTCCTTGTTTTTTTGTAATATCACAGTTAGTTACACAGCGGGGGTGGAAATTTATGTCTGTCTCCTCTCCACTAATGTTTCGAGATCAGATCATTCACAGCCGTAACTAATTTGGGATACCAGTAGTTCTCTCAGACACTGGGACTTCACCATTTTCTGCAGAAATTCTATTTCTGTAATTGTCAGTACTATACTGATCCTACAGCCAATAAAAACCTCACGCCACAAGGAGTAAGAGGGATTCTGACTGCAGGACGTCGAGCAGCCAGTCCAAATTCATGTAAACGTCTGCGAATGGTGCTTTGACTGACATTAACGTTTACAGTTTGTGTCAGCTGACATCTTAGAGTGGAACAAGTCACTGTTCTATGGCGCAGGGCTGACAACAAGAGGTACCGGTCATCATGTCTATTGGTGCATCTAGGGCGACCTGGCCGGTGGCGATCCTCCACACTTCCTGTGGCCTGAAATCTCTCCAAAATTCTTAGGATAGTAGAGTGTGACACTGCAAGCCATCTAGCAACCTCACGGACAGATAAACCACTTTCAACCCACGCTATAGCCCTCATTCTTTGTAAGGTGTCAAGACTTCTTCTCGGTGGCATGGTTTTTGCAAATGATGAAACTACCCTAAGTCTGCTGATTGTAAAACAAATTAAGAGTGAACTCTGTTCACGAAAAGTCTCCATTGCACGTGGAATGTCAATCAGCACGATTACTTCACCTGTTTGGTTGTACGGAAGTTTGAAAAAACAGATTAAAAATGTGAATTTATGGTCAGCAAACCAAATTGCACGTGATCACCATGGTTGTCGGTGAGTTGTTTTTATGCTTAACGTGCATAGAGGACTGTCAGAGGAAGATATTGCACCCATTTTTACTAAAAACTTCCTTCATTTAATCATTCTATGTGCTTATATAAAAGTGTATTGAAAATAATAGGGTGGCCCTTGACTTTTGACGAGTAGTATATTTCCAGACATGACAACAAGCCAGCTGTCTGCACCTTGTGGATCAAACTGCTAAAATTACGACGCTGAGATTCAGGCCATATCGGAAGCTTTGCCATTCATCGTCGTAAGATACTTCGTCGTCTTCTTCTTCTTCTTCTTCGTCCTGAAAAGGACGTTGGTTGCGTTGTGTCCGTTTACCACGAAGCTGCGATATTTGCGCCTTTCGGCCGACACATCCGACGTCAGCACGGCATTTTTGGGACCGGGTTAACCTTCCCTCTTCGATCCCTACTCACTCAGTTAGACTGCGGCGATGCAGCCTGTTTCCAGGACCACCCATCGTAAGATACAAAGACACATCAGACATAAAAAAAACCGAGTCCTCTTCTCTGACTCGCTATCTGCCCTACAAGCCCTTGAAAACTGGATCCCATCAGCCGAAAAAAAAAACCCACAGCTAACATACTTAAAGAAATAATTGTACTTGGCTCCTATGGCATCAACACAACTCTACAGTGGATACCAGGCTATGTGGGCATTAGAGGCAATGAGAGTGTTGACAAACTAGCAAAGAAAGGAGCAAGTATGCCGCAACCGAACATTCTGACCAACTTAAGAACCACAACATACATGATACACAACAACAGCAAACAGCAGTGGATGGACCGCTGGGCCACCGGCTCAACTGCAAGAGCACTATATGCAGAAATGTCTCAGCCAAACCCTAGAGATAGTATCAACAATTTAAGCCACAGAGACCAGAGTACAATTTTCAGGTTGAGAACAAGACATGTACCTCTCAACAAGCATTTGCACAGAGTGACCTCAGACAATGCACCATACTGCAACTACTGTAACAAACAGAAAGAAGAAACAATCGAACATAACCTCCTGGAATGCCTGCACTAGCAGACCTACGGAAGCAATTGCTACCATCAAACCTCTCCATCACCAACATCCTGTATGGAGATACAATGCAATTGAAAAAGACATGTACCTTTCCCTACCTGGCACCAGGAAAAAAGAATGAAAACTCATAACCTACGGGATCGGAAAAGTCAAATGTCTACCTCGAGGGTCTCCACGAGATATTCCAGAAGTCAAGAACAATGCTGAATGAGTCTGGGCACGTTAACTGTATATCTGACCCGCCGCCTTTTTTATCGCTTCTGGCCATGGCAGAGATCTTTACCACCCGTGAGATATAGGTTTCACGTGACGATATCAAGCTTCGAACCACAGACTAGTACAGCTGGTAACGTGAGTAGAACCTCAAACGATCTCTCCAATCCGTACCACCAACTCAATAATTGAGAAATCTTAGACTTCTCGCTAATATAGTCTTGGCAACTCAACACAGATCCTTCGAACACACGTTTAGGGTATAATTTCTATTTCAGAATACCTCTGTGACTTGTGAGTGGTCCTGTAGAATTCCGGGTTCCGTATTAATGTTGGTGAGTTTCTACTGATGTACAGAGATGCTCTTAATACTTTTGTACGGTCATATAAATTCAGAATCCAACTCTATTCTTTTCTGTGGCAAGGTCCGAGCTGTCTGCGTTGACGTTTTCAGGAATGCAGTGCCGTATGTCAACTTTTTCTACGCTATATCGTAGGTTCTCGGCCCACGCATCCACCTAGCGTTTTCTAACAAACTCACAATCAATTTGTTTATTGGCGCCTCAAATGCCAACCAATACATTCAAAGGTAATATTATAAAAACTTTTCCACTTGTATTATTCTGTACGACTCATGCGTTTGAAAATTTCAAATAGTCATTCTCCGTAAACGGAGTTGTTACATACGACAATTATTGGTAATGTTTACGTTACAACTCTTACATTTTTCCTAATCATAACCAGGTTGTCCGGAAGTTTCCTTACATCATTCGTCCTGCTCACTCTTCCGGATGTCTTCCACGATTGCGTTTATCTTTAATCACCTAACCCTGCGGTCGAGTCGGAAGTAATTATGCAATCTTAAGCAAACACTTCGTGCTCGCATTTATCTGGAGTCAATGTGGTATTATCACGTTTTCATTCATCTCAGCCCGTAACCCGTCATGGGTCGTAGGGGTGCCATGGTGGAAGCATCAGCAGACAGGGTCCTCCACTGCTCTCTATCCTCAGCAATGCGTACAAGTGTGGAAAAACCGTGTCCTGCCCATTCTTTGATGTTATCAGCCCAGGATTTTCTCTGCCTTCCTCTTCTCCGTTTACCTTCGACTGTTCCCTGAAGGATCGTTTTCGAAAGGGAGTCATGACGAGTTACACGTTTTACGAACTAAATTAATCTCTCAGGGATAGGCGATACGCTTGTCTGGCCCTGTCATACATCGAAGCGTGAAACGTGAACAATGACAGTATGGAAAAAGGGAGTCCTAACAATAAAACAATGCACCTAATTCAGTACGCACAACAAATGTAGTTCCATACTGCCGGAGAGGAGAAGAGAGCGCACAAATTATTTCACAGGAACTAAAAATTCCCATCAATAAAAAAAATAAAAACAACTTAGACTACAACTGGGGATGGACCATTTTAGAATAAAGAACCTTACTGTGCAGAACATCTACAAGACTACGTGCAGCATTTCCTATAAAATGTAAGAAGTACTGTATGAACAACAGAGAATATCAATATTATATTATTTACAGGTATGCAATTCACCCGAAACTGTAGAACAGGTGTTGAGAATAGATATACCTATAGAGAACCAGTGTTCGACCGTACCTATGGTACGTATTGTATTTTTGACGATAAAATACGTATTATACGCGTACAGTAAAACTTTCGTACGTTGATACGTTGCATAACTGTGTTAAATGTTTCAAAACCTGAAAATGTGTATCCAGTTGAAACATTGTCGAAGAATGAAAACATACCGTGGAATTGCCATGTAGTGTTTCTGAAATAGCGGGTCCAATCAGATTCGCGCATTTTGTGCAAGCTCGCCGACAACGCGTTGCCTAACTTACAATGGAAATATAGCAGCGAATTCATTTGTGTTAGGACTGCATCGTTTTAGGAGAAGTATAATAAAACTGATGGACATATTGAAATTCTACTTAATCCTTTTGTTCAAGGAGGAGACAACGTATATGTATATATATTAGAAAGTGTAATGCTTGCTGTATTGTCGGAGATAATAGCAAGTAAATGTGTCACGTTGTTAGCAAATAGGGCTACAGTTCACATTTGCAAAGCATAGCAAATCGAAGGCTGAACAGATTTGGAAAAACGATATATGGAAAGAAAGCTACACTTACACTTCTGCTAGATAAAAAGAGGTAAGGATCGAAACAATAGCTGGTGTAGGAGATGAGCACGACGAAGAACCGTGGGGAATAAATAGCACAGATGACTAAAATGTACCAGTTCAGCACAATACAATCTCACACCAAGTTCTAGTGACGACACAGTTCTTACGTCGAATGCAAGGCTATTTAAACCTCGCTAAATTTGAATGTGGACACACACGAAATCAGTTTTTGCATGACGGACAGAGGAAAGAGCTAGTCACTAATTCTTTCACTATTTGTGTATTGTGGCAACCTGCTTTGACCAAGTCAATTGTCCAGTTGTGTAATTTCTGAGAGCTAGAGGGTAAGTTGGATTACTGTAAATACATTTGTATATATAAGAAGAAGTTGAATGAACTAAGTAAGTATCTTGAATGTAAATAATAATGTATTATGTAAGTAGTTCTGGAATTGCACAGTAGACACCTGACAAACTGTACACGTAAACCATCACATGTTTACATTCATACATATGCATCATCAGAGACACTCACACCCACCACAGTAGACTTGTGGATATCATAAGAAGATGCTATCCAAGCACTGTGTATTGTTTCAGGTTCATGTCAATTCAGTTCATGTCAGAAGATCAAACTAGATCTACATAAAGGAACTCTAAAGTGGGAACTCCTAGTGTTATCTTGCCTATTTGTCAAGGATCACTGCAGTGGGACCATTCATATTCACTGTTAACTCTAGTATTTGAGGAACACCAGTGAAGAGTTTCATCATTGTGTGTAAACCCTATCAACTCTGGTCTGGGACATTGCAGTCTAGCAGCCCAAGAGACTTTTAAGAAAAGTTCAAAACCACATGAACTATTGTTGCAATTTAAGTGCGAGTTGTCAATGAAGAAACTTTATAGAATCACAGAACAGTGTCGCAGGTAGGATAAATTGTGAATAGATTATGTCTGAGTTCAGACAGATTATGAATGTGAAAATGTGAAAGTAGATAAGAACAGAGTCACTAATGAAAATTATGGGAAGAGATCTGACTTCTGGAGAGTAAGAAGACTATTTCTCCAGCCTCCTACGACTGACTTTTACTAAATCAATCCCTCGCCCGTTCTCTCTGAACAAACAGACTAATTCTAAATGCAGTAAGAACATACAGTACAACATCTTATGACAGTTAGCATAGAAGAGATTTCTGACCACAAAGCAAATTTAAATATGTTTATTAACACAAAACCATCACACGAATCAAGGAAAAGAAGATAATGCCTTCACGATCTATGAAAGGCTAAAAAAGAAAAAATCACAATCACAGTAAAACACACAGTGATCGACTATGCCATTGTTAGGCGAAGCTCATTCAAATATGTCCGGGATGCTAGAGTCTGGAGGGGGCCAGAGATTGGAAGTGATCACTACCTGCTAACAATCAAAAGAACAACTGAAAGAGTTGCTCAGTCTAGGAACTGCCCAACATCACGCAAGAAACCAAGTAAACGAGCGGGAGAAATGAGCATTGGGACCTACAAGCTGAAAGAGCCAGAAATTAAGACCAGATATCAGGGCTTATTGCTGCAGCGGTGAGCAACACAGAAGAACGACCTGATGACTTGGAAACCCTCTGGAATAAATTCAAGGATATCATAAAGACAGCTGCAGCAGAAGCATGCGGTGAAGTCCGACTTGGGAACAAGAGAAAGAGGACACCTTGGTGGACAGAGGAAGTCAAAGAGAAAAAAAGAGAGAACAAAATGGCATGGAAACAATACTTAGGAGCTAAAAACACAACAGGACAAACAGAGAAATATAGAGAATATGTGACACTCAGAACAGAAGCAAAGAACAAAGTACTAGCAGCAAAACAGAAGTCCTGGGAAGAATTTGGAGAAAAGCTAAAACTAGATGCACAAGAAAACCAGAAATTGTTCTATAAGACCCTAAAGAACACGAGAAAGGAAAAACAATGCCCTCTCAAATTTATAAAGGACAAGCAAGGCAAATTGCTTACTGCCCCGAAGGAAGTAATGGAAAGATGGAAAGAATATTTCTCAGAACTCCTGGATGGTGAGCATGGTGAAGCATCAGAAATGATAACCACTAGCACAGAAGAGAAAACCAATGATGGTGAAGACGACATAAAGATGGAAGAACTGAAGGCAGCACTGGAGAAAATCAAGATGGGCAAAGCAGCAGGGCATGATGGTATAACACCAGAAATGGTTAAGTACATGGGAGCATCAGGCGACCTATTACTCTTAAGGGTTCTACAGGCAGCGTGGTACAACAAGACCATACCAAAGGATTGGGAGATTGCCATCATAACACAAATTTTCAAAAAGGGTGACAATCGACAATGTGGAAACCATAGAGGCATATCCCTTCTCAGTGTCCCTGGTAAAATCTACTATAGAATCCTAGAGCAGAGACTCCGACGCCTAGCTGAGCCACAACTGGATGAGGTCCAGTGCGGATTCCGAGCGAATCGAAGTACTCAAGACCTAATCTTCACACTCAGACAGCTGAGTGAAAAGGCCCTTTAGTACAAGAGTGAGATCCATCTTTGTTTCATAGATCTGGAAAAGGCGTTTGACAGGGTCCCCTGGAGCAAACTTTGGGATTGTTTGGCAAGGAAGAACATTCCAGCACCTCTGATTCATGCTATACAGAGCTTCTACAAATCTTGCAGAAATTATGTGAGGACAGCAAACCATAAGTCAGAAGAGTTCAGGACCACCACTGGTGTAAGACAAGGTGATATCCTGTCACCTTACCTTTTCATTCTCCTCATGGACGATGTCATTAAGGCATGTAAGGAGAGAACAAGGAAGTATTCAGTGGGGTACTGGAAGATGAGACAGGTCTGTATTTCAGAGCTGGCATTTGCTGATGATGTTGCCCTGATTGCTAAATCATAGGCACATCTCCAATTCAACCTGCAAGTCTGGAAGGAAGAGCTGGAGAAGAGAGGGATGGTCATAAGCAGCTCTAAAACAAAATCCATGGTGGTATCACGAGAAGAAAGAAGACATCAGATTAAGCTGGGAGAACAGGTCCTGGAGCAGGTAGACCACTTTAAATACCTCGGAGCTATTATAGACCGAAAGGGAGGCATCAAAGAAGAGTAGGTAGCTCGAAAAGCAGCAGCTGGGAGACTATTTCAGGCCATAAATCGAGGATTCCTCAGCAAGAGAGAGGTTGGTAAGAAAACGAAAATGGCTGTATACCGCTCTACCTATGTCCCAGTCTTGACATATGGATGCGAGTCATGGGCAATGACTACAACCCACAAAAGCCAGATCTAAACCTCAGAAATGAGGTATCTGAGGAAGGTGGTTGAAGTAACAAGAAGAGACATGGTTAGCAACCAGACGATACGTCAAGGCCTTAAATCCCACCCCCTGCAGACCCAAGTAGAACAGTCCCAACTAAGATGGTTTGGCCATGTCTGCAGAATGGGAGAAGATCGGCTACCACGACAAGCATGGGAAACAAAGAGCCAAGGATCCAGACCCCCAGGACGACCCAGAGTCCACTGGGAGGACAACATTAGACAATCTTTGAAGGACCGAGTGTCACGTAGACAGTGACTTAATTTATTTTTCCATCTCGTCTCAATGTTATTACTCTTTAATGTTCTGTTTTCCCAGACATTTTGTTTCTCTTTGCTTTGCTACCTGTGTGGCCCAATTGTTTTCTCCTTCTCAAACCCCACCCGAGGTTGTTTACGTTCGAGCCTGCAGCGGTCAGCGAACGATAATGTTACGTCAGCACACCTGGCTTGATCAGAAGAACGTCTGTTACGCTTAAAGTGTTAGAACGAGCCAAAGACGGTTTCTGTGAAAGAAACGGTTCGTTAGCGGCGGGTACCCTCTGTGGTCCGAACAGGGGAATTTCTCCGGTCGCTTTAAAACGTTTGATCACAAGCGGCTAGTACCCTTTGAGGCCTGGGTAACGAGTTTGATCTGTTTCAGGGGGAGATAACAATAGCGGTCAGTTTGTGGGTTGTTTGCCCTTAGATGAGCAAAGAGCACATAATATTATGATTGTCTCTCTGGGGGAATTTTCGCAAAGTTGTTGCTTCTGAAACCTTTGTCTTACCCGGTATTACGCATTACGCCGATACATCTGTAGAATCAGGCTAGGCAGGTGTCAAGGGTAGAATGGTTTGTAAGCTATAAGATTTGAAATTTTACTACGTCAAACACACTCGTAGAAGATTCCTGGCCCGAGATGGACCATCATGAGAATTAGGCAGACTTTAACAGAACTAAAATGTTAAGGCCTTTCTCTAGTCATTTTCGGGGTGAGTTGACATATCTTATAATTATAATATGATATATTCATGTTAGCTTTTATATCTGATAGGAAGGTGACTTCATCTAGTAATTTAATTCAGTGATAGTGGTGTGCCGTATTCAACCTTAATTAAAGGTTGCTTAAACTGTTACGGTTTATCATGGGTTAAATGTTAAACTTACAATAACAGGTATTAGGCGTAGAATCAGTCCACAGATGCTTATCAGGGGTAAGAATAGGCTAAATTAACTGTCATTTCTGTAAGATAATGTCAGGTGTGGATTGTTCACTTAAAAACTGAATAGTGAGATGCAGGTAATAACTCTGGATTATAGCAGATAGTCACTGATTCCTTTTTGATAGATATTTCTAGTGGCAAGGGAGGATCATTTTATGCTTACTTGTGTGGCTAGGCACTAGTCCATAACTTTCACAGAAAGCAGTCACCAGGCATAGATATAATTCTATCTTATGATTTAGCCACAACTGTATTATTATAGCAAGAACATTGCATTTCTTTGTACTCATTTGGTGGAATATTAATATATTTCCCTAAAGGGACATATGATTTATTTGTGTAATGTCAAATGCTGTAATCTGTTTATGTAAATTCATTTAATGTTGTAAGATGAATAACATAACCATTCAGCTGTATGTTTATTTTGGAGAAGAGGAGTAGATTTTGCTGTTAGAACATGTTACTGACAGGTACATGGATGTACAATAGATATTAAGCCTATGCGGGCGCGTGTTGATAATTGATATTTTTAAGGAACAGGAGACATCGTTAAAGATAGCCCTAAACTATCATAGCAATAACTACAATAAATTTAATCCCATAGTGGAGCGAAACTTTCTGTATAAAGTTAGTGTGATTTATTATTTGCTTGATGTAAAAGGGTGTCTCTTTTTGGGTCTCAGTTTCAGGGATACCGAATTGCTAGAGTCAAGTCTCCAGTCAGGCGAAGAATGTCACATTCTCTTCGTTCTAGAGGGATTCTGAGTACATCTAGCATCACGAGTCGTCAAACCCCATTCCTGAACCTAAACCTTTTTGTCAACGCCAAGTTAAGCTCACGCAATGCAACGAGCCAACGCTAAATCTGGAAACATCGAATGCAGTAGTAGTTCTCTACTCGCCTATTGGATTACCAGTCAGAGCATTGCGGCTTCCAGAATATCCAAAACCGCCCAGCATGTCTATAGCAGAATCTGATAGCACCAAGCCTTTGTGTGCCTAAACGGGGCACTCAGCCAAGCCACGGTCAAGCAAGCCCAACCAGGATTTACTGCCTAGTACGAAAGGTCAAAAGCGCCGGATAAGAGCGCTAGGGACTGCCTTGTCCTCAAGTAACTTCGTCTGGTGTATTTCTGGGTCTATGTAGAACTTCGCACGTATGAGCAGCCATCTATGGACAGAGTTCCAGCCCCCCTCACGCCATTAGAGGTCACCAACGTTTAGCACCAACAAAGAAAGTTTTGTAGGCTAGTCCCTCACGAAGGATCTACAAGTAATACACTTTCTGGAGCTAGCTTTTGGTCCCACGACCGCGGACAGGCTGTCGCTCAGTTTGTTTATTCGATCAGCAGGAAAGATAGACAGAGTTCCAGCCCCCTCACGCCATTAGAGGTCACCAACGTTTAGCACCAACAAAGAAAGTTTTGTAGGCTAGTCCCTCACGAAGGATCTACATGTAATACACTTTCTGGAGCTAGCTTTTGGTCCCACGACCGCGGACAGGCTGTCGCTCAGTTTGTTTATTCGATCAGCAGGAGATAAATAGAGTCTTCCAGACCACCTCGCGCAATTAGGGAGGAATCACCAATGATAGCGCCTATACAGTGATTTTATTCAGGTTAATTCCATCACCCATGGAGGATATGTACGAAAAAAACCACTTACTGGAGCTATTTCATATGGTCCCCGAAAACGGACGGACTGACACTCGATTTATTTATCTCTCTGTGTTCTACAGGTTTTATGAATGGTGATCTGTGTGTGGTTGTTGGTGTATATGATTATTGATGACTATTGATGATTATTTGATTATTGATGTAATTTATGCTGTGTATGATGATATGCATTAATTCCATGCTTTTCTTCTTTAATAAAGTTTACACATTTATTAATGCGCTGTTCACGACCTTTCCATCCATCAGTAACTTGTTTTTAGCTCTTTACTAGAATCTCTATGTATGATAAGAGAAGAGAGTGAGAGCAGGAGATGCTTAGACATACATAAGTGTAATATTTAGTTACATTTATTGTTCATGCTACACATGAGACAGCTGGTAAAGGTTGATGGTAACACTGCTGAGTTTTTGGTTGACAAATCTGACGACTATTGTTGTAAAAGTCAGAAAATTTTTTTTAAGGGTTAATTTTTTTCAGGAGTAGCTCTTTAATCTGAGATAAGAAGCTACAGATAGTCAGTTACTAGCTTGCATTTGTACCAAGGGAGGGTGTTCATTCGGATGATAGTAACCAATCCTCTCAATAGCTAAGTACTGACAGAAGTTGGAAACGAATTTGTATTATGATTATAGGATGTTCAATGACATGTAATGGACGTCTATGGAAAAGATAAATTACTGTCATTTAGTCCGTGTTTCACGCACTTTAAAAAAAGGGGGCAACTTGTCACGTAGACAGTGACTTAATTTATTTTTCCATCTCGTCTCAATGTTATTACTCTTTAATGTTCTGTTTTCCTAGACATTTTGTTTCTCTTTGCTTTGCTACCTGTGTGGCCCAATTGTTTTCTCCTTCTCAAACCCCACCCGAGGTTGTTTACGTTCGAGCCTGCAGCGGTCAGCGAACGATAATGTTACGTCAGCACACCTGGCCTGATCAGAAGAACGTCTGTTACGCTTAAAGTGTTAGAACGAGCCAAAGACGGTTTCTGTGAAAGAAACGGTTCGTTAGCGGCGGGTACCCTCTGTGGTCCGAACAGGGGAATTTCTCTGGTCGCTTTAAAACGTTTGATCACAAGCGGCTAGTACCCTTTGAGGCCTGGGTAACGAGTTTGATCTGTTTCAGGGGGAGATAACAATCGCGGTCAGTTTGTGGGTTGTTTGCCCTTAGATGAGCAAAGAGCACATAATATTATGATTGTCTCTCTGGGGGAATTTTCGCAAAGTTGTTGCTTCTGAAACCTTTGTCTTACCCGGTATTACGCATTACGCCGATACATCTGTAGAATCAGGCTAGGCAGGTGTCCTGGGTAGAATGGTTTGTAAGCTATAAGATTTGAAATTTTACTACGTCAAACACATTCGTGAAGATATTCCTGGCCCGAGATGGACCATCATGAGAATTAGGCAGACTTTAACAGAACTAAAATGTTAAGGCCTTTCTCTAGTCATTTTCGGGGTGAGTTGACATATCTTATAATATGATATATTCATGTTAGCTTTTATATATCTGTTAGGAAAGTGAATTCATTTCTGAGGACTTCTCCTAGTAATTTAGTTCAGTGATAAGGTAGCGCTGTCTACGGCCTTAATTAAGTGGTGCTTAAACTGTTACGGTTTATCATGGGTTAAATGTTAAACTTACAATAACAGATAATAGGCGTAGAATCAGTCCACAGATGCTTATCATGGGTTAAGAATAGGCTAAATTAACTGTCATTTCTGTAAGATAATGTCAGGTGTGGATTGTTCACTTAAAAACTGAATAGTGAGATGCAGGTAATAACTCTGGATTATAGGAGATAGTCACTTATTCCTTTTTGATAGATATTTTTAGTGGCAAGGGAGAATCATTTTATGCTTACTTGTGTGGCTAGGCACTAGTCCATAACTTTCACAGAAAGCAGTCACCAGGCATAGATATAATTCTATCTTATGATTTAGCCACAACTGTATTATTATAGCAAGAACATTGCATTTTCTTTGTACTCATTTTGTGGAATATTAATATATTTCCCCAAAGGGACATATGATTTATTTTGTAATGTCAACTGCTGTAATCTGTTTACGTAAATTCACTTAATGTTGTAAGATGAATAGCATAACCATTCAGCTGTAAGTTTATTTTGGAGAAGAGGAGTAGATTTTTGCTGTCAGAACATGTTACTGACAGGTACATGGATGTACAAAAGATATTAAGCCTATGCGGGCGCGTGTTGATAATTGATATTTTTAAGGAACAGGAGACATGGTTAAAGACAGCCCTAAACTATCATAGCAATAACTACAATAAATTTAATCCCATAGTGGAGCGAAACTTTCTGTATAAAGTTAGTGTGATTTATTATTTGCTTGATGTAAAAGGGTGTCTCTTTTTGGGTCTCAGTTTCAGGGATACCGAATTGCTAGAGTCAAGTCTCCAGTCAGGCGAAGAATGTCACATTCTCTTCGTTCTAGAGGGATTCTGAGTACATCTAGCATCACGAGTCGTCAAACCCCATTCCTGAACCTAAACCTTTTTGTCAACGCCAAGTTAAGCTCACGCAATGCAACGAGCCAACGCTAAATCTGGAAACATCGAATGCAGTAGTAGTTCTCTACTCGCCTATTGGATTACCAGTCAGAGCATTGCGGCTTCCAGAATATCCAAAACCGCCCAGCATGTCTATAGCAGAATCTGATAGCACCAAGCCTTTGTGTGCCTAAACGGGGCACTCAGCCAAGCCACGGTCAAGCAAGCCCAACCAGGATTTACTGCCTAGTACGAAAGGTCAAAAGCGCCGGATAAGAGCGCTAGGGACTGCCTTGTCCTCAAGTAACTTCGTCTGGTGTATTTCTGGGTCTATGTAGAACTTCGCACGTATGAGCAGCCATCTATGGACAGAGTTCCAGCCCCCCTCACGCCATTAGAGGTCACCAACGTTTAGCA
The DNA here is from genome assembly GCA_024509875.1 of Oreohelix idahoensis. Taxonomy (NCBI): domain Eukaryota; kingdom Metazoa; phylum Mollusca; class Gastropoda; order Stylommatophora; family Oreohelicidae; genus Oreohelix; species Oreohelix idahoensis. Next base: position 42,938 of record JAMPIV010017629.1, read on the forward strand.
CCAACAAAGAAAGTTTTGTAGGCTAGTCCCTCACGAAGGATCTACAAGTAATACACTTTCTGGAGCTAGCATTTGGTCCCACGACCGCGGACAGGCTGTCGCTCAGTTCGGTTATTTGGCCAGCAAGAAAGATAGACAGAGTTCCAGCCCCCCTCACGCCATTAGAGGTCACCAACGTTTAGCACCAACAAAAAAAGTTTTGTAGGCTAGTCCCTCACGAAGGATCTACAAGTAATACACTTTCTGGAGCTAGCTTTTGGTCCCACGACCGCGGACAGGCTGTCGCTCAGTTTCTTTATTCGATCAGCAGGAGATAAATAGAGTCTTCCAGACCACCTCGCGCAATTAGGGAGGAATCACCAATGATGGCGCCTATACAGTGATTTTATTCAGGTTAATTCCATCACCCATGGAGGATATGTACGAAAAAACCACTTACTGGAGCTATTTCATATGGTCCCCGAAAACGGACGGACTGACACTCGATTTATTTATCTCTCTGTGTTCTACAGGTTTTATGAATGGTGATCTGTGTGTGGTTGTTGGTGTATATGATTATTGATGACTATTGATGAATATTTTGATTATTGATGTAATTTATGCTGTGTATGATGATATGCATTAATTCCATGCTTTTCTTCTTTAATAAAGTTTACACATTTATTAATGCGCTGTTCCCGACCCTTTTCATCCATATTTACTTATTTAGCTCTTTACTATAACCTCTATGTTTGATAAGAGAAAAGAGTGAGAGCAGGAGATGCTTAGACAGTGAAAAGTGAGTTGAGGCTTGGAGAGAGAGATCATTTTGGTAAATCTTCTTCCAGGTTGTCTCAAGTCCATCTCCTATTTACACCTTTCTGTGTGTGTAATCTATAACTCTGCCAGTCCACTATCCCTTGTCGATTTCACTACTATTGTCCAACTCGACAAATACTCTACACTTTACTCAACCACGACACCGAGGACTAGAATGGAACCAGGCCAGTAGGAAGACAGCCGATAGGATAGTCTGGCGCTCTCTCTCTCTCTCTCCCAAACCTCTACACCTCATGGTAGAAGGGGAACGACTAAGTAAGTAAAACACACAACCTACCTGTTACGGTATATGTTATTAACGCCGTCTGCTAAAGGTTAGCAGACGTGCAATTGTAAAGGTTAAGACATTTAATATATTGCGATAGATGTTTCACGTCTACTTTATACGAAGTAATTAGACTCACAGTCTCACTGTCGGCAGGTAGCCATTCTATCTGCGCGTGCATATAGCTGTGATGTTCTGACGACAATTATTGCATTGTATCCTTAAACGGACATTGACACGTAAAACAGCAGTCTACGCTATTGATTGATTGATGCATGTACCTCATGTGTGAATTGAACTGTTTATGTATGTGTGTAATCCATATTAAATTGTGAAGGACTCGAACCGGAGGCATTATTCGTTGAATCACGTTACACCATTCAACCTTATGAATTACGTATTTTATGTCAAGTTGCTGAGTTAATAAGATGAACAGTTGTTTACATCTTGATGCCAAGTTCAGGCATTACGACAAACCGAAGGTGAGGTTCACCCCATTCGCGTAAGAACATTAGCACGATCAGAATTCAGGCAACACAACCAGTAACCCCACACGAAAGTCCTTCAACACTACCACACCACTTAGATAAATCGCACTCAAGCAGATCGCCTCACTCCACACCAACAACATAATTTTCTCACACTAATTAAGTTATCTAGCAAACAGGGGGCCCCCAGTCTTCAAGGATGAAAACGGCCGCTCCAGTCTTGCCAAACACTCCTGGTAAGTAAGTAATCCGTATCGAATGGAAACTTAACACAATTCCTCTGAAGAATGTCGATATCCCAGATGATGCGAAGTGGACACCGTTGTGAAGATAATCCAAGCACGCACCCACTATCCAAAGCACGGGTGAAGGAGAAAATGCTAGTGCGAATATCTAAGTACTACGAATAAATCCGATTAGAAGGGCGCTCGAGACCACTGGTGGCAAAGATTACAACGAGTTTAGTTGAGGGCTCCCAAGGGATGCGCCTCTATTGGTTAGGTACAGATGACTTGACTTCCCAAGGCACGGGTCCCGGCTTGTTCTAAAGGATACTCCAATTACTCCGGGTTACAGGCTGTCAATGGGTATGGCAGTGTTGCCCACAAGCCGGGATGGCAAAAGTGGCAGCCTGTCTGGCGGGAGGTTTATATTCTGCTGAAGGCTGGGAGTATGTACTCTGCGGTGTCAAGACCTCGATGGGCCTGATGATATTGCCCGAGGTTTTGAGGGCAAAGGCAACTACTCGTTGCACGGACGATAATTTTACTCCAATATGTAGTGCACGAAATTGCAGTAGAGCTGTTGCCAATGCAAGGTGCTCCCAATGGGGGTACAGCGAGCACTAGGTTACAGGCTGTTTTACCACACTCAACAAGGAACACTATAAATCTGGTTACAGGTTATCAACCTTACAACGATTTCCAAGGCAGCAAGGAATCCTTAAGAGACTATAGTACTAAGTATTTAGACCTAAAACTACAATAAGAAAAATTGCCAGGTGGTATCTGCCCGTGCACGAGATAAAACTAAAGGGGCGTAACGTTAGAATGCTCTCCCCCGTGCTTCTAGCTAATTGTGGTCGGACTGACAACCGAAAGCCGGCAAGAGATAAGAAGGCCAGCAAAATCCTCGGTGTTCCCCAACAAAGAGTCAGGGGACGCGCCGACTTGTCCATGAATCTCTACATAAAAGATTTAGACAGAATGCCGCTCCGCGCGTGCGAAAGGGTGGGCATAGCTTGGCTCTAACGAGATTGACATAATCCAAGAGAGAATATAAGCTATTAAGAGCAAAATGACAGGAAAGTGAGCGTAGACAAGAGGTAGACAGAAAACAGGCAGACAACTCAGAGGAAAGGGCAGACAATTCCAAACAAAGCGTAACAAACAGTTTGCAGGAAATCTGTTGTTCCAGTGACACTTTATTAGTGTTAATATAATTGCTTTGTAAATTCCTTTTTGTTCAATTTAAAAAAATTGGAATTACATTACTGTGTAAGCATGGGGTAGTCTGAACGAGAGGGCACCATAGGCTCTTGATCTGCTACAACACTAATTGGACAAGAGTACTTTACAGCCTAACTATAACCAGTGCCATCCATACACCAGTGCTCTTTTCTGAGACTGGGGTATTTCTTTTAGTCCAGAATTCTTGTCTGGCACTATCACTTGGTATGATATAGATACACCTATATTTACCATCTCGTCACACGTTATGTAATCTATTTACATAATCTATCACAGTACGTCCCGGCTCGAAGATATGAAACCCTTTCATGTCTACTTTATGGAAATAGAGTTACCTATATCCGTAGCTTCCGGGTGACTGTTTTCTTCACTCTCATCTTCTTCCTCCTTCGCTGTCCAATTCCTACTCATAAAGCCTGCTCCAACGTTCTCCTTTCCTGGTATGTATTCTACGTGCGTTTGAAAGAGTGTCGCCTAGTTTGACATCGTTGAAAGATTCCGTGTGTTTGCAGTGGAAGTTCCCTGCAACTATCGTCATCTTCAACATCTTCGGTAGCTATGGCTACCGCCAGGAGATGTTCGCAGGACGGCACCGGTCTTTCCAAGTATTTCTACAGAGGCTAGACAGTAAAACTAAAAGCAATTTTAATTTACTTATTTTTATTCTAATATCGAGCACAAATAACAGAAGCAACAAGGCCTTTCATTACAAAAATGGGCATATAATTTACCTGCTGTGACCATCGGCAACTAAGCGTAGCAAGTTTTCAGTACTTAGTCCGAGTCAGCGGAGTCATGTGCCAGCCAATTAAAGTTGGACTCTTCATGAACAGCCTGTTTCTGCGTATTCTCACTCATTATTCTCATTTTGTCTTGCATCCACATACAAACAAACACAAATTTACGCAATCATGCAATCTGCCGTATTATCGGCTGACATACAGAATTAATTATTTAAAAGATAGCTTTCCATACTTATAGCGATACGGTATCCTGTTCGTTGCATTTCAGTTCTCTAAAAGAGCTACACAATATAGTAAAACCGTTTATACCCAGAACAAACATCCTATATATAAAATCTCAGCTTTTTCTGTCAGTGGGTAACGCTAAGAGATGCAACTTTGGTTGAAAGTTAGACAATAATTGTATTGTTTCCCTTATATGTACTTTCCCGAAAATAGTAACATTTAACAATAGTAATACTTCTTTGGTAAGAATGCGCAAATGACGGTGTGCACAAAAATATATTTATAGAATGTGTGATCCCGTATACACACGTTGGGATCTTCGCTGCTGCTACGTAGTTCGTATACTGTGTTGATGAACAGTGATTTTTAAAAAAAAATACTTTTGAATAAGTAACATTGCCGTTAGATATTGGTGCTTTTGAATTTAATTCCCGTCTTATGACGGGCTTTTACACTAGTTAGTATATAAGGATTAGTGAGGGCACGGTGGGAAGGCACGGCAAGTTCTCGTAACATATTGATAATGACAAATAAATGGTGACTTAGGTGTCATCTAAAAAACACTTGAGACTTTCACCCCCCACTTTTTTTTTTCTTAACACCATGACAGATATGGAGTACTCGGAGTAACCAAGAGGGTTATCAAAGCTGCAGACGCTGGAGTTGGGTTGGCCACATCCTCAGAAGAGACCCTGATGCCCTCACAAGAACAGCTATACTATGGACCCCTGAAGGAAAGCGAAAGAGAGGCCAACCAAAAACAACTAGGTGGAGAACTGTGGAGGCCGAGATGCAAAGAATGAACCAGATCTGGGGCACTGCACGAAGGATGGCCGTCGACCAAGCAAAGTGGTAGCAGTTTGTTGCTGCTCTACAAGACGCCACCAGGCGTGATGGCTGCTGACGGCCTTGACAGTTGGCGGTTAAGGATCAAAGAAGAAGAAAGATATGGAGAAACTACAATTTTGGACAAGAGAAGAGATACACACGTACATCCACAAAATTTAATACTAAAATTTGCTCGGTTTACAATAATTGGAAAGGAGAAATGATACCATGATCAGGTGTCGGCAATGGAAAATATTATCTGGAATTAGAGAAACTATGTATCCTAATTATGCCGATGGCACGTTAATGGGATTCCAATACCGATTGGGGCCCGGGAAAGTATTTGTAAGAAGGAGCTCTCACCTTTGTATACATCATTTGAATTCTCTTTCAGCGTGTGCTAAACTTCGTATCATGTCTCAGTTAGGGGACATAAATAAAAAGGATACAGACGACGTAGAAAGATCTTGAGTGGATGGCACAGGACAAGAGGACCTGGTACAAGTTTGTTGAAGGTTTATACTCCGTGGGGAGCTAAAGTATAATGATGAAGTCATCACGTGACGTGTTCTTTCCTGATCGTTGTCTCCATTACAGCTGCTCTGAACGCATCCCGATTCTGGGCAAGTCGACCTGCATCAGCCAAAGACAAGTTCAGACTCTCTGTGATGTCCTGGGTCCACCGTCGTCTAAGTCGACCACTTCCCCTTTTTCCAGGGACCATGTCTTCCATCACTCGATGATGAAGTAAGTAGTAAAATTTGTCTTTAGATTTGCCGTGTATTGATTATAGTCGTTGAGCCATTTAATAACGAAGGCTCTTCTTTTTCGTATCCAGTGTCACTTACGTTGTATTTACGCCACTGATGTTACTAACTAATTATTTTTTTTATAGGATTTCACAGAACAGGATATTTTGTCAAGAGGTAGTATTGTTGTTTTCTTCCTGCTATGTCACTGTTTGTCTCCGGGATTGTAATAAATATTTAAAGGCAGAAGATCATGTTGCATGCCAATGGAGACATACTGGGAGTATGGTGTTAGGCCCATATTTTCTCGACCATCTGCACACTAGGGGGTGGTGTGGTCAGCATCACACCGGCCTCATTAACCTTCCCAGAGTTGCTCTGGTAACTAATTCGTGAGGATGGGTCGACCCTGAAGCCGTTTTGCAGTTTAAAACATCCACCTCAACTGGGGATCGAACAAGGACCGCCGAACTGGAAAGACAGTGCACTAACCCCTGCGGTACCTAAATATTTAGGTTATTTTAATAATCATCACAAATATCTTTGAGCTCTTCTAGAAGAAGCCCAGGTCCTGAACAACAATATGCCAGTACCTCCTGTCCTGTGCCATCCGTTCATGGTATTACAAAGTCTTCTTGATCTCCTTCACGCCTGTTCCAAATTCTCTTTTCCGTGTGTTTTTCGTTCTTCCTCTATTTTTCTAACCCTGGGAGTTTCCGAACAAGAACTGCCTTGTAAAACTTTCAACTGGTTTTTATCAGTGTGTGGCATGTCTAACACCAGCATTATCTCCGCACATCTTGAATCTAGACCGGAAGGGAGGCATCAAAGAAGAGCTGGCTACACGAAGAGCAGCAGCTGGGAGACTTTTTCAGACCATAAATAAAGGATTCCTCAGCAAAAGGGAAGTTGGTAAGAAGACGAAGATGACTGTATACCGCTCCACCTATGTCCCAGTCTAGACATATGGATACGAGTCATGGGCAATGGCTACAACCCACAAAAGCCAGATCCAAACCTCAGAAATGAGGTATCTGAGGAAGGTGGTTGAAGTAACAAGAAGAGAAGGGTCCGCAACCAGACGATACGTGAAGGCCTAAAAACCCAACCCATGCAGACCCAAGTAGAACAGTCCCAAATGAGATGGTCTGGCCATGTCTGCAGAATGGGAGAAGATCGACTAACACGACAACTATGGGAAACAGACCTCCAGGACAACCCTAAGTCCGCTGGGAGAACAATATTAGACAATCTTTAAAGGACCGAGGACTAGATTGGAACCAAGCCAGGAGGAAGACAGCCGATAGAATAGTATGGCGCTCTCTCTTACAAACCTCTACACCTCACGGTAGAAGAGGAACGAATACGTAAGTAAGTAAGTATCTTGAATCGTTGGTATTTGTCTGGTTATTTCCATCAGTTCCACCATGGTGATTTTATCATACAATTTCAGTCTTCTGTTCCGGTGTTGAGAATATATAAATCTGGACAATGGCACAATATAGTAAAACAGTATATAACAAGAACTAAAATTAATATATAAGGATCAATGATGGTGTGAGGATAAAGGGTAGACTGATGGGGTGCTCGTGTGGGTGATGGCAGATACTTGGTGGTGTCGTAAATTTTTGATAGGTAATTATGATCGATTCTGGTCCCGTTTGAAGAGAACTAGATAAAGGTAGTACTCAGTGAGAGATAAGGTAAAGAAATAGATTTCACGAGTGAAATTGTGAAAAGTAGAGTCTGTCCCTGGATTTGAGAAGATACTCTTTTCCAGCCTATCGTTTACGACTGAAATTTGTTGATCAGACAGTTTCCTTTCTGTATATATTAATTGTGATGGACGAACTCGGCTGACCCTGAACTTTGTTGTAATTCTTGTAAAACGGGACTTCTTTCACGTGGATTCATTAGCTATGCAACTGTTCCACACAGAAGGCAAACACGTTTGCTGATTGATATGCGGAAAGTTTACCTATCGTTCATTCTGGTCATCGCATTGATTTAAGGAGAGATTAAATCACGCCCACTAACATCTCTTGAACAATCATAGGCAGTTATTTTCATTAACTTGGCCAGTGGGGGGCGTCGCCAGAATCAAACAGATACAGCGTCCACGATCAAAGAGACAGACTGAGGGATTTTAGGGGAGACTATCGGCGTTATCAAAGACAGTAGTGGTCCCTGATACGAGACGCAGTTGCTTGCCGCTAATTTCGCGTCTCGGTGTCAATCGCAGAACCGAGCGAACGGGGAAAGCGAACGGGCAGCAGCGAACGGAGATACGAAGACCAGGGTGCGGTTTCCTCTCTTGATTTGGCGGTCAGATCCCCAAAAGTTCGTGAGATCAAATAAGCTGTCAAGTTTATCATGTCCCACTCAACTTACATTCCATTTTAGCTAAATAGACCATGTAGACTAGACACGTTATCACTCGCTGGCCAGACCTTTACAGAAGCACTAGCTTTATTGAAATCTTGTTATAGATTTTCCCCTGGATTTTATATATATATTTGCAGTGATTTCTATTCTGTGCAAAGCGGTAATATATATTGTGTAAAGTGATCAGTGGTCTAGTTCAGTCATTCTATTTCAAGGGATTTTGTGTTAATTTAAATCTATTTAATTAAACCATCTCAAGAGTTCCAGTTTTAAATATAATGATCTATCTATTATATTTTTTCAAAAGATAATAGATGCTTAAATTAACTTTTAAAGTCGCGAAGGAATTTATAATTAATAAATTCAGTTAAGTCCTAGTTTTATAGATGTGTGTTTTAACCACTAGAATTCGCGCAGTGTTTATTAAATACATAATTAAATACTCGAGTGTATTATAGGCTTAACGGGAAATTTATCGCGCTTGATTTTTCGGTATGTTTCATGTCTTTTTTCTTTCACACAGAGTGATCGTAACCTGCGGTCCCAGCTAAATAAAGAAAGAAATAAAGAAATCATCCTATAAACTTCCAGTCATATTGAAGAAACATTTCTTTTAAATATAATCTTGTGGCGGTCCGTTTGCGACCTAGCTGTCATAATTAAATGAAATAAAGCCCACCCAAGAACATTTTAAAGAACAATCATCAAATTATCATTACAAACCTGTAAGATAAACTGGGAGGTAATCATCGCCAGTAGCGATAGTATATTTACTGTTTACTGTGAGAGAGTACATATTTTCCTGACTGTGACTGAGCCTAGTTTTCCCTCAATTGGATTTAATAAAACTATCATCACGCATTGAAGGAATTTTACCATAGCGGAGGATTAAAAGAGACCACTTCATTTTCACCCTTGTGCCGAACTGTGTTAGTGCCATCCCATAGACTCCTTTTATATATATAATAAAAACACGAGAACTCTTAGTCTTCAAGTCTTGCGATAAGTGAGAATATTTGTTACCAACAAAACCTCGCAAACATCTGGGGCGGGACATCGAAGGACTAGACAGTTCATATGTCAAAGAATACTTGCTGTTTTTATATACTTTTATGGATCGTCTGAGGCTGCATTCGGTAAGTGTGTGAGTATATGAGTGTGGATCCTCACGCGTGTGCATGAATGACAGGAAATTTAATCTTTTTCTTTTGTAACCCTGTTGTTAATTTTCTTGCCTAGTAATATAATTTTTCTGTATTCCCTGCATTGTTCCTTTAAGGGGGAGTTGATAATTGGTTAACTCTGTTTAAAACCCCCCTCCTTTCCATTTGCTTAGTAAAGGGAAGAACAGCTGGGAAGAACAGGTTTTTTTCTATCACCTATACCTAACTTGGTAACACCTCTTTTCAGAGTAATTAACTTTACTGTTAGGTTAACGTACCTATGTTCCTGATATTATCTATCTCTGGACTGGGTTTATCTTTGTCTAATAAGCGGGAAGGGCTTAGTCGATACCAATCTTCTTCACCCCTCCCAAATTTGTTATTTGCATTTGTGTACTTATAATAATTTATGTAATACCTGATATTTGTTAGTGATTGATGTTTAAAGTGAATAAAATCACATAAACTCATTTAGTTCTGTGTTGGATATACCCAGAGCCCAACTTTTCCCCTATTCGTTTAATATAGTTTGTATCAACGTCGTCTGTGTGTTTGAAAACACCAAATCGGTGTGCGCGCAGATGCGGGTCTGGAAAACTGGCAAATAATTGTTTGACCAGGAGAGTGAAAGAGAAGATTGAGAGAAACGATTTGTCGTAAATAAGTCTGTCTTTACTCTCCTCCAGCACGCTGTGAAGCAACTATTAAATCTCTACATTTTCTATCACTGAGCTTTCCATCATCATTTTCCACTCTAAACCGGACCACTATTTCTAAGACTCTTTTCTCTCAAAATAAATTTACGACATTAATATATATATCAACCACTCACTTACACACACACAGATAAGTGACGACATTTAGACGCACACACGTGAAACTATATTAATGGAGTAGGGATATTGGGCCGAGCTGACCGGCACAGGTGATTAAGTTTTAAGTTAAGTTTATTTATCATGAAGAAAACTTCACAACAGCTATTATTCAAATATCAAATATAAAAATCATAGGTTACAAAAATAATAAAGAAATAGACTCATAAGTGCAATTCCCTCTGTTGAGATAAGATCCAGTTAGAAGAAGTTATTAACCCCCAAAAGGTCAAAAGATTAGCACTATGGTATAGAATTTGACTATACTGTAAAGAACAGAGTTTCTGGTTAATCTATTCTGAAATGAACAGTATGAGCAAACATAAGAAGGAGAAAATAAAACAAAGTGAGTACATTAGTTATACAATATAAGAATTATTCATCCCTGCTTTCTCTCGCCCTGACAAACATGTGATCACATTTCATTCTCGCTTACCAAATAAGTGTTGACAACAGCTTGAACATATCTCCATGCTCCAGGTAACAGATTCAGTGTCGGTTCTTTTGGCAAGGTAAGCCGCAGTTCCTCAAATGATTGATTAATCCTATTATTTGGTGAACGCTTACTTTGTTATTTATTATTATTGACCCTGTTCATGACACAGCAATTAGTCGAGGTATGAAACACAACTTCGAGATGAAATGCCACAGTGTACAGTAGCTTGAAATATTCGATAGTTAAATAGAATGTCTGGTAGATAAATATTTTCTGGGTAAACCCTCGCCACAACACAAGTGGTCGGTAATCGAGAAATTTTAAATTTGATATTCTTCGCCACAGCGGGCTGAATGTAAATGAAAATGCAAAAGAAATCTGGGTAGCTAAATGTCCAGTTAAATTTTATTCTTATAATGTCATATATTGGTACGCTCTCTCTCTCTCTCTAGGTGAGACAAGAGGCCAACCAGGTCAACCTCGAAGACCCGATAATTACAATAAGAATGTCCTTTCTTGTATTTTGTTGGACTAGACTTAGACCCTTTTCTCAGATTAAGGCCGCTGGTAGATTTTGGGTTTGTGACCTGTACTAGATATAATAAGAGAAATACAAACATTTAACCGCAATCTCAATTCATGCCTAACCCGCGTAAAAGTATAATTTATTATTATCGTTAACCCCCCCCCCCCTCCCAGTGAAATAAACGCTAGTTATTTATAAAATTACTCATAATGAATTAGAAATAGATATATATTTCGTCAGTACTCATAATGAATAGTGCATTTACTAGTCAATTAAAATATCTCTTACTGGTTAATAGTAATTAATTAAATCAACGCTACAGCCGGAACATATTGGCTATAAATTATTTTAATTCTGCTAGCCAATTAACACAGTAAATCCTAGTGAAATATAAATGACGAACTTTTAACAATTAAATCACTCAACACAGAAAATCTTAGTGAAATATAATGCCGGACTTGACAATTAAATCACTCAAAATTCTAGTATAATATTTACCGCAACACAGAAATATGACTATCTCCAATCAGAAAAACTAATAAATTCCACTGGTATAATGGACCTAGGATTCGAAGCTAAACGTCTGAAAATTCTATAGGTACTAGATAAACTCTATATCAATTTGGTTGAAAATCGCTAACGAGTGCGAGATATCACGCCTTTGGGAAAATCTGTGCTCAAATTCTGAATGAAAGCTAAATTTGCCACTTTCGCCGACCGCTAGAGGTTGGCCCACGAGCAAATCGTCTCCTTGATCTCGTCATTCCGTAGCTTAATTACATTCCGAACAAACGGAAAGGGGGGGGGGTAACTCTGTGATTATCTCCCCTTTCTTCAGATTAATTCCCCCTGACCAATGTCTACCGAAAGTACGTCTTAACTTATCGCCCTTGATTTTCTTCATTAGCTTATCTCCCTTTTAGAAAGTGCAATCCATCAAAGGTACAACCTTTGAATAATCGCCATTGGTTCTACGAATATACAACCCGTTCCCTCTCTCTACACGCGTTCATAGTCTGACCTGTCCGAAATAGAAAAAGAAAATAGGCGTGGCTAAAATATGAGTTTGACAAATATAGAAGTACGAAGGTTCTGCCTTAACAAAACATGCATAACTAATAAGGAAGCGAGGTGGAAAACAGGTTGAAGCAAAAACGTGTTGATATTTGTAATGTATTTACATAACTCTGTCACAGTACGTCACCGCGAGAAGATATGAAACCCTTTCATGTCTACATTATGGAAATAGAGTTACCTACATCCGTAGCTTCCGGGTGACTGTTTTCTTCACTCTCATCTTCCTCCTCCTTCGTTGTCCAATTCCTACTCATGAAGTCTGCTCCAACGTTTTCCTCCCCTGGAATGTATTCGGTGTGAGTTTGAAAGAGTGTCGCCGAGTTTGACATCGTTGAAAGATTCCGTGCGTTTGCAATGAAAATTCCGTGCAACTCTCGTCATCTTTAACATCTTCGATAGCTATGGCGACCGCCAGGAGATGTTCGGAGGACGGCGCCGGTCTTTCTAAGTATTTCTTTAACAGATTTACATGGTAGACCTTCTCCTTTCCTTTAATAGAGATCTGGTAGTTAGCCCTTGAGATCTTTTAAAGGACGGTAAACGGCCCTTGCCATCCGATACGTAGTTTGTAGTTCCCGGTTGGGAGTAGCAACAAAACTTTCTCTCCTGGTTGCAATTCTCTTTCTTTCGCGGCTTTCTTGTATCGTTTAGCGTGCTTTGCGCGTGCTCGCTTAAGGTTGGTCGTTGCTGGATCCGATCCTAGTTGTAACCTTTCCTTTAATTCCGATACATATTTACTGGCTGAGACGACTGTCTCATCAGCCTTCTGGTCTGTCAGGGACAGAAGTAAGGCTTCTAGCGGCCCCTTTATAGGTCTGCCGAATAAAAGAGTAGCCGGAGGAAATCCTGTGGAGGCATGAGGACTTCCATGTAGGCGAATAAGGCTGCAGGAATGAAAAGGTCCCAATCTTCAGGTTTCTCTTGTCCCAGTTTACTTAACATCATGGTGAGGCTTCCGTTAACACGTTCTACTAACCCACTTCCGGCCGGATTATACGGGCTTGTGTAGATGTGCTGGTTCCTCAAGATCTTAACGATCTCCTCCATAACAGGCTACGGTATTGGGATCCGTTATCCGTCAAAACTTGATGAAGAAATCCCAACCATGTAAATATCTGCACTAGGGCTTCTGCGACATGCTTGGAATCCGTGCATGTTAGCGGTATAGCTTCTGCCCACAAAGTGCATGTGTCGACTAAGGTCAGGATGAACCTGTGCCTTCTTTTAGTCCTTTCTAGGGGTCCTAAAATGTCGATTACAACCCGTTCAAATGGTGTCCCCACTATTGGCCTTTCACCCATGGGAACTGTGGGTGTTCAATGCTTGGGTGCCACCCGTTGGCACTTGGCGCAGGATTTCACGTATCTGATAATATCAGAGTTCATTCCTGGCCACCAATAGTGAGTCGATATCCGCTGATTTGTAGCGTTTTGTCCCATATGTCCGCTAAAGGGAAGAGAGTGCCCAATTTTTAAGATTTGGTCTCTGTACTGTGTCGGTACTAGGAGCTGGTTATGCCCTTGATCAGGGTTGCCCGTTCTACGATAAAGTACGCCATCCTTAGAAAAAATATTTCCGTTGTGTCTGGGGTCCTTGGCCATGGGCAGTTTCCTAAAGCAGGGCTCCAAGGTAGGGTTCTTTTGTTGCGCCTCTTTTAGTTCCTTAGGTAACAAATCTGGTCAAGGCGCCCATTCTTTCTTGGTTTGCCCTCTTGTGGTTACAACTTCCACAATTGGCTCTTTCGGTCTCCCAATAAACACATATCTACAGCCAAGTATGACTGGGTAGATCGGGTCATCCATAACAGCCGCTTTGATCACACCTCTGACAAAATTAGAGTGTATCTCCACAAATGCGCTGGGAAGCGTCATGGGTGCATCTCCTTTGAAAACTCTACAAAGTTTGACGGGTTCTTCTGTCTCTTGACCAGGTTTGACCCAATGTCTTTCGACAATACAATCAAAAGATAAACCTGAGTCAAACAAACAGTATGTTGAAGTCCCGTTCAAAATAACTGTTCCTCGCGTTGAGGGCCTCTCCCCCTCAGGTTGAGAATCACTGACATAAATTCTTCCTTGCGAGGCTTCCTGCAAGCATCCGATGCGATGAGGCCCGATGTGCTCGCTCTGATCAGTTGTCCCGTGTGCAGGGATTTCCCTTTGTCACCCTGTCCTTTCTGGCCTCGCTGCCATGTAGACCGGTGGGGTTGATCAGAATTGTTGTTGTTGGTGGGGTACCTGTTTTTATAGAATTTAGATTTTTCCGGAGGGGAATTCTGGGGTACAGTTTTTCTGTGGTTATGGTGGTGAGAAGAATTGGAAGACTGTTCTAGATTGTTTTTCCGAGAAGGCTCTTCTGTCGGTTTACGTTTCGTGCCTGGCAGTTCGGCCAGCGCATTGTGATATCGCTCAGACTTTTCCAAAATGTCTTCTAGCTTTTCTGCGCCTTGTTCAGCCAGAAATCTATGGGTGTCACTTGACAAAGTGTTCTTTATTTGTTCGGTTACTACGAACTCCTCCAGTCCTTCATAGGTAGAGGCAAGCTGTGAAAGCTCCAGGCACTTTGTCAAGTATCCCTTCAGACGAGAAGAGAACTGCTGAAAAGTTACAGTGCTCCCCTTTCTGCTGTTACGAAACAGTTGCAAAAATTTGCGAGCGTTCATTTCAAAACGCTTAAGTAAAGCCTTTTTCAACAAGTCGTAATCGTCTTGTTGGTTGCTTCCTAGTTTTGCATACGTATCATACGCAGCACCTTTTAAAGCCTGGGAAAGCTTCAAACACCAACGCGACCTTTCTAACCCGTACAGATTTGCTATTCTCTCAAATTTTTCTAGATAACAGTCAATTTTCTCATTGGGGCTTGGGAAAGATTCAAGGGCAAAAGACACAGCTGCTAGTTGAGGAGATTGAGTGCTGGCTTGATCAGTTAAAGATGAATGGGGAGAAGACGGCTCTCCACTGCTGGAAGTAGAGGCAGCCCCACGGCTTTGGACCTCTAGGGTCTTAAGCGCCAATTCGTGCTGTCTCTCCTTCTCTCGTTCTTCATGCTGTCTCTCCTTCTCTCTTTTGTTCGCCCTGCGAATTTCCATTTCCTCATCAATCTTCTGCTGCTCCCTAGCTTCGGCTGCTTTTTCCTTCTCCCTAGCTTCTGCTTCCTTCCTCCTAGCTTCTTCTTCTTTCTTCTCCACATCATATCTGTCAAGTTCTTCGTTGACAAACGCCCTTGCTTCTTCTCCCTGTAATCACTCTTCCCTTGCTTCCTCTCTTAGCATTTATCTAAGTATTGCACGCTCAGCCATTGTAAATAGCTAACTGTGACTTACCGGAGAAAGAAGTAAGAAAAAGGATAACCTGGTTCCCTACCAATTACGAGACAAATACGGAAAAAATAACTGTTATTTACTGAGATACCTCCTCTTGTTATCAGTTGTCTAATCTATCGCTGCTATTATCTGGCAACTAGGCTCCTAATGCAGACGACTACGCCAACTAAATGGTAGATCAGACTAATTAACTGACAAAAAACTATAATACTACAGTGGAAACCAAAAAAAATTATTTCAAAAATTTAAGGAGAAAAAAAAAATCCCTTAATTTTTAAGTCCACCTACAAGTCCACACCCGAAGTCAGTTCGGGTAAGGGAGGCTATTAACTGGACGTGATAGTCCGAATGCGCTCCTTAGCTTGGCTCAAACACCTCTGCTTAATAAAAAACCCAGTTAATTTCAGACAATCACACGCTACCAGCGGCCTTGTATTACAAAACATTACATAACATCTACCCGACAAAGGTCACCCTTTAAATCTAATTGTATATACTCTAACAATGCTGTGGAAAAAAACAATTGATATATTTGTGTGGTCAGCAAGCCAATAAACAGATCGTTTGTCTAGGGGAATATTATTATTAATGTTACTAATACTCACGAGACAACCACACTCTTGCTCTATCCAGATTATAAAAGATTTGATCTGATTTTAATCAATTTTCCAGAAACAGATTCGATCCAAATTTGGAAACAAAGTCAATCTGGCGTACTAGAAAAGTCAAATCTAAGGAATTCGCACCCTTTCAGTGGTACTAGTTCAAGATCTAGCTCAAATGCCCAGAAAACGAGCTCTCCATTCTGTCGTAAATGTTTGATAGGTAATTATGATCGATTCTGGTCCCATCTGAATAGAACTAGAAAACGGTGGTACTCAGTGAGAGATAAGGTAAAGAAATAGATTTCACGAGTGAAATTGTGAAAAGTAGAGTCTGTCCCTGGATTTGAGAAGATACTCAATTCCTGCCTATCGTTTGCGACTGAAATTTGTTGATCAGACAGTTTCCTTTCTGTGTATGTATATATATATATATATATATATATATATATATATATATATATATATATATATATATATATATATATATATATATATATATATATCAACTACTCACTTACACACACACACAGAGATAAGTGACGACAACTAGACGCACAAACGTGACACTATATTAATGGAGTAGGGATATTGGACCGAGCTGACCGACACAGGTAATTAAGTTTTATGTTAAGTTTATTTATCATAAAGAAAACTTCACAACAGCTATTATCCAAATATCAAATATAAAAATCGTAGGTTACAGAAATAATAAAGAAATAGACTCATAAGTGCAATTCCCTCTGTTGAGATAAGATCCCGTTAGAAGAAGTTATTAACCCCCAAAAGGTCAAAAGATTAGCACTATGGTATCGAATTTGACTATACTGTAAAGAACAGAGTTTCTGGTTAATCTATTCTGAAATGAACAGTATTGTAGCGTGAGGTTTTTATTGGCTCTAGGATCAGTGTAGTACTGACAATAGAGAAATAGAATTTCTGCAGGAAAATGGTGAAGTCCCAGTGTGTGAGAGAAATACTGGTATCACAAATTAGTTACGGCTGTGAATGATCTGATCTCGAAAAATTAGTAGAGAGGAGACAGTCATAAATTGCCACCCTCGCTGTGTAATTAACTGTGATATTAAAGAACAAGGAAACATATTTTACTTAACAATGATAAAACTGACAAGTCGTTCAAATACAATTTCCTTATTATTTATTTAGTATATACACTATCTACTCTTGTGCTGATGAAGGGTGGATGTTTGAAGATGAAAATATAATGGATTTGTAAGTTTACATATGATATATATATATATATATATATATATATATATATATATATATATCATATATATATATGTATATATGTATATATGTATATATATATATATATATATATATACATATATATATATATATATATATATATATATATATATATATAACAAGTTTTCCAATTATAGGAACAAAATTTTATCAGCTGTGCTGTTACTCAGTTATAGTAAATGTATCAGCTGTGCTGTTAATTACGTATATAGAATTTATCAGCTATGCTATAATTCTCGTCTCTTGCTATGCTACTCCGTTTTTTGTCCTTGACCGTTAATGCTCACAATTGCTGACAGAAATGGTACTAATGTGTACTCATCTCTTGAAACAGTTCTGTCCTTAATTTCTTGCACACAACACCCGCTGATGGTCGTTTCGTTAGCCCACCCAAGACTGAGGGGGACTAAAGATGTAGCTCCTGTGCAATCACTGTGCTCCTGCGAAGTTCCAGGCAGCTGGATTGACTGGACATACGACCTCAGGTTTGATGACACGAATAAAACCTGTAACAAGTAAAAATAGGGGCTAATTTCTGTCATAAAGCCCACCTATTTCTAGTGTAAATGAGATGAGCGTGTCTCAGGTGTCTGCATGTAGGATGAATGACAACATGGCTCAGTATGAGTTAGCAATAGCGAGACAAGACAGGTGTCTACTTGCAAAACATTCTTTCTGATAAATTAATACATGGATACATCCAATAATATAAATTCAATACATGAATACATCCAATAATATAATTTCAATACATGAATACATCCAATAATATGTACACCTAGGTGTGATACAACCATTTCCTTCCCCCTATAATATACCAGGCAGGGGGGGGGGGGGGGGGCCTCTCCTGACAAGGGCTATACTGGCTGGTAACATATATCCTAAAAATATTGTTGTGTTCTGATGATAAAAGTTATATGAGACGAGGACTGGTTGGTTATATATATATATATATATATATATATATATATATATATATATATATATATATATATATATATATATATATATATATATATATATATATAAAATACAAAAAATATATATATATCAGATTGGAGTTATATGAGACAATAGATTGGAGTTATAGGAGACAATAGATTGGAGTTAGATGAGTCCTAACAAGGACTGTTTTGGTTATATTCCAGTTGGATTTCGTCTTCATCAATCATATCAGGAAATACAATCATTATACCTAATTCCCCAAGATACAATCAGTAACCTGATACATTCATAGTGAAACAATTTATATTAAATATATACCGGTGTAGGTAGTACAAATGTTACACAACAAATACAAACATTATATATCTACTGAAGGCCTATTTTCCTACAAGTTTTAAGAATTAAACAGGCCAGGTTTTGACTCGACTAGTGAAGCAGTCTGCGCGATCAATGCAGGTGAGCAATAAATCAGTCTTGACAGCTTCTCTTCTCCAGTCGGTCGTTTAGCTGGCTTCGTGTTGGTGTATGTGTGTGAGTTTGAATAAACTGCGCCCGTATATATAGGTAGATGAGGTAACTTTTTCTGCTTAAGGAATGCTGTTGATTGGTTCTCGGCGTGGCAAGCTGATTGGCTATATGCGGTTCCGTACCATCCGCCGTACAATCCGTGACCTAGGCCGACTCCAGAAAACAGGGCTTATGCCTAATTTTATTCGGTTTTCCGCCATATTGGGAGACAAGATGGCAGCGACCGACATCCGAAAAACAGGGCTTAAGTTTTTTTTCCTGGCGTATACTTCGTGTAATTTATTCTGGCTCAGAGACTGGTGAACGTTGCTTGGTGACTGGCCGGGGCATATTTGTATCTCGACATAGTGATTTAACTAAGAAGTGGGTTTACACACAAGTTTTACGACAAGTATGAGCAAACATAAGAAGGAGAAAAAAAAAAAAAAACAAAGTTAGTACATTAGTTATACAATATAAGAATTATTCATCCCTGCTTTCTCTCGCTCTGACAAACATGTGATCACATTTCATTCTCGCTTACCAAATAAGTGTTGACAACAGCTTGAACATATCTCCATGCTCCAGGTAACAGATTCAGTGTCGGTTATTTTGGCAAGGTAAACCCCAGTTCCTCAAATGACTGATTAATCCTATTATTTGGTGAACGCTTACATTGTTATTTATTATTATTGACCCTGTTCATGTCACAGCAATTAGTCCAGGCATGAAACACAACTTACAGATCAAATGTTACAGTGTACAGTAGCTTGAAATATTCGATAGTTAAATAGAATGTCTGGTAGATAAATATTTTCTGGGTAAATCCTCGCCACAACACAAGTGGTCGGTAATCGGGAAATGTTAAATTTGATATTCTTCACCACAGCGGGCTGAATGTAGATGAAAATGCAAAAGAAATCTGGGTAGCTAAATGTCCAGTTAAATTTTATTCTTAAAGTGTCATATATTGGTAGGCTCTCTCTCTCTCTCTCTCTCTCTCTCTCTCTCTCTCTCTCTCTCTCTCTCTCTCTCTAGGTGAGACAAGAGGCCAACCAGGTCAATCTCGAAGACCCGATAATTACAATAAGAATGTCTTTTCTTGTATTTTGTTGGACTAGACTTAGACCCTTTTCTCAGATTAAGGCCACTGGTAGATTTTGGGTTTGTGACCTGTACTAGATATAGGAAGAAAAATACAAACATTTAACCGCAATCTCAATTCAATCCTAACCCGCGTAAAGGTATAATTTATTATTATCGTTTAAAAAAAACCCCGTGAAATAAGCCCTAGTCATTTATAAAATTACTCATCGAGATTGACAGCTAACCACAGAATTAGAGCTGTGTGGCCGTGGGATTTTGTTAAAAGGGATAAAAATCTGTATATCACTTGAGATAAGGGAAATAATGCCAAGACTTTCTTTGTAGTAGTTCTTCTGGGGATAACTGGTTATTCATCAGAGGTGTTGCTTCCAGAAGAGAGGAACAACCCAGGTAATTAAAAGAACTCGTAAGTGCCTTTACGGTTTTAATATTGATCTTGAAGGGTTGTATATAACCAGTAACTCGAACAGTCAAAGGAAACTTCAATCGCGCAGATTACTTGAAAAGTCTAGTAGTTATAAAAAGATATCCTTTATTTCGTTTCGTTTCAAAATGAGGAAAATGTGGCAGTTCGATAAGAATTTCTGGTGGGGGAAAGTAAAACTGCCAGCTTTAGCCTCCAAGGCGAAAGGCTTACGGCTCCTCAATACTGTAGTCGTTTTTGTGACATCTGTGGAAATCCTAGCGAAATAAAATACGATTCGAGACTTCAATTAAAAACTAGATCGAACTTACTTCATGTGGAATGAACCACAAACATAATCGTGGCAGGGGTTAGTGCTGGGTCACTAACTTTCCTGGTTTGTAGGAGATCTCTGGACGGTTATTTTATTATCCAAACCGTATGAGTCAAGGGCTTTTTCGTTCAGTAGTAGGGGACGCGCCAGGTTGCTCCACACCTCGACTAAAGAACGCCCTATGTTGGTTTGACTCTAGCTTTGAGATAACTGTCTCAAGCTCTGACTGGTTACTAAGATGCATCAGTCTTTATACTTGTCTGGTACTATGGCTTGCCAGAGGAAATATTTCTCATTGGAGTTAAGACCGGAAACCTTCTAATGATTGGTCTTGAGGGCAAGTGGACTGTTGAAATAATCTTTAACCTAACCATCTACGAATCCTCTAGTCTAAAATTATTGTTTCTATGTGATGATGACCTACCATTGTTTAAAGTTCTCTCTAATCTAAATGTGTTCCGGTCTGACTTGTATGAAGTCCACACAAGGTTTGATGACATCATGGGTTCATGTGTGTCATGACTGATGATGTCATTGATTCTTGACTAGGGGTTTATTTATCTCTAACTATTCATTCATAAGTATTTTACTATAAGGCTAACAGTTGTAGCGACGTGGTGGTCTACACTGTTACAGCTGTTAAAAGTAATTTGACAGAAAAGTGGGCGTAAACAAGAAATAGAGAGACAATAAGCATATAACTCATATTAAAGGGGCAGACATTTCCAATCACCTCATGACAATAGCCCATTGCTGTTGTTCCAGAGCCAGCATGATGCCTTTTCCGCAGTTTCACTGAGCCTCTTCGGTGCCCTTGTTCTAGACTGTCCCCTCAGCCCCAACAGTTTCAGCAGATCACACACTGATGCAGCCACGAGGCCTCTTGCACCCACCTCAACAGCAATGACCCTTGCAGTGAGCCCATCGTGTGTCAGGTCCGCGGCAAGATCATTATACTTAGCCGCTTTGAACGCATGATGCTCGTCTAATCTGGATTTAAATGGCACGGTCAGTTCAATCAATATAACCAGATGCGATGATGAAGAATGCAGCACTATATCTGGCCGTCTTCGAGACTTTCTGAAACTCTCTGGATATGCCCCTCGCCCAGGTAGGTCTACCGCCATCTCCCAGTCATTTGTACAGTCAAGAAGAGATGGTACACCGCTAACTGATTTACTCGGTTTTGGGTGTGCTGATTTACCTGCTGACAGAAAGTATGTGTTTGCGGTGCTCGGCCTGACTTTGCTATTCGCCTTCACCCTCGCCAGGTCTATTGTCGCAGCCAGCTCATTTAGCACTTTGTTGTGGCGCCATATGTATCGCGCTTACCCTCATTACACCTTGCAAGCTCAGAGCACGTGCTTAAGTGTCTGCCTCTCATGGTATAGGGGGCATTAATCATCATCGGACTTTCTCCATCTCACAAGGTTTGTGGCCGATGGCAGGAGGTCATACATTGATCTAACAGTGAAGCTGAGCCTAAGAGGTGCCATATGCCATATATCATTCCATGTCAAGGACCTTTGCAGGGCTCCTTCCCATGTGGTCCATTGGCCTTGTTGGGAATGCTGCATCGCGTTTTGCAACCTCTTATCTTTCTCAGCTCCTCGTATCTCCTGAATTACCATGCCTCTGCGCTCCCTGCTTGATGCCTCGGACCACCAGCGGATGTCTCCATGGCTAAATCTCCATATATTCGTCTGAGTGTATCCGATTACCTCCCTCAGCTTGAGCGACTCTTGGGCAGCATCAACGGCTTTTTCTTCTTTCCACTTCCTTCCCGTTTTCAGTATGGGCTGAGTGGACTTAATCACGTTATCTGCTGACTCGCGCAGCATCATTGTGAGCCTTGCCTTTACCACTTTGTACTCTTCAACGACTGACTTGAAAGGAAGCACACGCTTTCACACTTTTCTAACTTACTACAGGCCGATAAACTTTAATGTAGGTCAAATATGAAGTAGGCCCGGGCACGTTTTTTTTTTCCATTTTACGTCAGTGTTAAAGTACTCGTATGTTTTATTGAATCTCGTAATTGAGTCTTTGTTGAGTTGGTTATTGATTAATACTAGAACTTTTAAAACAATATTTTTGTGTGTGAATTGGATCGATGTTTTTACCCAACCCCATCCCACCCTTACATTTCGGTCCGTTGCTTTTAGTGAGTGGGAGTTTTTTAAACACTTCATTCTTAGTATGGTTTCGCTGATAATCTACAAGACTAACGTGGTCTATTTTCCATACACGGGTAGAGACGTTGATTTGACGTCGCACTCTGAAGGCAAAGCTTTAAGCGGGGAACGGCTTAAGATAGATAAATAACCACCAAACCACAAGGTTTTTTTAAAATATTTGGACATGCGCCCTAATATAGCCGACGGATCTTAAGTCTAGGTTGAACGGTGAGCGCCTCGCCAAGACGAGACAAAACTCCTAATTTTAAAAACAGGCATAAGATAGATCCTAATTTACCGGTAGATCACAGAGAATAAATTAATAGATTAGGTAATGGGGGATTAAAGGTACTTTGGCATGCATGGAGGCATATCTGACGTCATCTTTATATGACCAAAGGTAAGCCCAATGCTGTAGTACACAGATGTGGAAGTAAACATCTGTCTGTGAGGTTAATTACACCCTCATTGACTCTTGAAATTAGCCACACATTTCCAAGGATTCCTCCTGTGGTGAAACATTTTGAGAACCCAGCATTGCACACTAAGCTTGGAGGAGTCACTTGCACCCTAGATGCAACTCTGGCTTTTACATGGTTAACTTCAGGCAGGAGGATCTCACTATGGATCCATGATAGGTAGCGGTAGCTGAGAAGTGGCTCTGTGTAGAACGTGAGCGTGACAATTCCTTGTGAGAACCCAGAACATGAGCACAGTATTGTAGCTCTGCATATTTGAAGAGCCCCCTTGGATTGTGGGGACAGCACATTATGCCTTGCGATTCTTCCTCCTAGCTTGGGACCAGATGTCATGATCCTACAGGATCATGCAGGCCAAGCTGGAGAAACTGGAGCTCATAACTTTAACTAAAAAGCCACAGGAAAAGTTTATATTTACAGTGTAGATAATACCAAGGAGTCTTCAAATTGGTATTGTCAGCAAAAGAGCGAGAAGTTCAGTAGCCCTAGTTCATCATCATCATCATCAACATCATCATCATCATCATCATTAATGTAGCAAAGTTTAATTTTGCACACATTCAGTTCTGACGCTGGCTAGACTGTGACTATTTTTTATTTTATTAGTTTTAGTTTTAACAACAAAGTCACACTTCTATTCTCAACGTCCTGAGTCTGGAAATAATTCTATACAAAAGGCGACAAGCCTTGGAAGCTTGGGATATTATAAAAGAGGCTGGCCAATGAAATCCAGCGTCCCCCGTTTCGAATTGAAATTTAAAAAACCAAACTCCAAACAAACTGCGTGTTTCACAGTCTGTTAGTAATTCTGTCTTTGATATCACTCTACAAATATACTTAGTTTGGACCACCCAATAATATTTCTCCTATCCTCCTATTACTAACCAATCACATTTCACTTTCCCCTCTCATGCCTCTTTTTCAAAACCGCGTCCCCATAATGTTATGAATAGTGAATGCAAACATGAGGGTCTGTTCGTCAGTCCGTTCGTGAACATCTAGTATTATGTCAATATCTTGATTATTACATGGAGGATTTTGTATATTAAAACATATTATTGCTCAGGAAAAGATATGCTATTAAACTAACTAAATTTTATGGCCATGGTCCCTGTAATTATGATTTCCATATATTTTCCATATTAGTTGTCAATTTCTACTTTTCTAAAAATACTCCATCTTTTCCCCTCTCTCTCTCTCGTTGTTCAAACTGAAACCACTAGTCCGTTACGTCATAAAATGTACTACTTGGCAGGCAATGCGCTGTCTGTGTGTGTATACATTTCCACTGTGTAACTATAGAACGAACAAATATTGGCCTTATCTAGATTTTTGCTTCAAACATGTTATGCGGAAAAAGGGTTACGTCTTGATTTGTTTCAAACATGTTCTATTTAATTTTACCCTACGTTGTCAATACCCGACGCGTTCGCTGCCAATTTGTGTTTCAAACCAACGCGTGACAGTGTATCATTTTTCTGTCGCTCCTCTCTCACTCCTTCTAGACGAATAAGCCTTTCGTCTCAAAATGTTATAAATAGTTTTTCAAGGACATTAGAAACGTGAATAATTTGAATTATATTGTGTGTAACTGGAATAGTATTGTATAACTGGAATTGTAAACTCTTCTTCTCCCATGACTAACGAAATGGCTCCCGTATTAAATGATTTTTCTACTAATTTTGTGTCTTCGTTTGAAAGTGGGCCACACAACACGTCATAAAAGCAAGACGTTTCGGTCACATTCTCTCAGCTCCACGAAGGAAGTCATTACGTCATCACGGTCCACTGTTATAGTATATTATACGTCATATTTTTTGTTTACAGTGAAGTGTCTGTCTCTATTTGGAGGCAGTTCCGTGTTACCCATGATGTAAGTTGCGTGTTTACTGTTGTATTGCACAAAAAAAAGATAATGACTGAAGCAGAACCGTGTCGCTTAAAAGTGCAATGCAAATAATATTTCCATACTTGAAGCTGGTAAATTTATATTTGCTCTTGAAATATGCAGCCCTATACCCTGGCCCATCTTGCATAACCCTCCACTCCCAAAGGAGCATAGGCCTTCAACAAACACATGCCAAGTCCTCCTGTCACGTGCCATCATCTCAGTTCTTTCCATGTTCTCCTCATCATTTTCACCTCTGTTTCCAACTCTCTTCTCCATGTACTTCTTGGTCTTCCTCTGCCTCTCTTGCCCTGGGGGTTCCAGAACAAGGACTGCCTTGTAATGCTATCAACAGGTTTCCTCAGTGTGTGTCCTATCCATCGCCATCGTCTTCTTCTCATTTCTTGTTCCACTGGCACTTGTCTAGTTCTTGTCATCAGTTCCACGTTGGTAACCTTGTCATACCATTTTAATCCCTCTATTCTACGCAAGCACCCATTTATGAAAGTCTGTAGCTTTTTGGTTGTTGTCTTTGTTGTTCTCCATGTCTCTGAGCCATACAATAGGACTGACTTCACATTTGAGTTGAAGATTCTTATTTTCGTGTTGGATCCTATTTCTCTTGATCTCCATATATTTCCCAATGCAATGAAAGCTCCTCTTGCCTTTTGTATTCTTATTTTTGATATCGCTGTCTGTCCCTCCAACTTTGTCTATATTACTGCCAAGATATGTGTATGATTCTACATCTTGTATTGTGGTTTCTTCAAGTTCAACCCTGTTATCATTACCTGCATTTATTCGCATTATTTTTGTCTTTTCCCTGTGTATTTTCAGACCCAATTGCTGTGACCTCTCATCGAGTGTTTTCAATTTGTCCTGCATCTGATTACGGCTATGGGACAGAAGAGCCAAGTCATCAGCAAAATCCAGATCATCCAACTGCTTAGTCAGAGTCCACTGGATTCCATTTCTGTTGTGTGTTGCCGATGATCTCATAACCCAATCTATTGCCAGCAAGAAAAGAAATGGAGACAAGAGGCATCCCTGTCGCACTCCTGTTCTTATCCCAAACGGTTCTGTAAGCTGTCCTTCGTGAAGAACTCTGCATGTCATGTCTTCATATGTTTTCTTTATTAAATTAATGATCTCAGGGGAACTCCATAATGCCTCAACAATTTCCAAAGTGATTCTCTGTCTACACTGTCAAATGCCTTTTCGTAGTCCACAAATCCGATGTATACTCAGTCAGAATTATTCTGGAATAGTGTGATGACTACGTTATGTGTCTAGGGTATGTGTATGATGAGTGTAAGTCACAACAACAGACAGATAAACAATTTAATTTAATCCACTACTCTTGACAACACTGTGACACTCACATACATATAACACTCTATGAGAATATCTTAAGGAGTCACTGATAACTTTTCAAATAACAATATGTATTCATGGTTATCATAAAGGTATATGTGTCCTGATTCAAATACAAAGGAACCAGGAATCACAATCAATTTTAATTACAAGTATATGTACAGACTTTATCAATATGAATATTGTAGTGACATATATTATTAAAAATATCCTATGTGTGTCAGTTGTGTAGTGGTAATATGAGGTAATACTGGTTTTGTTTTGTTCAAGCTCTGTTGGTATTTGTCATCATGACTTCAATAGTTTGTCTTTTGGGACTAGTATTGGAGATGTTCTCAGTTCCTGATATTAAGACAATTAAATTCCCCTCTGAATGTTATTTTTACAAAGTCATTTCAAGATGAGGGGACATAATGTTGAGCTCAGCTGGCCAAATCAGCTTATCTTGCGTGATGGCGGCAGGAAAGGACTCCTCTGCTCGAATTCTCCCCTGGGCTCTGGAGACACCTCACTGATAGCTAAATGGACCAAGGAGTATGCTGTCCGACTCTGGATTCAGCAAAGCTCTGACCAGGTGCTGCTCAATACCATCAAGACCACGGTCCCTGAAAACAAGAAGGATGTACCTTCTACTTCATAACTAATTGATACTCTAGTTCTACACTGAGCACAATACAACACAAACATTGAGTTCAGAGCGTTAGGCCAACTGTCAGCTTCATCTGAAATACTTTATACCAGCATTACCCTCCTTAATGGTCACTACGCCTCTGCACTTCCAGCATTATTTCTGTCTAATCAATCATCCAGGTGTCAGTGTACTATTTTGCCATTCCATGCCGTTTTACTTCCCTCCGACACCCTCTGTTCAGGCTGGAGCATTATAGGCTTTATCTCCTGTTTGCCACTGAACTACACATATATATATACAGGCATAAATTAACAATTTACATTCAATTTTCATTAAAAGATACTGAATGGTTCAAGCTTACCACAATTTCATGGAAATAAACACAGATACGTTGATTAGCAATGAATTCTGGCACAATTACTGGCACAAATTCCCATCTGCTTATGTTCCAGGCTTTTATTTAACACAAATATGAGCTGGCTTCAACGCACTGTTGCTTTATCAAGATTATTTGCACTAGTGGTCTCGAACTAACGCTCCTAAGTGAGTATATCAGCGAGTCTAGCCAATGAGGCCACGTTTCGACAAGTTTTTGAAAAAATGTTACCTTTTCACGTCTCCCCTAACAACGAAAGATAGTATTTATAGCCCGACCAATCGTGGTTAGTCTTTCATTTGTTGCGCTCCAATCAATTTGGAGTTTACATGGTAGGCTAATTCTGTAACGTAAGATTTTTTTCAAACACGTTATAAAAAAATTTTATGAGCAGAAATGATTCCATGCTGTCAGGCATCCCCACTATTTTATTTTGGGTATAATTTATTAATTCCTGGACTATTTGCGTAACGTTTTACATATTCTTTGTCAGCAAGCCCTAAGGAACCCAAATATCCAAATTTAAAAGAGCTACGTGGCTGCGTTCAAAATATGCAATTTTTCTACCTCCTGTTTCGAAGATGTGCTGTCTGGGTACTGTTAAATGTTTTCAAACGTAAACCCATCTATTTGTTATATTTTCCTAATAAGCGTTTTTTTTATGATTTTAAAAACCTAACTCTGGGAAGGGTAGTGAATTTTATCACTGTCCGTCTGAAAAAAAAGTTAGTGCATGTAGTCTTACACGCGTGATGGCAGAATTTGTGTATCGCGCGACGCGTGTTGCATGCGTTCCTGATTTTCAGCCCTCCCTCTCTCTTTATCCTTTAGTCCATCTGTTCGTTCGTTTTGGTAACGCAGTATAATTACTGTTAGGATTAATTTAGGTCATTACGCAGTCTGCCTCTCAATGTTTTTCCAAGAAATACAGCACACGTTTCATTGAAGAAAGCGGGTAATAATACAATGGGCTGATCACGAACCCGTTGGCTTGTCACACCGATTACGGAAACAACGGCAGATGGATCTATTTTGTTGTTGCCCTAAAGAACGCCGCTACAGGCGTGATGGAAACTACAACAGAGAATATCAATCTGCTGTTGCCCTTAAGACGCCACAAGGCGTGATGGCCTCTGACTGCTTGGTCGGTCTTTGGCTAAGGACGGAAGAAGAAGAAGAAGAAGCTTTATGGCTTTCTTTATTTCTTCCTTCGTTGGTCTTTCACCGTTAATTTGTAGCTCTTCTTTTGCTGGCTGGATGTCCGGCGGGTTTTGTGGAGCTGGTCTATTGAGAAGGTCCCCAAAATATTCTGTCCACCTCTTCATTTGCTCTTGTATATGCTGTGAGAGCAGTTTTCCTCATTCTTGTCTTTTATGAGGCAACTTGTTTGCTTGTATTTCCCTGTTAGCTTCTTTGTGCTGCTATACAGTTCTCTCATATTTCCTTTGGCTGCAGCATCTTCTGCCTCTCTTGCCAACTCCTCAATATACTTCCTCTTGTCTCTTTTGATACTTCTTTTTACTTCTTTGTTTGCTTCTGTGTACACATTCTTGAGCCTTTTGGCTTATTTGGAACTTCTGTTTTTGCTTGTGTTTAACTCTGCTTTCTTGTTTTTTCTATCTTTTATCTTATTGATGGTTTCTGTTGTTATCCATGCTTTTTTGTTGTTCTTTCCCAAGAGGGATTCACCTTTCCCCAGTATTTCTTCACATGTCTCCCTTCCATACAGTTTTGACCTGCCTGCCAATAGTCCTTCCCCTCTGTATTACTACTCTACATCTTCCAGCTGTTGGAGCACTTGGAATTTGTTGGATACTGTGACCTGCAAATTTGTCTCTTGTTTCGTTTGATTTTCTATAGCTGTCCTATCATTATACTGTTTGTCTATAATTTTTGCATTGTCTTGCATATCTCGTTAGAGATTTCATTATTTTTTACTTTGTGCTAATCAGAAGATTGGGGTTGATCTGTATGCCCTACATCTGCTCCTCTATATATCTTTACATCCAGCAATGATGATCTAAACTTATTCTTTAAGCATATATGATCAATCTGATTTTCTGTTCTATGGTCCTGGGTGATATCCATGTTGCCTTGTGTATTTCTCTTTATGTGGTAAACATGCATATCCTCTCTATAGCCAGTTTTATTTGAAGGCAAAATAAGTTTGCGAATAGATTTCTCCATTTTACATTTCAATTACTACTCCTAGCCCATGTTTTCCCACATGACTTCATACAAATCCGGTGTTGACTGTACCCATACTTTTGCATTCAATGTTCACCCATCAAAATTGTGAATGTCTCTTCTTATTACTACTTATATCCATAATTTCCTATTAGTTTAGTTATTAAATGCATTATCTTGTCAGCAGACTCGTTCTTTTGTCATTAGTTTGGTGCATGAAACATTGGATATGAGACCATTTACATGGAATTTTCTTTTTTAGCTGTTTATAGACACGTAGTCACTGTTTTATTATTCTTATCTTGGTCCAATCATCTTCCGTCCCATTCAATGAGTGCTTTCTGTGTCTATCTTTAGATAACATATAGAGCTAGAGCCCCCTTCACTGTGGTTGCGTGAACTTGTCCGTCTTCCATGTCCGTGAGGACAGGCACCAATTTCACTCTAGTGAATTGAGTTGTCTTAACCTGTCCTACCCCCCTTCCACTTTGTTTTCACACATTTCCCCAAAACCTCGTATTTATGTATGATCTCCGCTCAATTTCTGCGTGCCACTTGGGCGCCACTTTTATCCCTTGTGTTTCGTTTTAATGTCTCGAACAGTTCCCCGTTGCCAAAATCTGGACAAGTTACTCCTAGAATGAACAGAAAGGTTAGTCAGCAACACCGACTCCTTATCAGCTCTTTCTCTGTGTTTTGCATCATACGCCTCCCTCACGTAGGAGTAACCTTCCCCTGTCTCTTGGATGGCTGTGTTTGATTTGTCTTTATTTTGACTTGTTTCCCATATTGTTGTTGAAAGTTTTGTTCTCGTGGTTTAAATGTAATTACAAGGAATGGGTAAACCGTTACCCCAATGGCCACTAGCCCTCCTTAGATCCGCAACAGCAACATTTTGCTTACGGGGCAAATGCTGTCACTGTACCAGAGCTCAGTCTTGTGGCGAGAGTTGAAAGAACAGAGGTTCAAGAATTGAGGAGGTGACCTGAATAAAGGGAGATGACTGGTAATAGAAAAGGGTGAACTGAAGAGGAAGGTGTGACTAATGGGAGAAATGTCTCGATAAGAAAGTGGACGAGATGAGGTATGGACTTACGGGTTGTTTGAAAGGGTAGTTGACAAGAGATTCAATCAATACGGATGCAAAAAAGAAGATGATGACATTTAAAAACAAATTTTCAGGTTGCTCAAGTCCTTAGGATCGTGGGTGGTTTAACGCAAATTCGTTTACACTTTTATACACCAATACAAAAATAGGAGCGTTTTTGATTTGAAAATTTTCCAAGATTTCAGCATCAAGGTAAGAACACAAACATTATAGTAACCTGAATTTACTAGTTGTTCCGGTTTCCGTGCCTCATGGGATTGTTTGTTACGACATGCTCATGATGTGCCTAAAATTTGTGCAAGGGAGACATTTAGGGAATTGCCTAGGACAAAATATATAAGGGGTTTTGAGGCCTGTGGTGACAAGGGATGAAAAATCTTTTGGTCGCACTGATTGGCAAAACGTGCCAAGATGTGTGGCAGGCAGTAAACACCTTTACATTAAGTGGACCCTTCTGAGTAGATACTTTATCAATTTTGTGGGCCGACTGTTTCTGGACCATCACTGCAGAGCAAGGGCAAGGAAGTAAAAATCCCGTGAACATTTTGGTTACTTAGAAGTATTCTATATTCATAACCTAATACCCCCCCCCTCACCCTTTCTTCCCACCACGCCCCCGCCTATTCCCCAACTCAACCGTTAGAAGGGTTGAGCGCTAAAGAAACGTGATATTTAACAAGAACCGGATCGCTTTGCAAATCACGATAACATAATCCTCTCCGTTCCCATTTCTCTCTCTTTCCATCACATCATCCAATTTTGGCTTGGTTTTGATTAGGGGTTCCAACGACCACATAACTATCCACCATCTTTCTTGGTGATATTCCACGCGACAACAGCTCCATTCCCATCTTCTCCACGCTGTCACAAGACTCAACTCTCAATCCAA
Organism: Oreohelix idahoensis; assembly: GCA_024509875.1. Lineage (NCBI taxonomy): Eukaryota > Metazoa > Mollusca > Gastropoda > Stylommatophora > Oreohelicidae > Oreohelix > Oreohelix idahoensis. Next base: position 74,584 of record JAMPIV010017629.1, read on the forward strand.
CTCTCCGCTCCATTCTTTCAGCATGTCATTTTCGTTCTCTCCAGCCAATCTCGTTCCATCCTTATCACTCCTGTCTCATTTAAATACATCCTGCTTCTTTGTCTTCAACCATCATAGTCCATCGAGGCCATCCCGCCTTATACCGTTCAGCTCTTCCTATTTCCATTGTCTCATCATCCATCTCTTTCCATCACATCTCTCATCACTGCCTATACTCCCTTCCCCCCCCCCATTCTACGGGTCCACCCCAATCTTCATCCATCATTATCTCTCCCTTTCCCCATCTCTCCATCCATCTTCAGACACTCCCATCCATTAATAGTCTACTTCTGCCCTTCCTAGCCCTTTTAAGAAAAAACTCAATCCCATCCCTAATCTCCATCCCATTCCTCCCCACCCATGAGTCCTTCCTTCCCCACATTTCCTCCCCCACACCCATCCTCATTTCCATCCCAATCTTCCTTCCATACTCCGAGCCCTCCGACACCCAATCCCTTTCCAGCACACTTCCCTTCCCTTAACCCATCTTTCCACCTATCTCTTTCCATTCCCCCCCATCCCCCCAGATCCCCACCCCATCCTTCCATCCATCCTCCTTCCACTCCAATCGCTTTCTCCTTTTCATTTCCCCTCTAAACCCTTTTCCCCCTCCATCCCCCTCCCCACCAATCTCAAATCAAACCCCACCTGATTTCTCCTTCTCATTTCCTTTTCCTTCCCCCTTCCCCCCGTCCCCCCTTTCTCCCTCCCCTTCTCCCCCTTCACCCCTCTTCCCGACACTCCTTCTTTCCATCCCATCCCTCCCCCCCCGACACCCTTCTCACCCCCCCCCCTTTCCCCCCCATCCCCCCATTCATCCCTCCCCACCCCTCCTTCATCTAACATGGATAACCCATGTCTCCCCTTCCATTTCAGTGCCAGTGGACTCTTCATTTAATCTCCACCCATAACTGGAAGTGGCGCCCTCACCCATTCTCTCATCCATTTGCTTTCTAAATCCCTAGTGCCAATCGTCCTGACGGTGTTCCAATTACTCCCAATCCATCTCACCAACCTTTATTGATAGCTACAGAAGCCAAAGAAGGTTCTCTCCATCCATCTCTTCATCTAAGACTAGACTCTCTCACCCTTCTCCGATGGACCAACCCATCTTAGAGATTTGTTCATCCATCTGGTGCCAAGTGATGACCCATCTCCTACATCCTTCCCATACTATTTTTTTTCCCCACTCCTTTCTCAGGATCTATCTGTTTGTTTAGTCTAGATTTACGTCACTAACTGATCTTTACAGCCCAGACTTTATCCATGTATTAACACAGGAAAATTACCAAGAATGACTTTCTTCCTTATTACGCGAACATTCGAGTTACCCAGAAATTGACTTCCACCCACTCGTGAATATTTATAAAATAAAATCAACTATAAGCGTTCCAAGACTTTCGAAATACTTTCATGCCGGAAGGTCTTGCGTAATATAAATTTTACGCGAAGATAAAGTGTACATAGGGTTTATCCAACGAATGAGCCGTGGTTTCCAATCTTTGTAATTTCCCTACAATTTCTCGTCATCTCCTGTTGTGTAAGTGTCGCAGGGCTAGCAGGGATTCCTGTCGTGATTACTCCGTTGTCTGATTGTGCAACACGGAGAAAACCACTTATAATCCTTCACAATTCACGTTCCCTGTCGACTAATACCATAACATATGTAAAGGAAATTCACAAAACTGTTTACAGTCCCGTGTGCATAATTAACCAAATGACTGTGTCCTAAAGAAATAATAAAGTAGTAAATATAACTAAATATAACTAAATATAACTAAATATAACTAAATATAACTAAATATAACTAACGTGGAACTGATGACAAGCGCCAGTAACACAAGAGATGAGAAGAAAAGCGCTGGATATGGATAAGACACGGTGAGAAAACCTGTTGATAGCATTAACATGTTGCCTTTGTTCTGAGATTCTGAGGATCAAAGTGGAAGGTGAAGACCAAAGAACCCACGGAGAAGAGAACTAATAGCATTATCAGGCGGTCTTTGCTATGGAATTCCCAGGATACAAGTGGTGGATCAAGTCCAAAAAACACTTACTTACTTAGTCGTTCGCCTTCTACCGTGGGGTGTAGAGGTTTGGAAGAGATAGCGCCAGACTATCCTATCGGCTGTCTTCCTCCTGGCCTGGTTCTATTCTAGTCCTCGGTCCTTCAAAGATTGTCTAATGTTGTCCTCCCAGCGGACTCTGGGTCGTCCTGGGGTTCTGGATCCCTGGCTCTTTGTTTCTCATGCTTGTCGTAGTAGCCGATCTTCTCCCATTCTGCAGACATGGCCAAACCATCTTAGTTGGGACTGTTCTACTTGGGTCTGCAGGGGGTTGGATTTTAGGCCTTGACGTATCGTCTGCCAAAAAACACACGGAGCAGAAAACTGAAGACATACATAAAGGGGGTGAAGAAGGCATTGAAAGACTTTGAGCTGCTGACATGTGACAGGAAGACGTGGCAAAAGTTTGTTGAAGGCCTATGCTCCTTGGGGAGTTGAAAGGTGAAAGAGGAAAAAGAAGAAATATAGCTGACATGCAAAATCAGGCTGATGTCGTATAACATCTGACGTCATGAAATATCTCTTAGTAAGAGCAATTACCGTCCAAAATTTGACGGGAATAAACTATGGTGTGCTCTTTCTGCTGCAAGTCCGGATGATGGCATTATTTTTCTTGCGGTCAATTCCGTTTCATTTCAGTTTCCTTGGTGCTTGTGGTGAAACCTATCATCCTGATTTATGGTCAGTGGTTAACATGAAAAAAAAAATTGCAAAACATGCGTGTTCTTTTAATGGGGTTCAATTTGGTTTTCACGGCGCATTTCCGTATTTTCCAGAAAATACACCAAAAATACGGAATGAAAACATCCGCTCATTCTCTCAGCAATGTTTACAAATAACTCTTTACTTATAAGTACTCTTTACTTATAAGCCTTATAAGTACCCCGTAATCTATGTTACGCATGTGGTATGTTCTTGTATGGTAATATAGTGTTAAAGTTTAAGGCTTAAGGGTCGGTTCTTTCCACGTTTTTTGAACAAGTGTGGTGCTGTTTTGCATAGTTTTAAAGGACGTTGACTGGGGTGTTAATAAAATGTTAAAATAGGAGAAAAGAAACAAACACGTAGATCAAATATCTTCTGATCTTCTTCTTTGATCCTTAGCCGCCGACCGTCAAAGCAGTCAGTGGCCATCACGCCTAGTGGCGTCTTGTAGGGAAACAACAAATTCATTCTACTTTGCTCGGTCGGTGGCCATCCTTCGTACAGTGCCCCAACTCTGGTTCATTCTTTGCATCTCAGCCTCCACAGTCCTCCGCCAAGTTGTTTTTGGTCGGCCTCTCTTTCGTTTTCCTTCAGGGGTCCAAAGCATAGCTGTTCTTGTGATGGCATCGGGTCTCTTCTGAGGACATGGCCAACCCAGCTCCAGCGTCTGCCAGCTATGATGGTGTGCATGTCCTCTTGCTTGCTCCGAGTAAGCAGATCTTGGTTGGTGATGGTATTTGGCCAAAAGATTCGGTGAATTTTTCTTAGGCATGTTGTGTGAAAAGAGGACAATTTCGACATTTCCTTCTCTGTAACTCTCCAGCATTCTGCACCATAGAGAAGCACAGAAAGCACACAGCTCTGATATAATCTTAATTTTGTGCTTGTGCTGTATTGAGAGGACTTCCAGATGTTGTTTAGGCTAAAAAAAGACTGTTCTTGCCTTATTCATTCTGATGTTGATGTCTTTGCCTGCCCCGCCGTCTGGTGTTACTATGCATCCTAGGTATGTGAAGGTGTCTGTCTGTACCAGTTGCTGATTCCTTACTGATATGGGCTCAGGGTTGCTCACACTGAGCATCATGACCTCTGACTTCTTTAAATTGATGTTCAAGCCCACCTGCTGGCTAAACGTATTAAGTCTATCCGTTTTTTCCTGGATGTGTTGATGTGAATGTGCTAGTAGTGCAATGTCATCTGCATATTCCAGATCTTCCAATGTAGAAAATGTAGTCCATCTTATTCCTCTTGGACTGCCCTCTGTTGTCTGGCGCATCACCCAGTCTATGACTGTTAAAAATAGAGTGGTTGATAAGGAGCATCCCTGTCGTACTCCTGTCTTCACCTCAAAGGTTAGGTTGCTCTGCCCAACACTACACGTAAAGTTGGCATAGAGGCTTTTTATGATTGACACTATGCAGCTTGGAATTCCATAAGCCCTCAGTATTTTCCATAAACTGTCCCTATGTATGCTGTCAAAAGCCTTTTCAAAATCAACGAAGTTAATGTACAGCTGTCTTTGCCATTCTGAGCACTGCTCTATAATGTTCCTGAGGGAAAATATATGATCTACACATCTTCTGTTCTTTCTAAATCCTGCTTGTTCCTTCCTCAGTTTGTGGTCTACTGCTTTTGAAATTCTCTGTATAATTATCCTGCCTAGTATTTTGCTGGGAACTGAGAGAAGAGTGATTTCTCTCCAATTATTTCATTCTGCAAGATCTCCCTTCTTGGGCAATTTGACAATTATTCCTTTGTTCCACTCTGATGGTGTTGTCCCCGTTTTCCAGACTTGTGCAAATAGTGGTTCTAATAGTTCTGCTGCTAGCTCAGAGTCTGTCTTAAATAGCTCTGCATTTAAGTTATCATGGCCAGGAGCTTTTCCGTTCTTTAACCCTTTGATTGCTGTGATGATTTCTTCTTTTCGTGGAATGTCTGTATTTACATCTAGATCGTTTTCAGCCTCAGGAACATTCAATTTTGTCTCTGGTGGTTCCCTGTTCAGAGTTTCTCTGAAGTGCTATGCCCATCTTGTTTCCTGTCCCTCTGCTGTCGTGATGAGATATCCTTGCTTATCTCTTACTAATGTAATATTGTTTGCACCTCGTTTTCCGCTGATGAATTTAGTTATTTTGTATACTGTGCTTTGTTCATTTCTCAGTGCTGCCTCTTCTGCCTGTCTTGCAAGATTGTCTAGGAAATTCCTTTTGTTGGCTCGGGTTTGGCGTTTAACTTCCTTGTCCAGCTGACTGTACTGTTCGCTATATAGTTGCTTTAACCTGGGGGACTTCGCTTCTGTTTTCTTTCTTTTCATTTCCTTTCTCAGTGTTATGGTGTTTAATGTTTCTGGTGTTTTCCAGTCTTGCTTCTTCCTTTCCTGGAATCCCAAGCATGATTTGCCGCTTTCCTTATATATTGTTGAAATGGTGTTGAATTTCTGGTCTATATCATCAGTCAATGTCTTTTCCTGACTTTTGGCAAATATACCGACCCCAAAAATTGATAACCCGGCACGATCACAAAGAAACATCAGCCACGAATTTCCGACCTCTCGTCCTTTATGAGAGACCACGAGAGGTATCACTGTCGATATTCTTGCAGACAGCTTGCTTCAAAGTAGTTGAGTTCGCTCGCAGTGTTGATCCCTGTAGACATTTGTTTTACAACGCAGTTTTGGCAGCTCAATGCATATGATCGGAAACTGAAAAACGGACAATCACAACATGATAATGTGATCGTCAGAAGTAGTACCCCGTGCTTCTCTACATTCTCGACACTATAGAGAGGAAGAGGCGTAACTGGATTACCACTCCGACGGTCACTCTCCTTTTGTTTGTTTGTGTTCTTCCCCCCCCCCCCCCCCCCAAACCCTTTTTCCACCTGCGCTGGGAATTGAATCTGCTTCACTTTGCTGCAATTTTCAAAGTGGCTATTTCCCATTATTTTATCCTTTCTGCTAACTGCGGTACTTGTGAAAGTGACCAATCAACAAAACAAACAAACAAAAATGAAAAAAAAGTTAAAGGTTGTCCCGTATCAGAAACTATCGGAGAGAAGTGAGGTGTTAGAGACTGCCCTACACTAGGTCCAGCTTTATGAGGTGCGCTGACCCGTTCCCTGCCCCGCTGCCTTTGCTGTTCCTAACTCAAGAGCAGAGTTAGGCATCCATTTATAGCTGTGTAGACTGAAGCGGGACGATACCGAGTTTTGCTCTCGGAGATTGGTAATTCAAGCGTTCTATTAGCCTCTTCCAGTCATAACTGACTAAGGAAATGGGCCCGTGTTGTGAAAGACCTCAGCTGCTTTTGTTTTCTTTCTGGCGTACCTCTCGACGTTGTTCTTTTCTCTTCTGCTTGTTGTGAGAGCTTCTTTTCCTCACAATCTGAGGTGGCGCTGTATGGAGCATCGCTACTTGGTGTCACAGAACATTGGGTCGATCTCTTTTCCTCTCGGGAAGTATGTAGTTACAATTTTTTTCGGGTCCTAATTTACTTTCGATTTCCATGGTCGCTCATTGCTATCAAGCAGATATTGCTATTTTCTTATCAATTTTACACTCCCTTCAGTGATAATTGATCAGGTTTGCTTTACGCTTCTCGGCTTTGCTAAGATTAAGACGCAGGTAGAACAGAAATTGGCTCGGTCAATTTTCGTATAGTGAGCGCGTGTCATGTTTACCAAGGAGTGCCCCGCGATAAACTATCGACCTGTCGGCATGCACTCGGCGGAAACGAATGACATAATCATTTCCTGTACACCTTGTTACAAAGACGTGACTTGAGATAAAAGTAAAGAGTTATTTGTAAACATTGCTGAGAGAATGAGCGGATGTTTTCATTCCGTATTTGGGAGACATGACCTTTGCAGTAAAGCGCAGAAATTTCCATGTGGAAATAATTTGAATTAACTCACAAAACATCCAAGTTTTGAAACGATTGGCGGGGGTTCAAAATAGAGGAACAACCAAATTCCTGATTGGACCCTGCCTAAATCGTAACAAAGTAGACAAGTGCAATATAACCTGACACTTTAGTCGGTTGAAAGCACTGTAAAAATCTACCCCGCACCAAGAAGGCAACCAGACCTTGCCAGATTTAAGACTAAAATCATCTTGCATTTATCGGACCGGACCCTTGTTTGAACGTCACTTGGACTCAGAGCCCAGGAATACTCTACTATTTTAACATGGAAAACCGGAGACTGAGGGAGCTGAAACACAATTCAAAGTGGAAACTTATTGCTAAAGTAACAACATCCCAGACATATAAGAGGCCTTTACAGGTGCCTTTATTTCTCTGAGCCAGCAGTCTGTGAGCCTAAAGATTGGCGTAAGTTGTACATTTTAAATTCTATATTTTGCATTATTAATATGTGAACTAATATGTATATAGTGACATTTGAATTTTAATATGTGAAAATTGCTAGTGAATGTCCAAGTCACTTGAGGCTGGCAACCTCAGCATATAGAATGATGGTTTCATGAATCACCACTGCCAGGGGTGGTGACTGCTTTATTGTCATTTTCTTATAAAGAACCAAAATCAGAGGTAGTCCCAAGTTCCATATGGAGCAGAAAGGGAATGATGAAGGAAATGATGTACATACTTGTTATATTATTAACCTTTTGAACCAGTGTAAATGTAAAACATTTTCACTCTAAATGTAATGAAAGTTTCAACCTTTTCAACCAGTGTAAATGTAAAACATATTCACTCTAACTGTAATGAAAGTTTACAACCTTTTCAACCGATGTAAATATATTCAAACTATATTGTTAACATTTCCAACTAAAGTTAAATATAAAGTGGGTTTTCGCCCACTGGGATTAAGATTAATTCTCTGAGAGTGTAAAAGTTCTGAGATAGATGGGATGGTGGAATGAAAAGAAGGGGGCACATAAGTATGTGTCGGGAAACTCAATACTCAGAGGGTATTCGTTTCTCTTCTTGTGCCATACTAGTTGGTGGTACCAGTTGAGGGTACTATTTCTGGAACAAGTGAGGGTATAAGTGGCATAAAGTCGACGCTAGACACTATCATCAGACAGGTCTTAGAGTCGCTTGACCAGCTTTGCAGTTACTCCCTGATTCTACTTGGAACGTACTGCAACTCTTCATCTTGACCTGGGACGCGAACGATCAAGTCACCTATCTGCGAAGATCCAAAACACCAGTGGGAGCAAAAACCCCAGCAGCTAAGTGTACAAATAAAGTCTGTCAAGTGAAACTTCCCCTTATATTAACCCCCATTAACATCACATGATGATGACCAATTTCTGTTAAAGAACTATTCAATTTTTTATACCTGTTAAAACCTAATTGATTATTAAATTTGTTACTCATATCTATCCAGATTTAAAGTTGATTTAATCATTTTGAATGTGTTGTATCCGTATGTCTCATACAATTTCTTTATTACACTCAATCAGAGCTACTAAATAAAAAAAAATAATTCCTCTGACTAATTCAGAATTTGGGCTTGAACCAGCTAATATTAAATTGCATACCTAACCTTCACAAAAGGCGGCGGGTCAGATATTAAAGTTAAAAATTGCTCTGTCCTATGTTCTTGCCATCTGAAATATCTTGTGAATACTCCCTCGAGGTAGAAGCATCATATTCTTGTATCTACAACTCTGCCAAGAGTAATCTTGTGCGAAGGTAGACACCTCTGAAGGCCCACGGTAGATACTCTAAGTTTTGGCCACTGTTGGACCACTACTGCAGAGAACAGGGGAGGCAACCCGTGACACTTGGTGCGATCGGCAGCTTTATCCACCCAGGTTGCAAGATTTATGTTCAGTGCCTTCATGTCTTTCTTGCACACGTCTTTAACCTCAGTATGACAAAACGACTGATAATTTGTATTTTCCAATCCGCCCCCTTCTCCTGTCTCTTCTAAATTTTTTTCTGGTTTTACAGGCTATATGTATTTCGTTTCTTTACATTGTTCTAATGGCCTCAGCAGCCGTATTATTCCACTCTCAGACACCCATACCGAAGCGTGGCTGGGTTTTTATTTTCCGTTTCTTGCATTATAAATGCATCGCTCTGTCTATAGCTGCCAGCGGCCAGCATCGTGTGGTAATCTTGCATAATTGCACCTGGTGTTTGCCAGACCAGGGTAACGCTCTTCGCTCGTAACATTGTATTTGACCACGAGCGAGAAATAGATTCTTTGAAATGTGCGCCGCTGTCTTACTCATGTTGGTAGCTTGAGCGGCGCAACGAGGCAGATACCCTTTGATAGCCGGGTTCCGCTTTATATCTCCGTTCAGGGGAGAGCAACTCACGTTCGTTCTGAGACGCAGAGTAGCGGCCCTCGATAGCCGTCGCTTTCTTATGGCGGCTGGCGAGAGATAATGTTACGTCTTATTCAGGGAATTTTCTCGTGTCTGTTGTTTTCTGATGTAGACTCTAGAATAATATTATGTTACTCGAGATTACGCTTGTAAAAGCACAGCGACCGAACACCTGTGAAAACATGCGATGCCAGGTGGCTGGGTTAGCATCTCTTTTAGACTATATATCTTGATTACTCGTTTAGTACACTCGTACATTTTTCCTGCCCGTAGATGGCCAAATGAGACACAGGCAGTTGTGTGCAAAAAACTAGACTTTGTGTTGCCTTATTATTGTCACCTTGGGGTGAGTTGACATTTTGTAATATAATTCATGTTAGCTTTAATATATATAACTGATAGCAGTGTGACTTGAACTAATTTTCTGTGAATTTCTCCTCAATAAATTGATTCAGTGATAAGGTAGCGCCGTCTTCAGCCTAAGTTAACAGATGTTTAATCAGCTAGATATCTCTTGGTGTTAGCGTTTACAATTGGTTCATAGGTAAACACTTAAGCTAACAGATACTTAATCCGAGAAGAACTCCGTAGTTTTGTTCAGTTCTTCCAATGGGTTAAATGGGAAGCTAAAAGCTGTCATTTCTTTTGGGAAATGTCAGTGGTGTAAGTTATTCACTTAAACCTGACAAATGACGTGAGTGCGCTATAACACTTGAATTGTAGGAGGCAGTCATTCTTTAAATTGGGAGAGAAACTTCTCGGGGTTGAGTGTGGAATTATGATATGCCTACTTGTGTAGTTAGACACCAGTTTAGAACTTTCACGGCAATCTAGAAAGCAGCCACCGACCAGGGATATAATTATATCCTATGTTTAAGTCACCATGTATTATAATAGCTTAAATATTGCATTTCCATGTATTTAATTTTTGGGAGGTTATTACTTTTCCCTTTTGTGTATCGACTCAAAGGGGCGCATACTATTTATTATGTAATGTATCTAGTACTTAAATTTTTGTAATTCACTTAATGATGTAAGATGAATCGCATGTCCACTCAATGGGAGCTACATGGTTGGACATCCCTTTAGTTGAGTTGGAAGAAGACATCGAGCAGATTGTTTCTGTCAGCGCACATGCTGAGATGTACATGAATGCACAATATATATTAGCTTATGCTACTGCAGGCTAATAATTGATAGAGGGAAATTAACAGGAGGACAACGCATGTGAATAAAGACAGCACCGAGATTTACCTAGCATAATTATAATACACATACTAGAATGGGGCATACCAGTTTATTATAATTTTGTTATGATTGTATTTTTTGCGTGATGTAAAGGTTGTTTGTTTTGGTCTCAGTTCCAGGTACCCCACTGTTACAGCTGGATCTCAGTCAAGGAATGTAACATTCTCCTCGACCTCACGGTTCCAGTAAGCAACGAACTCCACGAGTTGTCATAACGTACCTGAAATTTCAACCCTCTTCACATAAGCCATCTAACGGGAATTTAGCTCATGCAGTGTACAACCATCCACAGCAAATCTGAAATCGTATTGTGCAGTAGTAGTTTACTACTCGCCTAGGTAATACAAGTCAGAGCTTTAGTGGCATCTAATACCTCATCTTACTCATCGTCGCCAGCTGAATTGAGATTATCATACCGTGTCCTTACACTGAGGATCAGTCCCAAACCTCCAGATCTTAACTGAGACCCAACTAGATATACTCACCGAGTTTCGTATACGAGGCACGCCTATTGTATTTTACCGCGCCGGATAAGAGCGCAAGAAACGGGCGGTCGTCCTTAGTTGACCCCCTTGATTTATTAGGTCTACTGGTCAGTACGGACTCTGCGTGTATTAGCAGGCAGAATATAGACAGAGTTAATATACAGCCTAGCATGGTTGTTTTGTGTGTGTGTGAACACGGCGCATGGATAGCGTTCCCAGTGGTGATGTCGGCGTATGGACAGCGTCTCCAGTGGATTTAAAATAAAGAGACACTGACTGTGGTACTTGGTAATTCTCACACGCGGCCGAAGTATTAACTCTTTGTTTATTTATTTTGTCATGACAGGAGGATTTGGTGGTTTGGTTCATTGGTTTATGAATTGATATATTTGTTAACTTTGTTATTTTGATCAATTATTTTGCTGAGATTTTTATGCTTCTTCTTCTATACATGCCAAAGAGAGCTTTAAATAAAATTTAACCTTTTGTTACTGCGCTGTTCACGACCTTCATCCATACGTATTTAGCTCTTACTATATTCTCTATCTGTCTATGAGAAAGAAGAGAGAGAGAGAGAGAGCGGGAGATTCGTAAGACTATATAAGCGAGTGTGGGCTTGGCAAGAGAGATAGCTGTAATACATCTCCTTCCAGGTTGTCATACAGTCACCCCATTTTCACACATTTTCTGTGTCTTCTCTATAAATCTAACAGTTCACTCACTTCGTCGATTTCACCCAAATTGTCAAACTCGACACATATTTCTAAAACCTCACACGCTCGTGACACTCAGTTGTGATCGCCTTGATTTTATTTTGCCATCTGCCAGTTGTCTGTAGAAATTTCGTTAGAGCAAATGCTCTATCCACATAGATTTTATCGCCCCAGCGGTGGTTTCCCATCCAGATAGATGATGTGACCGTGGGAGGAGGAGAATGTGTTACTGCACCAAATCAAGTCTGTGTGACTGTGCAGCTTTGTGGAAAGGGAGGAAAATCTGCAGATCGCTTGTGCTAAGGGAAATAATCACAACACTTTCTTTAGTGTAGTTCTTCTGTGGAAGACTGGTTATACGCCAGAGATGTTGCTTTCAGAAGTAAGGAATAACCCAGGTAATCAGGAATACTCGTAAGTGCCTGTGTGGTTTTAAAACTGAACTTGAAGGGTTGACTATAAACAGCAACTTTAACAGTCAATGAAAATTTCCAATAGAGCAGTGTATTTGAAAAGTCCAAATGATTATAAAAGATATTCTTTATTTCATTTCGTTTCCATTGCAAAGAGTGGCAGCTCGAGAGACATTTCTGGTGGGGAGGAAAGGAAAAACTGCCAGCTTTAGCCTCGATGACAAAAGGCTTACGGCTCTTCAGTAGACGTTCTATGGCATGTCTATACACTGTGGAAATCCTAGCTAAAATAAAATTCGAACGAGACTTTGATGAAAACTAAGTCGAACTTACGAAAACGTGGAGTAAACCACAATATAATTGTAGCAGGGGTTAGTGCTGGGTCACTAATTACCCTGGATGGTAGGGGATCTCTAGACGGTTATATACAAATCCTAACCGTATGAGTCAAAGGCTTTGTGTTCTCAGTAGGGGATGCGCCATGTTGCTCCACACCTCGAAAGAGAACGCCTTATGTTGGTTTGACTCTAGCTCTGAGATAACTTTCTCAAGCTCTGACTGGTTACTATGATGCATCAGTCTTTATACTAGTCCGGTACTATGGCTTGCCGGATGAAATATTTCTCATTGGAGTTAAGACCGGAAACTTTCTTATGATTGGTTTTGGGGTCTAGTTGACTGTTGAAATAATCTTTAACCTAACTAACTACGAAACCTCTAGTCTAAAATTATTGTTTCTAAGTGACGATGAGCAACCATTGTTCAAGGTTCTCTCTAATCTAAATGTTTTCCGGTCTGACTTTTATGGAGGTCACACAAGGTTTGATGACATCATGGGTTCATGTGTGTCATGACTGATGATGTCATTGATTCTTGACTAGTGGTTTATTTATCTCTAACTAGTCATTCATAAGTACTTTACTATAAGGCAAACAGTTGTAGTGACGTAGTAGTCCACACTGTTACAATGACTTTCCGCAATTTCGCCATGCCGCTGTGTTGTTAAAAAATACTTGTAAAGAACATTTGCATTAAGTCGCCACTTCAGCGTCTATACAGTGTAGCAAGACATTTGATTTATAATGGAAGCTGATGTTATTATAAAAGCTGTCAGTGTCAGAAACATTAACTAAAGCAAGATAACAGGTAGACTAAAAACGGATCAATTTCTCACCTTGCCATACAGCGCATTCTCCTTATCTCTCGTCTTGAGGCCCTTAACTCCTACCACAATAACACTTCGGATAGAGTCAAGATAATCTTGATCTATCACCCCTAAAGCGTTGCTATTAGAAAGATACTCTATCGCTACCTAGTTATTCTCCAAAGTGATCCAGTGAACGGGAAGTGTTCATTGAGACATGGACGCGACAAGAATGTAAGGAACTTCCTGGTCCACAGCCGGATTTATCTACCTCGTTCGCCCTCAGACTTCCACATTATGACTCTAATAAAGGCAGTAGTCTACTGAAGGTTCCCGACATCAGTGTTTCGTGGAGTGAATTAGACTGCTGTCATATGCTACTCCGTTCATTGCTGTATGTTGGGAAGGACTGCAGCAGGTTTTCGGACATCATCGGGCTGGTGCCGCGGATGCAGAGTGTACTTCGAGTGTTGGTCACTTCGGAACACAAATATGTAAACGAACATGATGCCAGACGTGCCAATATGTCATTCAAAACGCGTGAAGTGTCAATTTCAAAAGCCATGTTCGGCATCACCAATGGCTTTACATGCTAGTCACCCAACATCCTTTATACCATCATATACAACCATTGCAGAATAACATATTTGGGTCAAACGGGTAAACGACTTGGGACTGATTGTCAAGAGACTAGTACTATTGTGGATTTATCACCAACAACACATGCATCATAATACTAGCAATATTAAGACTCATTATCCAAGAGTACGACCACAACAGAGACTTGCTGACATAAACTCACCATAACACCTGAAACTGGTTAAGTTCCCTTTAATAACTATGCACACATTGAAGCCACACACGGCTCGAAATACAAATGCAATACAATGCAACAGGAATGCCAAAATCACTTGCAATAATCAACAACTCAAACTATCATTAGGGACCCCAAGATGCAGCAATAGTGAATGCAGTCAGCGACTCATAGCTTGACTGCCTGCGTCAGGACCAGCGAACCAGAGCTGGTCAAGACCGTGCTCCACCTCCACGTGGTGGTCCTGGAAACAGTTTGCAGCAATGCAGGCTGGCTGAGCGAGCATGGATCGAAATGGGAAGGCAAACCCGGTCCTTAAAAAATGCCGTGCAGAAGTCGGATGTGTCAACCGAAAGGTGCAGATATCACAGCTTAGGCGCAAACAGACACAACGCAACCACCGTCCTTTTCAGGACGAACGAAGAAGAAGAAACTATCATTAGCAACACTCGCGGGTACGTCATACTGAGCAACCACCATAATGACTTTCGCTCACCGGCTAAGTCCTACACTATGATAACGCCATACTTAATTATAATGACTTCTCATCAATGAATTCCGAAAAATAATGCAAATAGAACTACACCACTGTTCTAGACATGTATAACAAAATCTGACAATATGAATAAATGACAAGCACCCTGAATGAACAACTATGGCGTCCAATAATCAGCAAAATGCTGAAATGGAACAACACATCGACCTCTCCGGTCGGTAGCCAGAAACTAAACTGCCTTTCCCCGCCAGAATTTGGGAGCACTTCCGTACAGGTCACATGACCAAACGGGTTTTAAATTAGTATCAAGGTTGTCACTCTACAGCGTGACCAACTTAATATTTTGTAATATTTATACTGTGATATCCCCCCCCCCCCTTAAGAAAGAAAACGAAGTTTTCTTCCACCGGAGGAGTCATGCCCAAACCCCTTTGGATTATGGACGAACACAATGCCGAGACGGCACCTCCTCATCTACCTAGAGAATGCCAAAGTTGTCCAACACAATTGTCGTTCATGCCTTCTCACCCAATGGACTACATACAAACAGACATGAACCAAACACCCCAGATACTGGCAGTCGTGAAAAATCACAACGACTGTCCTACCCTGGTCTCTCACACACAATGCATTTTATGTTCCAGTAATAACGAAGCGAACATCAATAATAAGACACCATCTCATCGTATAAACAATCCTTTTCTACACAATATAGACATAGGTATCTGATAACATGATTCATACATAAGTTGAGTACAACTACATACATATTGCCTTTATGGCATCATGACATATAAATCATATACCATAATATATCTTCATAAACATCAACTGTAATGATTATAATACATTTCTTACACAGACCATAATAAATACTTTCTTCAGATGTTCCTGTCCCCCACCAACCTCATAACCTGGACAGGACATCTGCTACAATGTTATGTACACCCTGAATTGGTAAAATCGTAGAGTTGAATTGCTGCAGCAATAATGCCCAGTGTGTCAACTTAGCACTGGTAGATCTAGCCGACTGCAAAAATAGCAGTGGTTTGTGATCTGTTTGGAGGAAAAAATGCGCCCCCAACAGGTATCGTGCCAGCTTAGACACCGCCCAAACAATCGCAAGGCACTCTCTCTCTCAATTGTAATGTATCTGGTTTCTGCTGTCAACAACTTCCGGTTAACCTACATTGTAAAGCATAACATGTCATAGCATAAACATGCATTGCAAAGCATTACATAATGTTTACAAGTTTACAAAATCCTCATACTCATATAAGAATAGAACTGGGGGCGTGGATCAGACTCTAAGGTTCGGTTCGCATCAACCGAAAGTCTTACTGAACACGAACCCGAAATTCAACCCTAGCTATTGCTGGACTATTAGCTGATGGTTATAAAGCAAGGACATATGCTTCTGCTTAACTGCCTTACGCGCACCCCACCTATTTGCAAAAGTCACCCGTGCCATTTTGGTATTGTCGCGCAATGACACTACCTCCACAAATCTAACTGGTGCGACCTCATCAAACACTCTTCTGAGTGTGCGCCAGCTCGCACTCAGGGGAACGTTACGCACCCAAACTGTGCGATCACTCGCTTTCGGACCTTCGCATAGGTTCCTACTGCTCCAAATCATGTCATTTGGTACTTGCCGCGACCCGCGTCTACGATGTACCTTCTGGTCATCCCCCTTGGGAGTTTGGTGATGCTGAGCCTCTGCTCCAGCCAGACCTACGGCATTATGCACTCCGCGTACATTGCCGACGATTAAATCGGCAATAGGATCCTCGAGTACGAACGCGTTCACTCTCCCCGTTATGAACGGAGTGTCCACATTGATACATGCTTGGGGGTAAGACTCCACTTTGCCCCCGAACGTGGTGCACTTTACCGTTTTGCCAGTAAGGCGGAAGTCGTCGATACATGACCGACGCACCCCAATTGTGGTGCACCCAGTGTCCCTCAACACCTGGACTGGTCTATTCTCCATCTTGCCTTCGTGGAGAATCACCTTGCCAGTCTCATGGACTGCCGATAGACATGATGCCACATGCCCGCATCGAAGCACTAACCTCTCGTTCGCGTGAAACAGAGGGCGACACCCCGCACAGTCCTCACTATTAATTGTGTCCAACACAAACGCAGAATTCGCGTGTTCTATTGGGGTGGGGCACTTGTCAGCGCAATGATTCTTGCCACCACAATTGGAACACATGCGCTCTTTCTTCTTCTCATCGCGTGTACTTTTGTTGGAGCTTTTCGATGACGAAGACCCCGCATCAGAGTCAGAAGATCGACTCTCTGAGGAACCACTCCTCTGCTTGTGATGTTTGGTTTTATACCAAAACCGGTCTTCGTCCCGAGAATCCTCAAAACGTACCTGTTTACGCGCTTGGCGCTCCTCTCCGTCGCTATTACTTCTAAATTGTCGGCTCTGCCAACTCGGCCGACCGTTCCTATGAAATCGAAAATTTCCATAATTTCCTCTACGCGGCTGATAGGGGCTGGAAGGCTTCTCATACTTCTGCTCTTGGCTCCTGTCTGACTGATTTCGCCAAGGATGGCGCTGAACTTTGCCGACACTGGCAACTAAGTCTTCTGACAGACCCGACTTCTGAATAGGTTTGCCCGGGTGGGCAAGGACATAATGGTGCCCCAATTGGGCCATGGACTCAATGTCCTTTGGTTGACGTTCCTGGAAAAACGCAACCAACTCACTGGAACACGAGGACAACACTTTGTCCCGAAGCACCAAGTCTAGCAAGCCATTATAGTCCTTAGGAATTCCCTCCATTTCAATCCATCTATTCAGCAGAAGTTTGATCTTCGAGATAAAGTCCTCGAAGTCCTGGTCTGCGCTTGGCATCGCGTTTTTAAAACGCGTCCGGTAACCGTCAGCAGTCAGACGGAACTTCCGGAGCAACCTTTCCTTTACTTTGTCATAATCGGCCCTTTCCTCTAATGGGAGGCTATAAAAAAGTCTCCATCGCAGGCCCCACTAGCAGCGTCGATAACAGAGATGGCCATGGATCTATGTCAGCCTTATAGGCCACGCATCCGGCCTCGAATCTTTCAAGGAAGAAATCTAAGCTATCAATTTTATCATTAAAATTCGGCAGACGCAGCCTAAAGGGACAATGATCACCTCCCGGAGTCGAGTTCTGACCACTCGCACCCACTTCTAATTTCTTCAATTGTATTTCCTTATCCATCATCTTCTCTTCCAGAGCTATTCTCATTCTCTTCTTCTTTAACTCTCTCTCTATCTTCTTTTCTTCCAATTCTCTATCTTCTCTCAACTTCTTTTCTTGCAATTCGAACTCTCTCTGTTTCCACTAGTTTTCTTCTTTCATCTTCCTTTCTTGTAACTCTTTTTCTTCTTTCATCTTCCTTTCTTGTAACTCTTTATCTTCTTTCATCTTCCTTTCTTGTAACTCGAATTCTCTTCTTTTTACCTCTAGCTGTTTAGCTCGAGCATCTCTTAAGGCATTCTGATTCTCGACTGAATAAAATTCAGCTTTGGCATAGTCATGTAATTCTTTGCCAGTGTACCCACATTCTTTTCCAATCTGAATGAAAGGCTGTAGATCCATGATGTACACTAAGCATACACCCTATTATCTCCTGCTATAAATTTTCTATACCACTATTCAGTCGTATATATTTCACTTATATCACCAGATAACTCTCTGGTTACACAATATGCAGTAATAATAGTAAATATTGATATCACTACTCCTATATATATATATATATATATATATATATATATATATATATATATATATATATATATATATATATATATATATATATATATATAAGTATATAACACCTCACCTCTCACTGTATACACGTCATCAACCTTTGCATCCTATAATGTAAATATAGTCTTACTTTGCCACTTGGCTTACTGTAACATCACTGTGAAAATTTGGTCTAACTGACCACTTAGTCTGTGAGATACCCTGAAACAAACTTACTATAGTCGACAGTTGTATAATAACAACTACTACACTTTTATGGTGCTATAACACCACTATACCAACCAAATCACAACTCAGGTTTTACTTCAAAGTCGGTTTCTGGCACCCACACTGGTGCTATACTCAGATAATACTTCACTTATAGCTAACCTTAATAATCTAAGTTATGCAAGTACTACAATGGCAAAATGAGCACTACACAGATGAAAGAAACACACACACACACCACACTACGAAAACAAAATCCCAGTCACGAGGAACAAGATGATAGACCAAGAAGAGTAGAGGTAGATTAATATATACAATGCGTGATTTTACACGAACGAAAACAAGGGATACCTGTAAACGTATTTACAAGATAGCAAGATGGAACAAGAGAAAACACCACTTAAACACAACAAAAGAATTACTGAATGTACACGACAATATAAATACACACTACACGAATACGCCTAACACCCACAGGGCTTGGAATGTTAAGCAGTGCAGTCGCAGGAAATCCGTCTGCCTGACCCCACCACAAAACAAACACAGCACACCCTATAGAGAATCAATCTAATCCAATCTTTTCCCACAAGTAGGCCAAGAATGGATTAGACTCACCACCCTTCATCCTTGAACAAACAAATATAATATGGTACACTAGACTAACAACAACTACAGTCAACAATGAGGGGCTGAAAGCTATCTCTCACACTAAGCACCACCAGATCACTTCAGTGAAAATAAACTGAATAAACTATAAATACAATTATTCTATAATGTATCAAGATATATAAATACTAAGACAGACAATAAAAGATCAGATTCCTAGACAGAACAGAAAATTTATAATTTCGAGAAAGAGCAAGAAACATCAATATAGAATATCATACAACGATTACAAACAAAAACTTAGCTGAAGGTCCAACGGCGCTTGAACAAGGAGCTTCCTCAGCACTGGTGATGAATATGAATATACCACAAACAGTACTCCACAAACTTGACAATATCCAAACGAAAAAAATACCAAAAATCCAGTCTGTGTGTCCACATACTGTCCTTTGGCACAATAGTCTATAAATGACCACGTAAAGCTCACTTTACAGCAACAGTCCAGAAGTCACAGCACAATACAGTATCCTCCAGAAATCGTAACAGTCTTCAACACAGTATACTCTAGAAATCGTATCAGTCTTCAATGTAACGTATTCTGTCCCTTCACTGGTTAGCCGGCTTCACTGCACATAAGCATTCACCCCTGGTTGGGCACATCAGCGTAGTCAGGTCACATAAGAGACGTTGGCTTTCACCCCTGGTTGGGCACATCAGCGCAGTAAGGTCAAGACAAGATGTCCAACCCGATGACCTGAGGTACCATTACCCTATCAACCTCCTATCATCGATAACTTCCTAACACCAATCTCCTTCCACTCTATACCGAGGTTGACCAAGCTATCTCCCATATGACACTCCACTTGCCGTCTGAGCCAATCTAACTAGATGGTACCAACACCCCACACTCCGCTGCTCCACCTGGACCACCGTCAACAAACAACCAAACAAACCCTGAAACAACTCAAACTGCACCGCCCGAAGCAAGCTATAATCCTACGCTACCACTTTTGCACATTTCCAATCATACTTGGAAGCTCTAGAGTAAACAATTACAAAATTACTTGAGCACCACAGTATCGACAACAAAACTGCCACCTATTTAACGATTGAAAATAGCAACTTACACTGCGACGCTGAAACTAGGTCAGTTACCGTAATCGAGGTCAACCGACCGTAAACAGTTCACTCCACAGACTGTCAAACACACTGACTTGCTACTGGACGACCCAAAATAACTTACCACCGTGGCTAAGCCGTAAATATGAAGGCGCCAACACACTGTGGCCTACAGCCTTCTAACGTTATGTGTGCATAACTCGTTCTGGCCTTAATATAAAATATATAGACACTGCGGTCTATAGAAAACGAACAAAACCACAGGCCCCACGGCCTTCAGAATAGACGAGTCCTCCAGATGTCAACTGGGAATATATAAACGCTATAAATTATAGGCCCCACGGCCTTTGAGAGTAGACGAGTGCTCCAGATGTCAACGATAAAACTACTTACACTATGGGTTTTATGAATACTTTCATGCACTTGGCTCTAACCACTAGGGGACGACCATAGCATACAGTAGCTGACATAAACTCACCATAACACCTGAAACAGATTAAGTTCCCTTTAATAACTATGCACACATTGAAGCCACACACGGCTCGAAATACAAATGCAATACAATGCAACAGGAATGCCAAAATCACTTGCAATAATCAACAACTCAAACTATCATTAGCAACACTCGCGGGTACGTCATACTGAGCAACCACCATAATGACTTTCGCTCACCGGCTAAGTCCTACACTATGATAACGCCATACTTAATTATAATGACTTCTCATCAATGAATTCCGAAAAATAATGCAGATAGAACTACACCACTGTTCTAGACATGTATAACCAAATCTGACCATATGAATAAATGACAAGCACCCTGAATGAACAACTATGGCGTCCAATAATCAGCAAAATGCTGAAAGGAAACAACACATCGACCACTCCGGTCGGTAGCCAGAAACTAAACTGCCTTTCCCCACCAGAATTCGGGCGCACTTCCGTACAGGTCACATGACCAAACGGGTTTTAAATTAGTATCAAGGTTGTCACTCTACAGCGTGACCAACTTAATATTTTGTAATATTTATACTGTGACATCGATTCTGTCGACACTTTAACGGCATCTCTCGAGTAGCTCTTTCACCCTAAACCAGGCGATTTGAACACCAAGCATTCTTTTGTTTATGGCAACCGTCTCCACATATGCTTTATTGAATTTCACGCATTCTATCACCTTTCGTTTTATCACTACTGACCTCTTTTCTCACCAGCAGTTTCATCCCTCTGCACAAACAGAAGTCAACGTTGTTTCAAAAATAGGTCGAGCGATTAGGTAAAATTAAGGGAATGACAAAATATAACAAGATGAGATAAGAAAAGCTTGAACTATGAAAGCGAAAACAATGTCAAGGTACGGGTAAGAAAAAGGAAAATAAAGGGCACATCAAAAAGTTAAAAAGATGGCACCGGACAATGTAACGATCGAAGATTGACTCGTTACAATGTCCATATGTGAATATCTTCAAACAGCAATTATTTGAAGATGTAACGTCATTTTCTGGAAATTACTTTCACTGGAATCACGCTGCATTGAGAATTTTACGACACATCATATAAAATCATCACAACATACAGACATGAAGAAATTCTTCACGTTCCCTAGGAGTTTTGTCTTTTTATGGCTGGGTGCACTTCGTTCAACCATGTCACACGGTCCATCTGTTATATTAGGGGACATGACCAAATAAAAAAGACCTTGTGTTCTGGCAAGCTCAGCACTTCTGAAAAGTCTGAACTCTTAATCATATTCTTCTTCTGATGTTCTCCTTTGACGCCTTATGGAGCATGAAGGGACCATTAGTGCAGGTCTCTGTACAGGAAGGCTACACCAAACATTCATGTGTTCTTGTGGCGTTGGTATCTGTAGCAATTTGTTTTACATGATGAGGTTGCGAGCCTCATGCGAACCTCGTATTAAGTGCTACTTACGACATGGTAACAGTAATCCTATTTTACATTTGTCCCCTCAGAGACCCACGGGACCTACACGGGCACTTAATTATATCCAGAAATCTGAAGAAAAAAACTATAAATAAAATTTCGAGAACATTTTTGTGTGTTAATTGTTATTTTTTTCCCCACGACATGCGAAATTAAAAACAATTTTAGTTATGTATGTAACAGGTAAAGATAGTTAGGGGAGTGAAGTGTTAGAGACCTTACTATACCAGATCCAGCATTGAGACGTGGAGTGACCAGTTCATTTCCTATGCAAACTGGTATTACATGAACTTTATGTAAAGGTTCGAGTCCGATGGACATAATGGTTAGAGCTCTGGCCTCTCGCGGCAAAGGTGCCGCGTTCGATTCATGGTATCTGACACGCTCCAGTCTCTCTCAGTACTGTTAAATCTGTATGGTACTAGACTTTCCGTGTGTGTGTGTGTGTGTGTGTGTGTGTGTGTGTGTGTGACTACTAATAAAGCAATCACCAGCCCGTGCAGTGGTGGTTCACGAATCATCATTCTATACGCTGAGGTTGCCAGCCTCAAAAGACTTTGACATCCACAAGCGAGTTACACATATTAAAATTCACACGGTAATATATACATATATATGTTAGTTCACATGTTAATAATAAAATAAGAAATGTAAGTCACAACTTACGCCAATCCTGACTCACAGACTTTTTGCTCAGATGGATAAAAGAGACTTGAATTTGCCTCTTACACGCGTCTGGGGTGTCGTTAATTTAATAAGCCCCCTCTCTAACTTCGTGTGTGGTCCTTCAGTTTCCTCAGTCCCGGTTTCCTTATTTAAAATGTTAGTGATTTCCTGGGCTATATTGTAAGTCCTGATAAATACTCCAATAAAAGGTGTCTGGTATATTAAGAAGGAATTCTGAATTCTAATTCTTCACTGTAGCAGTCTGGTGTCTTGGCGAGCGATTTCTCAAGTGAAATAGCTTGAGAAAATGATCAGATTATATTCCCTGCCTTCCCACGCCTTCGTTTGTCATGGAGTTAAATAAACGCTCCAATCATATTCAAACAGGTCGGGTTATGAGGTAATTTCAAAATATTCCGACATCGGATAATTTTGAACGTAAGGCAGAGGTCAACTCTCCCATATATAGTAATAAGATGTCTGATGCCTTTGTGTACAAACTTCTAAACACACCAGTAACCGCATATGACCATGTGTTCGAGATGTAGCAATCTTACTTTTTTATATCTAAAGTAGAATGCGATAATTGACAGCACTTGTACCACACATCCACACTACCGGAGAGAAAACAAAGTCTGTAGGGGCCGCTCTGTCAAGTTTTTAAGAATCTGTGTGTGTGTAACACAAGAAAGTAAGCAAGCACAAGAGAAAAACAATTGAACGGTTGAGTTTTTAGTACATTAAAAATAGTCCATACCCTGGCGGTCTAGGCCCCCAGTCCCCCTTCGTTAACGAAGATAAACCAACCACAGTAGAAAAATAGTCAACCTCTACCCTGGCAACGCGTGGACTAATATTTTGAGAAAAAGGGCCATTTTTCCCAACCATAACTTTTCAGTTTAATGAGTTTTTATCCTTTTTTTATTCAGAAAGCCACATACGAGAATAAACCTGTTGTTTTTGACGATTTCTCCCAGCTCGCACAGAAATAGTCCAGGAAATCTTTTGCGATTTTTCCCCCAGTGCCCTCCAATCTTGTCGTATAAAAAGCAAGTTTATAGTAAAAAGTATACAAGGTTCATTATTCCTTGCAATAACAAATTGGGGAGCAAAATGAAAATAAAATTTAGTTCTTACAAAAGTAACTATCATATTCCATAAACCAGTAACATAGCCCCCCTGAATGGACATGCAGCGAAAGTTGTTCAACGCTCTTATTAAAACTCAGACGCCCCCCGTTTATGGAAATTTGATTCCACACTTGTTAGTCTCAGACATGAAAAAAAAAACAGTTTGGGCAGAAAAAGAATGATATAGAAGAAAACATAGAAACAGGGACAATTAACCGGAACCCATGGTACGAGGGATGAAAGGTCGACTTTGTAAATAAATAAACACAATTGAAATGACTGTATGAAAAGTTTGATTACTGCAGGGACAAGGTAGGATAGATTGAATCCTCTTCCACTTGATATATCATTACATTCATGAAAAGATCATGTAAATAAACTTGATTACTTTTGTTTACTTCACCGCTGTTCTAGTGAAGTCCATTACCATGGAGTTCATCATCATGCATCAGTTCTTCGTGTTAAATGTATGTACTCGTACGTGAAACATCATCATGTGCAACCACCCACTGTTAGGATAGTGATCGGACTTACCACTAAACAACAACAACAACACACACCAGCACACACGGCCACAGCAGTAAGTGGCCATCACGCCTAATGGCGTTGTTTGAGTAGTGGTGACATTTGATAGTCAATGGATTGGGTTTTGTTGTTATTGTAAGTTAGATGATAGTTGTAACTTCTCTCACATGTCTGAGTATATTTAAGACTAGTAAGCGGGATTCGGGTTAGCTCGTGAAAATGTGTATACAGATAGAAGAACCGTAGAGGTGTAGCTTGATATTCCAGGCAGACTGTAATTTGGACGGTTGTTCTGGGCGCGAGGAGTATGGCGCGATACATAAATTGTTAGAATGTTCTGGTTAGGTGCCTAAACTATGGCATAGTAGTTCAAGAGTCATTTTATGGACATTATTCATCACATTACTAATTTTGTGAATGAATAGTCTGTAACCAACAATGACACATTCCCACCAGTTTTTCGGGGATATAAGGGAAAGGCGCGCATTACACCCAAAACCCTAAATTGTACACCCATTTAAAGCACGCGCATCCCTTCCAATCTATTTTTGGTGTATTTTCTGGAAAATGCGGAAATGCGCCGTGAAAACCAAATTGAACACCCATTAAAAGAACACGCATGTTTTGCAATTTTTTTTTCATGTTAACCACTGACCATAAATCAGGATGATAGGTTTCACCACAAGCTCCAAGGAAACTGAAATGAAACGGAAACGACCGCAAGAGAAATAGTGCCATCATCCGGACTTGCAGCAGAAAGAGCATACCATAGTTTATTCCAGTCAAATTTTGGACGGTAATTGCTCTTACTAAGAGATATTTCATGACGTCAGATGTTATACGACATCAGCCTGATTTTGCATGTCAGCTATATTTCTTCTTTTTCCTCTTTCACCTTTCAACTCCCCAAGGAGCATAGGCCTTCAACAAACTTATGCCACGTCTTCGTGTCTCATGTCGGCAGCTCAAGGTCTTTCAATGGCTTCTTCACCCCCTTCATGTATGTCTTCAGTTTTCTGCTCCGTGTGTTTTTTTGCAGACGATACGTCAAGGCCTAAAATCCCACCCTCTTCAGACCCAAGTAGAACAGTCCCAACTAAGATGGTTTGGCCATGTCTGCAGAATGGGAGAAGATCGGCTACCACGACAAGCATGAGAAACAAAGAGCCAGGGATCCAGAACCCCAGGACGACCCAGAATCCGCTGGGAGGACAACATTAGACAATCTTTGAAGGACCGAGGACTAGAATGGAACCAGGCCAGGAGGAAGACAGCCGATAGGATAGTCTGGCGCTCTCTCTTCCAAACCTCTACACCTCACGGTAGAAGGGGAACGACTAAGTAAGTAAGTGTTCTTTGGACTTGATCCACCACTTTTATCCTGGTAATTCCATAGCAAAGACCGCCTGATAATGCTGTTAGTTCTCTTCTCCGTGGGTTCTTTGGTCTTCACCTTCTACTTTGATCCTCAGGATCTCAGAACAAAGGCTACCTGTTAATGCTATCAACAGGTTTTCTCACTGTGTGTCTTATCCATCTCCAGTGTCCTCTTCTCATCTCTTGTTTTACTGGCGCTTGTCATCAGTTCCACGTTAGTTATATTTACTACTTTATTATTTCTTTAGGACACAGTCATTTGGTTAATTATGTACACGGGACTGTAAACAGTTTTGTGAATTTCCTTCACATATGTTATGGTATTAGTCGACAGGGAACGTGAATTGTGAAAGATTAAAAGTGGTTTTCTCCATGTTGCACAAACAGATAACGGAGTAATCACGACAGGAATCCCTGCTAGCCGTGCGACACTTACACAACAGGAGATGACGAGAAATTGTAAGGAAATTACAAAGATTCGAAACCACGGCTCATTCGTTGGATAAACCCTATGTACACTTTATCTTCGCGTAAAATTTATATTACGCAAGACCTTCCGGCATGAAAGTATTTCGAAAGTCTTGGAACGCTTATAGTTGATTTTATTTTATAAATATTCACGAGTGGGTGGAAGTCAATTTCTGGAGTAACTCGAATGTTCGCGTAATAAGGAAGAAAGTCATTCTTGGTAATTTTCCTGTGTTAATACATGGATAAAGTCTGGGATGTAAAGATCAATTAGTGACGTAAAATAGCTAAACAAAGATAGATTGAGAGATGGGTGGGGAGATGGGTGAGGAGATGGGTGGGGAGATGGATGGAGAGATGGGTGGAGAGAAGGGTGGAGAGTTAGATGAAGAGATGGATGGAGAGATGGGTGGAGACATGGGTTGGAGAGATGGGTGGGGAGATGGGTGAGGAGATTGGTGGGGAGATGGATGGAGAGAAGGGTGGAGAGTTATATGAAGATATGGATGGAGAGATGGGTGGAGACATGGGTTGAAAGAAGGGTTGGGAGATGGGTGGGGAGATGAATGGAGAGATGGTGGAGAGAATAGTGGAGAGATGGGTGGGGAGATGGATGGAGAGATGAGTTAAGAGAAGGGTGGAGAGATGGGTGGGGAAATGGATGGAGAGATGGGTTGAGAGATTGGTGGGGAGATGGATGGAGAAATGGGTTTAGAGAATGATGGAGAGATGAGTGGGGAGATGGATGGAGAGATGAGTTGAGAGAAGGGTGGAGAGATGGGTGGGGAGATGGATGGAGAGATATGTGGAGAGATGGGTTGAGAGAAGTGTGGAGAGATGGATGGAGAGATGGGTTGAGAAAAGGGTGGAGACATGGGTGCGGAGATGGGTGGAGAGATGGATTGAGAGAAGGGCAGAGAGATGGATGGGGAGATGGATGGAGAGATGGGTGGAGAGATAGATGGAGAGATTGGGTGGAGAGATGGGCGGGGAGATAGGTGAGAGATGGATGGAGAGATGGATGATGAGATGGATAGAGAGCTGAACGGAGGGATGGGTGGATAGATGGATGGAGAGCAGGATGATGAGATGGACGGAGAGATGGATGGAGAGATGGGCGGAGAAATGAATGATGAGATGGACGGAGAGATGGATGGGGAGATGAGTTGGGTGGAGAGATGGATGGAGAGATGGGTGGAGAGATGGTGGATAGATAAGTGGTGTGGAGAAATGGATGATGAGATGGAAAGAGAGATGGACGGAGAGGATTATGTTATCGTGATTTGCAGAGGTTGAAAATTGTTCTATAGCGTCTGCCGGTAGGTTGGGATGGTAGGGGGGGGGGGGAGAAGGGGGAGGGGGGGGGGGAGAATTGGTAGAATCTTTAAGTAACCAAATGTCACGGGATTTACTTCCCTTGCTCTGCAGTGATGGTCCAACAGTGGCCAAAATTGAAAGTATCTACTGAGGGTCTTCAAAGGTGTTTCGCTGCCACATCTTGGCAAGTTTTGCAAGTGCGACAAAAGATTTTTACATCCCTTGTCACCCCAGGCCAAAAGAAATGAGACAAAACCCTCTATTTAGTCCTGGCATTCCCTAAATGTCCTGCACAATTAGCATCATGAGCATGTCGTAAAACAAATGGGCGGAAACTAGTAGGTACTATAATTTGTTTTCTTACTGATGCTGAATCTTGGAAATTTCGAATCAAGATCCCATTTTTGATTGTATACCAGTGTAACGAATTATCGTTAAACACCACATCCTCAGACTTGGCAACCTGAAATTTTTTTTAAATGTATCATCTTCATTTTGCATCTGTATGAATGATTCTTTGTCAATAAGTTCAACATGTAAATCATCCTCATCTGTCCCCTTCTTATCAGACATCTCCCCATCAGTCACCACCTCTTCAGTCACCCTCTCTTCAGTCATCTCCTTATCAGTCACCTCCTCAATTTGAACCTGTTCTTTCAACTCTGCACGAGACTGAGCTCTGGTAGTGACAGCATTTGCCGTAAGCAAATGTTGCTGTTCCCATTTTAAAATATCATCATTAGTGCATTGCTGAAGTCCAGGGATATTTCACAGAGTTATTCCAGCGATTGGTTTGTCCAATAGGCACACGAGAGTCCTTCCTGTAACATAAGGGGTATCTAAAAATACTTTCGCATTGGATAATATTCATCTGTGCTCCAGAATGTAATGCACTTGACTTCTTTGCCTGTGTAATCAGATTGGTCTACTAATGACCTTCGCACCGCAAGAGTAGTGCATCCAGTGTCCCGGAGCACCGAAACAAGCTGGTTGTTTACAAAACCCCTATTAAATACTAATGAACCTGTCCCGTCATACGAGGACATGACTGGCAAAGGATGTCGACACAGGAGCCTAGGAACTCCCTCTGGCTGAAACAAAGAATTACATTCAGAACAATTAGTACTATTTGACAAGTCCACGCTACATGCATTTGCATGAGCAACAACATTGGTATTTTGGACATTATGAACTGTATTAATATCACTTTGATGCACAACTGCATTGGAACATTCAGGATTTCTAGAACGTTGAAAGTTATTGTTCTGTTGAGAACTCCTGCTGTTGTAATTATTTACATATTTTCCATAGAATTTCCTGTGTCCTCTGTTTGACTGGAAATTGTATCTACCTCTGTTCCAATCCCTGCTAGGTCTGAAAGATGATTGTTGAGGTATATATCCATCATCATATGAATGGAAATTCTTTTGAGGTTGTTGTGACCTATTGTTAAAATTATACCTCCCAATGAAAGATCAAGTATTATTATCTCAATTAAATCGAAAATTTCTGTCCATGCTATCTGATTTTTGTCTGGGTAGATTGGACATCATAGTTCCAGCTGATGCCACTATCAATGCATCCTTTATGTTAGTCCTGCTAAGATTTCTTCCAGGATGTGCAATTTGGTATTGTCGTCCAAGACTTTCCACAGCAGATAATGATTCAGGCTTTCTCTCCTGCAAAAATGACAAAAGGTCACCACTGGCTGAAGACAGCACCTTGTCTCTTAAAACCGTCAGCCAGCCCATCAAAAGTTTTATCAATTTTTGACAAATCAACCCATCTGGAAATGGAAAGCTTAATTGATGAAATAAATTCAGCAAAACCCTTGGCTGAATCAGGCAACAATGATTTCAGTTTCAATCTGAAACCATTTTCCTCCAGTTGATACTTTTTTAGCAATAAAGCCTTCACAGCATCATAATCATTTCTTGTATTATCATCCATGGTGCAGACTGAAGTAAGAGCCTCGCCAACTAATAAACTCATTAACCTGCTGGGCTATGTTGCTCTATCAATCTTAAACTCTTGGCAGCATGTCTCATATCAATTTAAAAAGCATGAAATATCGTCTATATTAGGATTAAATTTAGGCAAATTTAGTTTGAAAGTAGAGGCATGGTCTTTCTTTCCAGCCTCCTCACCTGCTGGATTAACCTGTTTATGTTGAAATCCTAATTTTTCCAACTCAATTTCTGCCAGTCTTTGAGCATGTGCATGTGCAAATATTTTTTCCTTAAGGGCTAATTCTTCCTGTTTTTTCTTAGCTTCTTCTTCTTCTCTTCTCTTCTCAGCTAATTCTTCCTGTCTTTTTATTTCATCCCTAGCAAAGATTCTCGCATCTCTTGCTATGTCCATTTCCTTTGCATGCTCATTGAGAGCAAAGGTTTTTAAGGCTTCACCCTCTAGACCATATTCTTTTCCAATCTTATTAAAATATTCCAGGGTAGGAACAATTCACTATTATTGTGACTCCAAATTGTCCAATAATAATTTAAATAATATATATTTAATATGTGAGCAATATCAGCAACAATTATTTCACCACTCTATATCAATCAACTGCATTAACTAAAGATGGTATATTAGGAGCAAAAAATGTAAATACAAACAAGATTACAGGAGAACAGTAGAAAGAGCCAACCCAAGAAAATACTAATGAATAAACCAAGGCATAAATTTGTGAACTGTAGAAAAATGAAAAAATCGCTCTACCACACTTATGACACTACAAGCACAATTGCACAACATATAATACATCTAATAAATGAGTGATAGCAAGGTGAGGCACACAAATTTCACACACAATAATGAAGAAGCAACCAAATAAAATGCAATGAACTTGACAACAAATACAAATTTACAAATAAACTGGGCAAAACAGCTAACAGCAATGGTTATGATAAGCTCAGTAGTAGCAGTAAACACACAGCTTTGTAATGCCGGATCCACTATCTGAGAAAACCATACACCAAACCCTATAAAACAACCAAGAATTCACGACCATAAGATTGGTATTGTGAATTCATGGTTCCCTTGCCAACCAACCAGCCTAACACACAAACATGCAAGTACAGATATACATAAAACATATTAAAAAAAAGAACCCTGTCAAATGAGATTCTTCAAAACTCAAGCTGCCTGAATCAATAAATTTAGTTATCCGTATTTCAGAAAAGAACCCTCCTGGGTCCAACCTCTGCTTCAGGGAAACAACGATTCAATCCAAATGCAGCGACTAGGGTTAGATTTAGGATGCAAACTTGCAGCCGATCAGCACCGCCATCTTGAAAATTTTCTTCACTTAAAAAAATCTCCTCCTCTTGAAACATTAGTCCTCAGACTTTAAAAATTACTTCAGCATACTGGAAACAGTTCAAAATTATACGTTTCATATTCCGGCTTGAGGTCACTAATAACTGATGCGTGTCGTTTTATTAAAAGTTCCGGAGAGGGTCTCCGTGGCCATAGTAGACTCTAGTGGTAGTCACACAACACGGATCAGCATAACTGCAGTGAGCTGACAAACACCTCCTTCACACTTTCACAAATATGCAGTTTATTTTACTTTCTATATATATATATATATATATATATATATATATATATATATATATATATATATATATATATATATATATATATATATATATATAAACAAATTGGCTCTTCAATGTCACTTGTATCTCACTGTTGACTCCATTTTATCGTTGAGTTCAGTGAAGAGGTAAATTGAAACGCGAATGGTTAAAACGGAATGAATGTCAACAAAGTTCTTCAAACGAAAATTCCAACAAGTATCGTTGCATTGGGTGAACTGGGCAAGTATTGGCAGCACACAAGCCGGTGATTAATGTACATATATTTTATTGACGTGACACCAACGAAGTGGAACAATACAATCATAGTTACAGATGCGAAGATCATACGTCAAATGTTAATATCACTGTTAATAGTTGTTGTAGATTCTCTAACAGTTAAGTTCTCTTATATTCCAGTGATTAAGGATCACTTCCATTACCATATAACAGACATGGTATTAACGTCCGTTGACCTTCTCCCAAGGACGTTTATTAAGGCAAACGGATTCATTCTCACGGAGCAATAATTTATATTATATTTGTAAGCATCCCAGACTTTCTTCATAAAATTCTTAGATAGCATATCCAATCCAAACAAAGGCAGATATAACAATACAACCAGGTTAGTGTTTCATCTTGGCTAACCTCTCGGTATCCATACCACGACTTTGGCATAGGTAAAACGGCATATTAAACATGTGAAGCATATATATATATATATTCATTAACTTGATTCCACATATGGATTCTCCCTCTACAAAAGATTCCAAAGGCTATCGACTCCGTGTGTCCAATTCTAGGAATGTCATCTCCGATGAATTCCCGCTAGACCATTAATAGGAGCGGCCTGATACTTTAAATTTACATAATTAAACTTGCCATAAGAAATGGGGCGACACTTACTTCATACATCCACTATTGGCTTCGCCATGAAGACCAATAGATACGAATACAACTGATGGCATCTTCAAATTTGCCAGGAATCAAAGAATAACACTGCGGACATAAATGTCGTCCGAGCTGCCCCTATCATGACGTCACAATCTACTCAACTAGGTTACACGTGCGTCCAAAGCAACTCACACAGCATTGTGCACGTCAGTGCGTGAATCAATCGAACGCACAAATAATATAACTATATAAAACTGGTGCGTACATTTGGCAGGACCGAAGACTACCCCCGTAGGTAATAAATGTACGTAACAGCTCCCTTATTACCTCCCCTTAAAAAAAATTAATAGAATTAATTTTTTTCGAACTAATTACTCGAGAGAGGTGAGTCAAAACTACAACAAGATTTATGACATGCATAAAATTATATCATATTAAGAAAAGAATATTAAATGAAAACAATATAACTAAATGATAGTATGCATTAAAGCACACATCCACCATCGACCTACTTTGGAACGATGTGGTAATATTCGAAGTAAAAAGAAGTTGAAAATGAAAATGAAATAAACCATTAAAAAAATGATAATAAAATTCAACAAAATTGTTTTAAAAGAAATTTGAAACATATGATTTCAAAAATGAAAATGAACAGCAACACTGATGATGATCAATGATAAAAGAATCAATAAAACAGAAAATTTTAAAATATAACATGCAAAATGAAACAAAGCATAATTAAACACTTTAAGAAGCAACGCACTTACTATTTCCTAACATTAGTAAGTTTGACTAGTTATCTAAAAGTGAGATATCATGTAGTGGGATACGTGAATACACGTATTGCGAAACACTAATAAAATTAGTAGATGTGTGATTTATAATCAATCAAATAGATTAAATTGAATTATTCTACTTAATAGTACTTAATTTATGAACAAATAACTAATTACTAATTTATTCTAAGTGATTTCAATTTCACTCATTGTTAATATTCTTTTAGAACTAGTTAAATCGACAAGAATATGTTCTCAATGTACCATGTCTGAAATACGTTTACGAACACGATATGTAGTGTAATCTGTTCCATAACAATAGTGAATGTCTATTTGTCACTCTTACCAATGTTTCCATACTAAAAAAAAAAATGTTACTTTAATATCACTGTTCCCGTTCTAACAAAACGTTACTTCACAAGAAATAATGTTATAATCCATACGTAAGTAAGTATATTCTGAAAGTTTATATATATACGAATACTGCAGAACTACACATAGTCTCCACAGATGTATAATCAGTGACCATGTACAAAAAGTTATTCATGTTTCTGTGAGGACGTTTCACCATCTGGAAGTGGTTTAATTTCGACGTGTTCACTAGGGCATCTTGAAAGACAGTCTGCAAACACATTCTGTACTCCAGGAATAGCTCGTATCTCAAAATGGAACGGTTGAAGCGCAATAGCGTAACGCGCTGACTTTGATGACTTCACGTTCCCTGTGTTCAGTGCTGTAAGAGCTTTCTGGTCGGATTCCACCACAAAGTGTGATCCGAGGAGATAACGATCCAGTTTTGTGATTGACCAGACAAGAGCGAGGAGCTCTTTATCTAGAACGGAATACTTCATCTCGCTCGTCGTAAGCTTTCTGGATACGTACATAACAGGAAATAAGGTGCCTCCGTATTCCTGCATTAAAACTGCCGCGATAGCGTAGGAAGAAGCATCACTGCGAAGAACAAAGGTGAGATCTTTGTTAGGCAACCTTAAAAAAGGCTTATTTGAAAAAAATTGTTTTATATAATCTAAAGCCGTTTGATGATCCTGCGACCACTTTATTATATTAGATGTGCCTTTCTTTAGTAACGAAGAAAGAGGTGCAGTTATAGTAGACAAATGAGGGATGAATTTAGAATAGAACTGTATTAGTCCTAAGAGCGACCTCACTTGTTTTTTTGTCTTAGGTGCTGAGATGTTTAAAATTTTAGAGACGTTACTGTCTTCTGTATACATTAAACCGCGACCTATACGGTGACCAAGAAATGAGATGTCATGAAAACCGACAAAAGCCTTTGAAGGTTTCGCTGTTAAGTTATAATCCCGTAAGGTAGAAAGTAAAGATTTTAAACCCTGAATATGTTCATCCCAAGAGTCACTGAAAAGACAGATGTCATCTATATAAGTAATGACATCGGGACGATGAGACAATATGCGGCGCATCATGCGTACAAAGGTAGCTGGCGCATTCATTAGACCGAATGGCATAAAATTCCATTGAAAAAGACCCCGTGGCGTCGAGAAAGCGGTGAATGGCTTTGCTTTAGGGGTTAATGGCACTTGCCAATAACCCTTTGAAAGGTCAAATTTCGAAGAGAATGTGGCATGAGATAATTTCTCTAATAAGTCGTCTAAAAGAGGTAATGGTTCCGCATCGAATTTTGTAACTTTGTTTAATTTCCTGTAATCTACGCAAAGACGTATATTGTTGTCCTTCTTCCTAATGATTACCATAGAAGAAGAATATGGTGATGAAGATGGTTCAATTACATTTAATTGAAGCATCTCATCCAATTCCTTATCAACCTTATCACGAAAGTGTAAAGGAATAGGATATGGGCGAACTCGAATCGGTGTATCGTCAGTCAGAATAATGTCATGTTGGATGACTGACGTATGACCTGGGATGTCAGTGAGGACATCCTCATACGTGTGTAGAATATTAGAGACTTGCTGACGTTGATCATCAGTAAGAGTAGATGAGATAGTAACATCATTCCATTTCTCAGTGGAATGGAGTGGTACAACTGGTATTGGTAGTTGTACATCATCGAAAGAAGATTCCTCTTCTTGGATGACAGACAAACTAGAATAGTGTTGAATAGGAGGTGTAGGATCGTCAGTTGCTTGGAACACTGATTGTAGATAATCAGGACGTGAGTAATATTCCTTCAACATATTAATGTGGAAGGTTTTATGTTTACCACTAACATCAACGATGTAGTCGACATCGGATATTCTTGAGATGATCCTGAAAGGACCTCTCCAGGTAATTAAAAGACGATTATTATGCGCAGGGAGTAATACAAAAGCTTCATCACCAGGTATGAGCTGGCGAAGACGTCTATACTTGTTTGCAAATAGACGAGCTTTTTCTTTGGCTTGTTCGGATGATGCAGTAGCTAGTCTACAAGCATCTATGATTCTCTTTCTCAGAGAGATCACATACTCATAAGAGGATTGAGTTTCCTCTTCAATATTCTCGTCAACCAATAAGTCGTGGATTAACGACATCGGACCGCGTGGTTGCATGCCGAAAACAAGTTGAAATGGAGAGAAAAACCCCGTTGCTTGATTTTTGTACTTCGCGATACGCAAAGAGACAAGCGGGTAGGACCCGATCCCAGTCTTGTGGGTGGTCTTGAGTTATCTTACCCAACAACTGCTTGAGTGTCCTATTTAGACGCTCAATTAACCCATTTGACATCGGATGATAAATAGAACTTAGAGATCTGTCTATACCTAATGTCTTCATAACTTGAGACATGGATTCAGAAATGAACTGAACCCCATGATCCGACAAGATTTTCCGTGGAAAACCAATGCGTGAGAAGATTAACATCAATGCCTCTGCTACACTGGCAGATGAAGTGTTCTTGAGAGGGATGGCTTCAGGCCAGCGAGTGCACATATCAATGCACGTAAGGATATGCGTATGCCCTCTAGCAGATGGTAGCATAGGACCAATAATGTCTATAGCCATTTTATCAAATGGTCTAATCGGGATGTCCGCAGCTTGAATAGGAGCCGCATGAAATGGACCCCGTACCTTAACTTCTTGACATATCAAACAAGACCGACAATAGAGAGTGATGTCCTTATGGACGCCTGGCCAGTAGAATGCCGAAAGCACTCTGGATTTGGTACGCGAAAAACCCATATGGCCCGCACATTGCGAGTCATGCGCATGTCGTAATATACGAGATCTCATACAGGATGGGACTATAATCTGAGAACATAAGGATGAATCCTTTTCTCGTATTACTCTAACCAAAATCCCATTTTTAAGTATAAAGTCATGTCTAGATTTTGCAAGTTTGTTGCTGGTATTATTTTTGTTCACATACTGAAAAAATTTTTTTTAATGAATCATCATTCTTTTGCAATGTTGCAAACAACTCCCGTGAAATAGGAGCATCATCATCACAAGTGGTATGAACTGTAGGTTCCATAGGTGTATCATGCGACATATTAGTAGCTTGCGCTCTAGTCACTACTGCATTTGCAGTTTGAATATGTCGCTCTTCCCATTCAGCAATTTGCTGTGGTGTACACTCTTTAATACCATGTATGCGACCAAGTATCAAATCACAAATTGGATTCGGAAGGAGACAAGCTTGAATCTTTCCTGAAAAAAATGGAGTATTAAGATCAATAATAGCAGTGGCAAATGTTTCAATTGTGCCACCAAACGTTACACATTTGACAACCCGGCCCGTGGCACAACTTGGGTTGATCAGCGAAGTCCGGACGCCGACTGTACTGCAACCAGAGTCAAATAGGAGAGAGCATGAAATATTGTTGACAAATCCCTTGTTAAACTTAAGAGAGCCCTGTCCCTGGTGTACTGAAGCAGCAGTGGCCGTACAGACTGCAGGTAGACTAGGCAAGGTATGTCCGCAACGCAGCGTCGTGATCGCCCTGGGCTGGAAAAGAGTAGAGCATTCTGAACAATCTTTGACTTGGGTACAATCAAGAGAACAACACATAGCATTATGAGTTTCAGCTCCTTTACCCTGTTCAATGTTAGCCTGTGTATCACTAAAAAGCGACATTAGAATGTCTATTCGTATTACTCAACGATCTATCTCGTCGACGCGATCGATTTTGATTTTTGTCATTAAAATTGCCATAATTGTAGTTTCTGCTAGAGTTAAAATTTGGATTAGTCCGATAATTTGTATAATTATCGTTATGATGTTGGTAAATGGTTTATTTCCAAAAAATTGTTTGTTTTGCGGACCCTGAGATCTTGATCTCCAGTTTTGTTTATTATAATGTCCTTGATTATTTTTAAAATTATTGTTACCAAAATCTCGCGATCTGTGAGCATGGTTCCAAGAAACATTAAATGGAGCAGATTGTTAAAATTGCTTCCCTTTGTAAAAATTACCATTGTTAAAATTGTCATTATTTCCCTTATTGACATATCTGTCAGCACTAAAAGAACGATTGCGTGAAAAATTGTTTTGTTGTGCTGCAAAAGCAACAGGCAATTCATTCTTAATCTGTGCATTACTTAGATCCATGTTTGGGTGAGCAGTGCAAAAATTTTTTGCATGTTCTTCTAAATTTTTCATTGATAAAGGTTTCCGTTCGTGTAAAAATGCGAGAAATGTAGGATTTACAGACGAAAGTATCTTATCGCGCATCAGTAAATCGAAGAGACCTTCATACGACTTTTCAATTTTGGATAATTCGATCCATCTTTCTAATGTTAGTCGTATTTGTGACAGAAAATCACTAAAATCTCTGCTAGATTGAGGTAGTAATGTATGAAATCTTGATCGATATTGGTCTTCTGTCATTTGGAATTTTTGCAGAAGTGCCGCTCTAAGAGCATTATAGTCATTTTTCTCACCAATGCTGGTGGTATGATAAACTGCTAATGCGTCTCCTGTGAGTAATCTGGATAAATATGTACAGTATAGAGCTTTATCCACGTTATAAGACACACAAGTGGCCTCAAACCTATCTAGGAAGAATATCACGTCATCAGACGGGGGATTAAATTTTGGTAATTTAAGGTGAATTTCCTTAAAATTATCATGTCTGGATGAAGTTTGGCTTTCAAAAGTTCTCTGAGAATTAGCTTCCTGAGTTAACCTAAGTCTTTCATATTCTGACTCTGCTAATTTCAGTTCATGCTGTCGTTTTCTTTCATTCTCTTCCATCTCAAGCTGAAGTCGTTTTGTGTTTTGTTCAGCTATTAATCTTCTTTCTGCCACTTCTTTTTGTTTATTTTCCATCTCAATTTTAAGTCTTTCTTCAGCCTCCCTTTGCTTCTGTTCTGCCTCTCGCTGAAATCGTTTCTCTTCTAATTCAGCGGCTAATCTCATTTTTTTCTCATCTTCCTCAGCTATAAATTTCCTCTTCTTTTCATCCTCCTCAGCCTCAATTCTTTTTTGATCTGCCTCAAATTTCAAATTTTCCAAACGTAAAGTTTCTAACCTTCTCTGATCAGCTTCTATTTCTTGAGCTTTCTTATATTCTGCAAGTGCAAATGCTTTTGCTTCCTCAGGAGCCATCTGAAGAGCTTTTGCTTGCTTAATGAAATAGTCTAAGGTAGCCATTATTCAATTTTATTATGTAATAATACTACTTAAAATTGTTACTACAACTCGTGGTCTTCGTTCCTGTCCTTAGAACGGTATAATGTTATCATATAATTATTAAATATGTTATTAATCAATAAATTTATGTAATCAAATGTCATGAAATGAACAACGAGAAAGACAATAGAAACATAACCGACGAGACATGATAAACTGGACGGTAGAACACAATCGTAGAAATCAAAAAAATAAAAATGTATAACTAAAATAGAATATCGTAAAAATATACGACGATAACTACGATCAGATAATTAACAGTACAATTGACAACACAGTGTAAAAACATAGGTTTTGTAAAAAACTAAACGACAGGAAAGGTGAGATGGACGCAAAATACAAACAAAATTCATCATAAAACTAAATTATGAATAAAAATAGCTACCAAAAACAACGATTAAATGTGACGAAACAGCTAAATAGATAATATTATAAGAAGCAACTAGCGATCGGAACTTCGGCAAGGTTTCTAGCCTTGTACCGGAACTATCGCTCAATTGAAACTTACAAGACGAGCCCTACAGAACGTCTGACGAAGAGCCCGAATTGGCTTCGAGATGGATCTCGTTCGTAAGATCAACCTCCCTACCTCCCACGAAGAATACACAACATATAACACTGAACACGAAAAATATGAAGGTGGACATATCACGGAAGGCACAACTAAGCGTAATAAAGTGTACAACGGAAACACGTTATACTCATCTCGCGTGCAGGTAAAAAATCAATGTGCCTCGTCTCCGTGGATGTACGTCTACAGATAAAATACTTCGTTCTGCTTCTCTAGATTACAGCTCGCACGCAATAATGATGAAGAGATGATCTCTAAGTAATCAGTCACTGTGAAACTTGACGTGGAGGTTGATTGAAGACCTTGACCTTGGTAAACGTAAGTTGAATCTGATTCATATCACGCTAGGATCCAAATTGAGATGATGTCGCCTTGAAAGTAAAAATTCTTCTTTTCAAACGATAATTTGGATGGGTACGTTCCTTTGAAATTACTTCCAGACCACACTGGAACACCATTTATTGTTGACTCCATTTTATCGTTGAGTTCAGTGAAGAGGTAAATTGAAACGCGAATGGTTAAAACGGAATGAATGTCAACAAAGTTCTTCAAACGAAAATTCCAACAAGTATCGTTGCATTGGGTGAACTGGGCAAGTATTGGCAGCACACAAGCCGGTGATTAATGTACATATATTTTATTGACGTGACACCAACGAAGTGGAACAATACAATCATAGTTACAGATGCGAAGATCATACGTCAAATGTTAATATCACTGTTAATAGTTGTTGTAGATTCTCTAACAGTTAAGTTCTCTTTCATTCCAGTGATTAAGGATCACTTCCATTACCATATAACAGACATGGTATTAACGTCCGTTGACCTTCTCCCAAGGACGTTTATTAAGGCAAACGGATTCATTCTCACGGAGCAATAATTTATATCATATTTGTAAGCATCCCAGACTTTCTTCATAAAATTCTTAGATAGCATATCCAATCCAAACAAAGGCAGATATAACAATTCAACCAGGTTAGTGTTTCATCTTGGCTAACCTCTCGGTATCCATACCACGACTTTGGCATAGGTAAAACGGCATATTAAACATGTGAAGCATATATATATATATATTCATTAACTTGATTCCACATATGGATTCTCCCTCTACAAAAGATTCCAAAGGCTATCGACTCCGTGTGTCCAATTCTAGGAATGTCATCTCCGATGAATTCCCGCTAGACCATTAATAGGAGCGGCCTGATACTTTAAATTTACATAATTAAACTTGCCATAAGAAATGGGGCGACACTTACTTCATACATCCACTATTGGCTTCGCCATGAAGACCAATAGATACGAATACAACTGATGGCATCTTCAAATTTGCCAGGAATCAAAGAATAACACTGCGGACATAAATGTCGTCCGAGCTGCCCCTATCATGACGTCACAATCTACTCAACTAGGTTACACGTGCGTCCAAAGCAACTCACACAGCATTGTGCACGTCAGTGCGTGAATCAATCGAACGCACAAATAATATAACTATATAAAACTGGTGCGTACATTTGGCAGGACCGAAGACTTCCCCCGTAGGTAATAAATGTACGTAACACTCACCTTCCTAGTAATGCTTAAAATAATTATTCATTTTATATGGTACAATTAAGAAAACAAAAATCTTTTTGAACATTTGTCAGGGAAGTGCATATAATTTTGAGTACGCAATGAAAGTCGTCCCACAGGCTATGACCACCCTTGGATTATACTAAGGTATTTGACAAGGTAATCTATTAGACCAAGGGTCGGCAACGAGTTCATCCTGATCTGCCGGTAACTCCCAGTGAATGGTTTGGTAGATCTTTGGGCGAATACGGGTTTTTTAAAAATGTAAAAAAAAAAGGAAGGCTTTATAAAATAGGAAAATTTCGGACTACACCTCTCCGGCAGGCATTTAAAATCGCGGTGTTCCCGGGATCGCAGGTAATTTTCTACATTCCCAATGAAAACTGTCGAGCTGGCTGCTAAAGTTATGTTCGTGAACTTCATGAGATAGGAACGTGATCTTTTTATTTTTGTTGTTGTAAGGTTTACCATCTCTCCTCCCCCGCTTAAAATTACACACACACACACACACACACACACACACACACACACACACACACACACACACACACACACACACACACACACACACACACACACACACACACACACACACACACACACACACACACACACACACACACACACACACACACACACACACACACACACACACACACACACACACACACACACACACACGCACGCACGCACGCACGCACGCACGTACGCACGCACGCACGCACGCACGCACGCGCACGCGCACGCACGCGCACGCACGCACGCACGCACGCACACCCACGCAGAGAGAGAGAGAGAGAGAGAGAGAGAGAGAGAGAGAACGAACGAACGAACGAACGAACGAACTTTATTTTCAAAGGGTTGAGAATTGGGCACGCAGGCCCGTCTGACATTCTGCCCTTCCTTTCTCTCACCTGTCATACTGAATTCATTTATTCTCATATGCATTTTACATATCAAATTCAAGGAATTCAACGTTGTAAAGTAAAATAATAATATAGCACACTCATATTAACATTAATTACTTATAAGCATGACATAACATATGTTGAAAAGTACAAACATTATCAGAGAGGGAGACATAGATTAGATAGATAGATAGATAGATAGATAGATAGATAGATAGATAGATAGATAGATAGATAGATAGATAGATAGATAGATAGATAGATAGATAGATAGATAGATAGATAGATAGATAGATAGATAGATAGATAGATAGATAGAACGAACGAACTTTATTTTCAAAGGGTTGAGAATTGGGCACGCAGGCCCGTCTGACATTCTGCCCTTCCTTTCTCTCACCTTTCATACTGAATTCATTTATTCCCATATGCATTTTACATATCAATGTCAAGGAATTCAACGTTGCAAAGTAAAATAAAATAGCACACTCATATTAACATTAACTACTTATAAACATGCCATAAAATATGTAGAAAAGTACAAACATCGTCATTAGAACCTACAATTAATATTATAAGAAAAGATAATCTGATTAGGGGGGCATGTAATCCAAACTAATAAAGTATTCGAAAAGTCTACGATTGTATGAATAGGGACTGAAAGAGAGCGAACGAACTTTATTTTCAAAGTGTTGAGAGAAAGGAACTTAGGCCCGTCTAAGAGAGAGAGAGAAAGAGAGAGAGAAAGCAAGAGAGAGAGAGAGAGAGCCAGCGAGAGAGCGAACGAACTTTGTTTACATAGTGTTGAGAAATAGGAACATAGGTTCGTCTAAGAGAGAACGAACGAACGAACTTTATTTTCAAAGGGTTGAGAATTGGGCTCACAGGCCCGTCTGACATTCTGCCCTTCCTTTCTCTCGTCTTTTATACTGATTTCATTTATTCTCACATATATTTTACCCATCAATTCAAGAAATTCAACGTTGTAAAGGTAAAATAATAGCATACTCACATTCACAGTATCTAATTATAAATATGAAATAGAATATGTTGAAAAGTAGAAACTAAGTATTACCATGAAACAAAATATGTTGAAAAGCACTAACATCACCATTAAACCTACACTCGATATTATACCATTTGTTCGGAAAAATAATCACATTAGGGGGGCAGATAATCAGAACTCATAAAGTATTCGAAAAGTTTACGATTGTATGAATAGGGACTGAGGTTGTTATGTTTTAGATAATGTGGAAGATAGTTCCAAAGATGAGAGAGAGAGAGAGAGGGAGAGAAATATATAAATTAAGGGGCTGCTGTAAAACTGGTAAGGAATATAACTATATAAACCAATAAACGGTATTGAATCAGTTCTACA
Organism: Oreohelix idahoensis; assembly: GCA_024509875.1. Taxonomy (NCBI): domain Eukaryota; kingdom Metazoa; phylum Mollusca; class Gastropoda; order Stylommatophora; family Oreohelicidae; genus Oreohelix; species Oreohelix idahoensis. The sequence continues at coordinate 117,418 of JAMPIV010017629.1, forward strand.
AATAACGGTTCACGTGAAACAAGGGACGTTTCGGGTTTTACCCTTCGTCAGCCACAGTTACAAACAGGTGACACGGACAAGAATTACATATAGGTAGTACAAAAACATACGATGATGAGAAACATACACCAAATGAGCGATACAAGCAGATGGAAAAAGTAAACATCCACAGTGATGAGCGAAAAAAGAACAATAATAATACAAGAAAATCGTACAACCTGAAAGAAATACCGAAACAAGAAAGTAAATAATCAAAGAAATGAAAAAAAAAGAATGAACAAAACTTCGGAACAAGTAAAAAGTCACTTAGTTAGATCCGTAGATGCTTGGAATTGAACACTGAGGTACCTTGTCCAAGAAATCCAGGTACCTATGTTAAGGGATAGACAATTTGCCCGAATTCTTGCTCCGGCTAGGGTTCATTGTTGTTAATAAAGATGTGATAATTCAAGTATTTTGACTTGGTTCTCCTTACTTTTAATTTGGTTTACAATGTCAAATATTATGGTAATCACTCTTCGTTTTCTAATCTGTACCTCCGTCATGGACGGACGTGTTTTTGATCTGCTCTCACATTTTGCAGTATTAACACAGGAAGTTTAAGTCGCATTCCGTGGATTTTTATATCAGTATATTGGTTATTAGACGATGAAATTTTTAAACATGATATTATGTTAATGTAATGTGTAACATTTTATAGAATAACCGTTGAAATGTGTATCAGTTTTTTCTCTATGTTATTCGAGAATATTTTCAACAATGACTACATGACTCATCCGAATGTGACCTTCGCCAAAGCAAGAGGTCAGTTGTTGGTCAAGTGTTGCTGTCAAGCATCATAAAATTTTCCCGTTATACAATGTTCTTCACCGATAATAAAATCCCCTGTGGAATGTAACAATGTCATGCTTGGAAGAAGGCGTTAGTTTGCAGCTAACAGTGGGCCCCAGGGACGCTCGTTTAAGACCAACAACCATAAAAAAACTATGCTTTGAACAAAGAGAGGGCTATTCACGTAAAACTTAAAGGTTGTAGAACCGGGTCTGGTATAACCTTGAAGCTATCAAGTCATGGAAAATGTGTAACTATAACATTCCAGAGCACCTTTCAGTAAGAGGCATTTCCTTTAATTGTCATTAAATACTACGAAACAGGACTTGTAGAGTCAAGAACAGACATAAATGGTGCACTAGTAGAAGATGTTATAACAACACCACATCTCAAAGTTCACCTTTACCATACAAAGAATAAATTAATGGCCCAGGGGACTGCCGCAGCAATCGAATCATGGTTAGAAACAGAATTTGTCGAATTAAAAGAATCTGCAAAAATTGTAACTGATGTTGAGTTAGAAAACACTAAAATGGACTCTGCTGTATCTATGCCCCACTTGGCAGTAGACACAATGATTCCTGGCATAAATGACTTTACTACCGACAACGACATCCTCAACATCAGCTGCAACCCAATTTCTCACAGTGAATCAGAAATTCTACCTCCTGCAGTATTGGATAAAATAACAGACACCCCTACAATTTGTAAACCTATGTTGGCCATCGAACACCCCATGGACCATGAAAATATACGAAAAGCTGAAACTGTATCTCTTGAACAACAACAAGAAGACACCACGAAGTTACCTGTGCCGTGCTGCCAGGAGCTAATGCAAAATATGGAGGACACTTTACGAAGTTTAATTGGTGATCTCATGTCTAGTATACAGACATCGCTCAAGGCCGAAAACGAAATTCTTAAAAGTGAGATAGTATCTCTGAGGGAAGACAATTCTAGCATGAAGGACATCATCGAAAAACTGCAGAGAGACTTCTCACTCTATAAGATACGACAACCAGATCATCCTCAAACAATGGTAGAAGATTGCGAAGAATCAATACATAAAATTACGCCAAATCAGCGAAAAGGTCACCACTAAACTGTACACAAAAAACACGAAGAGACACTCACAAACACAACATGTCCTATTGGAGTCAAAATTACCAACAAATTTCAAGTTCTTGAGGATTATTCAACAGAAAATGAGCAGGTATCAGCATCCCTACCAGACTACGTTCCAGTGCCTGAAAACCCAATTCACAAATCTCAGACCCATCACGACAGTCCACAACAAGAACACCACAAAAGGCAGCAGCATCAGTCTAATATAAAACAAAGTGAAGAAATACGTAGTGACGTTACACATATTGTAATTGGTGACTCCCTCTTGAAAGGTATTTATTGTGAAAGAATGTCCACTACAAGAGAAGACATCGTTTCAGTTATGACAGTGCCGGGGGCTGGTATTAAAAGACTACTGGACATAATTAATAAGTTCGATATTAATCACAAGATAACAAAAACAACACTACACGTAGGAATTAATGATATCATGAATGAGCAGAGCCTAAACCCCTCAGGATTGGTGGCTACAATAAAACAAAAATTTCCCAAAGCCTCCATCTTTATTTCATCAATCATACCACCATGCTATGGGTTTCAGCGTCGCACAGCGGACACTTACAACAAAAACCTACAGAACTATTGTAAACAAAACGGCCTTGGCTTCATCAACAATACTCCATTCTTTACATCTAACTCAGGAGCACCTAAGAAACGACTCTACAGAGATCAAATTCACACATCCACACTGGGAAGCAGCATCCTGGCCAAAAACAAAAAATATCCAGAAAGGACACAACAAGACAGCTCAACCCATATAGAGAATGCAAAAAAATCTACTGAGACATCAACCTATAATCACAATACATCACACACCCTACCTGCCCCTCAAAGAAGCACACCTATTGCAAGCAGGCAGCTTTCCAGCTATCACAACGCCACTTTCATTCAGGAAGCCGAATCTTATGATACCATGTTTCCCCCATTAGTCACAAGGCAGCCCCACTCAGATACCTCTACCAACAGTATTCCAATGTCCCAGGCTCAGAATACTCCTACCAACACTACAACAAGGACGGAAGAAATCAGAGATCACCATGCTTCCTCCCCTAGTTCTTATTATCTTCCTCAGTGGAACCCTGAACTTGTCTATCTGATGCAATTCAGCCCTGCGTCACTTAGACAAGCATTAATGATGTCTAGGGTGACCCCTATTATCTGCCCGGCAGAGACATCAGTTATTGACGAACAAACACTTTGCCTCACTAAATCTCTGTTACTACAGCCTTCGCTCCATTTGAACATTTGTTGATATTTTAATACAACGGTAATAATCAGAACTTTTACTAGTTTATCGGTTAATATCCTCTAAAATTTTTCTTTGATTACTTATTTCGTTACAATTTAAATTTCTTATTATCACGCGTAGCTTTAATTTGTTAGAATTATCGGTGTTAAGGTGTGAAGTGTTGTATACTTGTCTGACTTGTGACAATTATTAATTTCTTCCATCTCTCGTTTAACTTCACTTTGTTGCGTTGAGCAGTTCTGGTGTGATATGATGTATGCCTGATTGTTTTGTGACAATTTTCATATACTCAGTTGAAATTGTTTTTTATTAGTTGTATTAATTATTTTAATATTGTATTTTCTGCAACTTCTCATTCCTTGAATTCCACTTCCTTGGTGAAGTATTAATTCGTAAAAATATTTTGCGCTTTTTTGTGTGCATAACTGTTTTTTAACTTGTAATTTAAAAAAAATATATATATATATTTCTTTTTACTATACAAACATGGCTGGTAATTATGTACCGTGGCTTCACAAGGATGGTCTACGACTTGGTCATCTGAATATTTACCATCTTCTAGGTAAACTCCCCGAACTTACATACATTCTAAGTAAGAATTTTCACATTTTTGGACTTTCAGAAAGTCGCCTAAATGACAGAATAACAGACGATGACATTGCGTTAAATGGTTTTAAAACTATTCGGCGAGACGCAAGCAAAAAACAAGAGACAGGTATAACAGTTTATATTTCCACTTCCCTTAATTTTCGCCGCAGAAACGATTTAGAGACATCAGAGATAGAATTTGTATGGTTGGAAATAAAGCTACCGAATCAGGGCCCATTTCTGGTGGGATATCTTTATCGAAATCCTAGTGCAGGACCTATATGGTACGAAGATTTCACCATAATGATGGACAATGTATTTGCCACAGTCAAGGAGGTTGTTCTTCTTGGTGATTTCAACATCGATATACACAATTCAAATCTAACATGGAAAAATATAATATTATCGTACAACTTAAACCAAATAGTTAACCAGCCTACAAGAGTAACACAAGCATCAACCACACTAATCGACCACATATACGTAACTTGCCCAGAAAACATCATAGAATGCTCTGTCCCTAGTATTGCAATGAGTGACCACTATCCAGTATGCTGTACATGGTCAAAGAATAAATGTAAAGTTCCAAAAAATAAACATGTAAGTATCAAATTTAGAAGTTTCAAACATTTCAGTAAGGAATTATTTTTAAATGACTTGCTAACTGCACCTCTCGCCTGTGTTTACCAACTTCCTGATCCGGATGACGCTATTGCATACTGGAAAAAAAATGTTTATAGTGTTTTTGACACGCACGTACCAGATAAGGAAATTCGCGTCAAACGACAATTAAAATCTCCGTGGATCACGCAGGAAGTGTTGGAGGCTATGAGGCAGAGAGATCAAGCGCACAAAAATAAGGACCTCAACACATACAGGGTATACAGGAACAAGGTTCAATATTTAATTCGCAAAGAAAAGAAAAATAATTTTAGAAATATGGTTCAGAACAAATCAAATAGTAAGGAAATATGGAAGGCAATTAACACCTTAGAGAAAAAAAAACGTAATGCACCAGACTCATTCTCTTCCAACACTTCATTTACTTGCACCGACTTCAGCAATTACTTTCAAGCAGAAATAAACAGTCTGAAATCCACAATACCACCTTCCTGTAGTGACTTAGACAAACTTTCAGCATTCTGTAAGAACAAATGTACAAACTCAGTTCCACCCGACATTCCTTTTATGACAGTTAATGAAGTGTATAGCTATCTTATTGGCCTTAAAGATAATAGCTCATCAGGGCTTGACGGAATTAGTAATCGAATACTGCGTTACGCCGCACCAGCTATTAGTGATTCACTAACTTATACTGTATATATAATCAATGTATCGCCAAAAGTTATTTTCCTTCGGCCTTTAAGATCGCCAAAGTATATCCTCTCTTCAAGCCTGTTTCGTCAGATAACAGTAACCTTGGTAACTATAGACCAATTTCTCTTTTATCATCGCTATCTAAACCACTAGAAAAACACATACATAAAACAACACTACTGTACCTAGTTAGCAATGACTTGCTAATTGACAGTCATTCAGGGTTTAGACAAAAGCATTCATGCCACACAGCTCTAACTAAGATGATAGACAACTTGCACCTAAACATCAATAACGATAACATATGTGGAGCAATCTTTGTAGACTTTAGGAAAGCATTTGATATGTTAGATCACGCTGTTTTAATAAGGAAATTAGAAATAATGAAAGTTAACTTTAAACTAGTGACATTACTTAAATCATTCCTGTCCGACAGACAGCAAGTAGTGTGGTACAATAACTCCTTGTCAAGCCCAACTATTATTGAAACCGGTGTTCCTCAGGGTTCTATTCTCGGCCCTCTACTTTTTTCCATTTATATAAATGACCTTCCACTACACATCAAGCACTCATCCTGCGACCTATTTGCCGATGACTGTACCATTTATACTAGTGATAAAAGTTGCAACACGCTAGAAATATTATTACAAAGCGACACAGACAATCTTATTAAGTGGAGCAATGAAAACTGCATGCAAATAAATATCATTAAAACAAAATGTATGATGGGAGCCGCGCTAGCGTAGTGGTTACAACACCGCTCTGGCGACCGGGTGATACAGGATCAAACCCGGGCGACGGCATTTCGACCGGGATTTGGACTTAACTCGAGACCTGGGAGAACAAGTGTCGTGCAAACTGCAATTCATGAGCAAAGTGCAATAAATATCATTAATTTGCCTGAACAAAATGCTGTACAAGAAATAGGGATATCACTAAAATCAATGTCATGGGTTAAACTAAGACAAAAATTACAAAAACTCACCAAAAATTACAAAACTCACCGAAAACAACACTTCAGCTCTACATTGAAACCTCTTTAATTGAAAATGTAAATGAAAATAAAACACTAGGACTCATAATTGACCAACATTTAAGTTGGAATTCGCATGTACATGAACTGACCAAACAAACGGCACAAAAAGTTTACCAGTTAGCTAAAATCAAACATGTCCTAGATGAGGAGACACGAAAAATGTTCTATACATCCCAGATACAAACACATCTAGACTATTGTTCCACAGTTTGGGATGGCTGCGCCATGTCCAACACTAAAAGACTCTATTCATTACACAAACGTGCAGTGCGCCTAATTTCAGACAAAAACCTCACACAGTGTGTAGACGCATATACATATCTTAACATATTACCACTAAGAAAGCGCATTCTCTTCAACAAAGCCAAATTTATTCACAAAATCTTGTCACGGAATGCTCCAACGTATCTGTGGCCTATTTTCAAATACAGCGGAAGACGCAGTCAACGCTTAAATAAATTACACATGCCCAAGCCTAGGCTCGACTTATTCAAGAAAAGTTTAGCTTTTTCTGCTGCTCATCTGTGGAATACTCTTCCACACGACTTAAAAGATACTCTTAGTCCATATTCATTCAATCACAGACTTTTCAAATACTTCATGAGTGGAGATTATATGCCACCCTAATTTCGTTATGTTCTTAAATAATTACATAACATCATATGTAGGTTTTAAAGATAATTTTGTCCTGTTTAATATTAATTATGATAAGGTACTGTAAATCTGCGTAACTGTTATTGTACTGTTACAATGTTGGGATTTTGTTTTATTTTGTTATTTTATTATTTAAGTAATATTTAGGATACCTGTGAGAATAAATGGATTCAGTATGGAAGATGAGAGAAAGGAAGGGCAGAATGTTAGACGGGCCTGCGTGCCCAATTCTAAACCCTTTGAAAATAAAGTTCGTTCGTTCGTATCTGAACCTTTCTCCTTTCAAATTATTCAAATACTGAATAATGTTAACAACTGCTGGAACGAACATGTATTAACTGGAGAAACTTCTGGGCTTAGACGAGATTGCAAAATTTTAATAAACAGTAGGTACATATTCTCAACAATTACGATAATGACATGTATGCTCCTTCTCCATTTTACAGTCTTGCTTTCTCTTAGTTCGACTTTCTTACAGTATCATTCAACTTCTCCATATACCTCTATATAATCTCATTCATTATTTTGCATTATTATCGGTGTATTTGGCGTCCCTGCACAACAAATATTCACATATATTTATTCATTAACATCGGGGAATGTAGCGTTCCGGTATAACAATTGTTCATATATATTTTTAATTCATTGACATCGGGGAATGTGGCGTTCCGGTATAACAATTGTTCCTATATATTTTAATCCATTGAACTCGGGGAATGTGGCGTCCCGGTATAACAAATGTTCATATGTATTTACTCGAACACATTTCTTTCTCGTGGGAATTATCGTCCCGCATTAATTTCATTTTAAATCCTGGCACTGTATGCTGCCTATAATTTAAAGACTATATTGCTTACTATAATATCCTGCATATATTCCTTTAATAAATACCACAATGGCTGACACACAAGCCACATAGAAAAACACAGCTCGACGCTATGGCGTCACACATCCAACCCCTCTTTTTTACGTCATTGCCTAGCTACTCATCCCATAGTAATTGCATTCTTGTCTCTCTTGCATTCAGTTGAAGTACGACATGGTGTGACAAAAACCCGGTGTTAATAATAAGTCAAATAAAAGATTTGGCATGTGTTTGTAGAAGGCCTATGCTCCTTGGGGAGCTGAAGGGTATTGAATTGAAGAATAAGTTGCCACGATAAAATCACGCCATGAAGTAGCCTCAACATTACCCCTCACGCTCACTACAGGAAACGCTCAAAATCCTGTAGGGTACAAACTCCAAACAACCCCACTTCCAGAGACAACATACAGATATGCAACCCAGCAAGTGAAGCATCAGGCAGTAAGTTAGACATACATAAGAAAACATTGTGAGGAAAAGCAATCGTCAAGAATAATCAAATCAACAAAATTGCAATAAGATGAAGTCCATACTGCCAGACGAATCATCACGTCCAGAAGACAAATTAGCATGTCGAAATAAACTGGAACTGTTCATCCGTATACAATGCTCCACATGGGATACATCATACATTAGTCATGGTGAGCTGTAAACCGCGACAACAAGTCAGCCAACCAGTTGTCCTCACCGCGGATATGTGAAATGTCAAACGAAAACTGTTGGAGCAGCAAAAACTAGCGGTATATCCGTGAGTTCTTAAACGCCTTGGGTTTCATAGACGTCAAAGGATGATGATCAACCTCGACGTGGAACTTTCTTCCAAGCAAGTATCGAGACAGTTTTGATACAGTACACACGAGAGCAAGGAGCTCTCTTTTTCCCGCAGAGTATTTCTTCTCTGCCACAGATAACTTTCGGCTCACAAAGAAACATGGATGGAGCACACCGTTGACAAGTTGCATCAAACATGCCACCGATTCCGATCTGAGAAGCGTCTGTGCGAATAAAATATGGTTCATTGATATTTGGCAGAATCAAAATAGGGTGATTCGCGAAGAGTATTTTAATTCTATCCAATGCCAATTGGCAAGTATCTGATGAAAGTACTTTCAGGGGTGCACCTTTGCGAGTCAACTCAGAAAGAGGACCAGAGATAGAAGAGAAGTCTGGAATAAATTTATGAAAATAATTAATAAGCCATAAAAGACTGCGATCATCTTTCTTATTTTTCGGCACCTTAATGTTCAGAATCTTATTCACAAGACCATCAGAAGGATAAAGTCGATGATTACCGATTTTATGACCAAGAAAAGAAATTTCCTGAAAACCAATCTGCACCTTCGAAGGTCTAACAGTCAAATGATGTTTCCGTAGCAGTTCTAGCAAAGAAATGAAACCTGCAACGTGTTTGTCCTATGTGTTATGGAATAAACAAATGTCATCTATATATGTTATGACATCGGGTCTATTGCTAAGTAAACGGCGCATCATGCAAACAAATGTCGCAGGTGCATTCACCAACCCGAAACAAACACAATTCCACTCAAATAAACCTCGTGGTGTGGAAAAAGCTGTCAAATGTTTAGAAGTTTCAGACAAAGGATTTGCCAGTAACCCTTTGCTAAATCTAGTTTAATAAAGAATGTAGCGTTAGCCAGCTGTGGAAGAAGTCTTCCAAGATTGGAATTGGTTCAGCATCTGTTATCGTAAGTTGATTTAGTTTCCGAAAGTCAATACAGATGCGTAAAGATCCATCCGGTTTTTTTAACTAATACCATTGGAGAAGAATACGAGGATGAAGATTATGAGATGATACCCATGTTAATCATATCCGACATTTCCTTATCCACTTTATCTCTGTAATGAAGAGGGGTCGGATATGGTCTGATTTTAATTGAAGTAGAATCAGTTATAGAGATTTCGTGAGATATTAAATCAGTATGACCTGGACGTTCTGAAAATACGTCAGAGAAATATTGTAAAACATCACGGATCTGAATTTGTTCGGAATGCGAAAGCGAAGGCGAAACAGAAACATCCTGCCAAGTTTCACGAGCAGAAAGAAAAGGCAAAGTAAACTCCAAAGGAATGTCAGATGTGACATCCTCAGAATGAACAACCGCACATGAGGATAGATGAACTTCATCCAAGACATCTGATAAATCAGATGGTCTGGGAGTGTATAACTTCAACATATTAAGATGATAAGTTTTCATTTTGCCTATGATATCAATAGAGTAGTCAACATCCTTGATCTTTTTCACAACTCTATATGGCCCCTGCCATGAAATCAACAACTTATTTTCCTTAACGGGTAGGAGAAGTAAGACTTCATCCCCTGGGACAAATGATCTTAGAGTACGAGATTGGTTATGGAGTAACCTCGATTTTTGAGTTGCAGTTTGAATACTCTGTGATGCAATAGTGTCGTAAATTAACCACGAACTCGTATCTACTGCGAGTTGTGTCATCATTAGAGGTACCAAGGATTAAATCCTTCAAAAGATAACGGACCTCTGGGATTTGCTCCATAGACAAGTTCAAATGGAAAAAACCCAGTACTCTTATGAGGGATTTCGCGGAATGCAAAGAGCACCGATGGGAGAATCTTATCCCAGCAACGAGGGTATGCCTCCGTGACCTTCCCAAGCATTGACTTAAGAGAACCATTAAAACTTTCACAAACCCCATTGGAATTTGTGCGATACGGACTTGTGAATGAATGTTTTATGTGACATAAGCTTTCTATATCTCTCATAACCTGAGATATAAACTGTGTCCCTCTATCGGACAGTATTTCCTCAGGAAAACCTATTCGTGTAAAAATTAAGTGTAAAGCCTCAGCAACAGACATGGTGTTAATGGTTTTTAACGGTATGGCCTCAGGCCATCTAGTGCACAAATCAATGCACGTTAAAATATATCGAAAACCTCGATCCGACAACACTGTCAGTGGACCGATGATATCTATAGCTAATTTCTTAAATGCGCGCACAGGAACATCAGTGACTTGCAAGGGTGCTGTCTGGTTCTTACCCCTGCGTGCAACTGTTTGACAGGTATGACATGACCGACAATACCTTTTCACATCTGTGTTAATACCAGGCCAATAAAAATCGAAGTAATTCGAAATAATGTACGATTACGGCCCAAGTGTCCTGCCATAGGCAAATCATGACCTGTATTTAAAACTAAAGGTCTAAAACTCTTTGGTACAACAATCTGTCTCTTTTCATGATTATTTTTTTAAACAACGGACCAAAACAGAGTCACGAAACTCAAACCAATACGATGAGTTCTTAGTGACCTTAATCTGTTTTGTTTCAGCCAAACCTAATAATTTCTTTAAAGATTCGTCCTCCCTTTGTTTCAGTGTAAATAGAGTAGGAGACATGTTTAGAGCATTTCTCAGTGGCGTTTCCTCCACTACTGATGGAGATGCATCGGTCAAATTACTCGGTTCATGCTGAGCTCTGGTAGTGACCGCATTCGCCACTACTGGGTACATCCTGACCCACTCCGAAGTTTCCTCAGGTGAGCAGTCTTTCACTCCCGGTATGTTACCAAGGATCAAATAGGATACAGGATTCTCCAAGCCACATACGAGTACAGTCCCTGAATAAAAAGGAGTGTCGATTTCCGCATTTGCCATAAGGAAACCATTCAATGTTACCGCCAAATGTTACGCATTTCAATGATTTTCCGGTAAAAGATGATCTGTCTAATAAATATTTACGTATTCCAACAATCGTGTAGCCAGTGTCCCGAAGAACAGTGACTGGCTTGTCCTGGATAAACCCTTTATGCAATGTAAGACGACCAATAAAATCACAGACGGACATAGCAGGTAAAGTATGTCCACACCAAAGTCTAGTTTAAGCACCTGGCTCATAGAGAGTGTTACACTCAGCGCAATTGTTATCTTTGCTGGAGCGCACAATACATGCATTAGCCTGTTCAATATGACTATCGTGATCACAAAGTTGGGTACAGACGTTAGCGTGGTCTGATTTCCCTTTTGCCTGTTTACAATCATGTTTGTGATCAACTCTGTGATTGCATTGTTTGCTGTGCCCTTTGTTTACCTCGCCTAACTGACAACTTCCAGTACTACTGGAGCGTTCACCTGAAGTTCTTCTATACTCTCTGTGATGTATATCATCACTGCAATTACCGTATTGTCGTCCACGACCTCAGTTAGAGTAATTGGAATATCTATATCCACCGAAGTGAGATGGTGACTGACGACGAGGGAAATTGTACCGTCCTCGGTAGGAAGATCGAAAATCACTCCTATATCCGCCCTCCGAACTCATGGGGCGAGAACGGTAGTCACCTACTCTTCCGTCGTGGTACGAAACAAACGGGTAATGCATTATCGAAGGATACCTTACGAATTTCCTTGTTTGGATGTGCAGACATGTAAATCCTCCCAGGTTCTTGACACTCATTGATAGATTTAGGCTTTCTCTCCTGATAAAAACTTACAAATTCTGCGCTACAGGTGGATAAAACTTTATCCCTGAGCATTAAGTCAAACAATTCATCAAAAGTTCTATTGATACCCGATAAATCTATCCAACGACTCAAGTATAATTTAATAGAAGAGATAAACTCTCCGAAATCAGCATTCTTGGACGGAACCACAGAATGAAATCTGGATCGAAAATCCTCCTCTTTTTCTTCTTCTTTGATCCTTAGCCGCCGACCGTCAAAGCAGTCAGTATCCATTACGCCTGGTGGCGTCTTGTAGAGCAACAACAAATTGATTCCACCTTGCTCGGTCGGCGGCTATCCTTCGTACAGTGCCCCAACTCTGGTTCATTCTTTGCATCTCAGCCTCCACAGTCCTCTGCCAAGTTGTTTTTGGTCCTCCTCAGTAAGCTGAAATTTTGCCATCAAAGTATTGGCAACAACATCGAAATCAGATCTGCTTGTTTCATCAATAGACATGAAACATTTCATTGCTTCACCAGTGAGATGGTCTAAAAAAATTATGGGCCACCTCTCCTTTGGGATCTTCAAATCTATTGCCCTCATCTTAAATCTCATAATAAACGAGTCCATGCAATCACGTTTATCATCAAAATTAGGTAATTTAATTTTTGGGTAATTGAAAGTATTGCTACTAGAACCTTGTGGATGAGCGATAAGGTGTTGGGCATTAGTTTTTGTAATCTCAACTTCTTTTTGTTTATGAGCCTGTAATTTCAATGATTTAAGTTCTACAGCGTTTCTGTGTGCTTGATCTAACTGAAGAAGCTCCATTTTACGTAATTCCATTTTTGCCCGTTCTAACTCTCTAGCTGTTTCTTGTTCTTTTTCTTTTTGAACCAATTTCTTCTCCTCAAGTTCCTTTAATTCCTTTGCTTGATGACATTTTTTCTCTTCCAATTCCTTTGCTTGGTCAAGCTCTTGCTTCTGTAACTCATGTTCTCTTTTAACAGCTTCCCGCTGTTCTCTCCATTCCATATGTTCTAAATAGTTATTATAATTTTTCTCAGCATACGTCTCCAATTCTATACCAGATTTGCCTAATCGCAAACCTATGTAAATAAAATCTTGTAATGAAGACATCTTGTGTTCCAATAGGAATCACCAAGTGTCAAATCTCCCCGTAGCATCAGGTAATTATGTATATAAGTAATAGCACTGACTGAATTTATCCCTGATGAAGGAACATACCAAGAACGAGAAACGAGCACAGTGAAGAAGGAAAATGAAGTGACATGTCAAATTACAGCACATCCCAAGACAAATATAAAGGAAAGAAAAGAAACAAAGACATGTTGACAAGTAACAACAACTTTGTATAATTACTGGTAAAATAAACAATACAGAAAAGAACGCACAATGAAAGCAAATCGTCAAATTTTACAATTAGACAAGAGCGATAGATAAACAGCTGTACAGACAATTGACACACTTACGTAAATTAGGGAATGAAAATGTAGGACGCAGACTTGACGAAACAATCTATACAAATAATGATGTTTGCTATTCAATCAAAGACTAAAATTCTTCTGTTATGTTCATTGACTGAACAACCAACAAATAACCTACTAAGACATCGTCATTTGTAAGATTTCCGAAGAAAATTTACAAATAGCGAGCGCCTCCACCTCCCTTTTTAATTTAGACAAATAAAGATGGAAACGAATAAACCATGTAGATCGAATGTTCACTGGCAAAGAGGATGAAATGATCAGATAATGTCAAGCATCAGATAAATTAAAATACCACTTATCTTTTTGTTGAACCCAGAACTCCTGCAGATATGGGAGCAGTGTGTTCGAACTTAAAGTCGACCTCATGAACATGTGAATGAACGAAAATATTGCTTGATGACTTGTCGAACAGAAAGTCGTTTGGTCGTTATAATGCCGGCTTTGATGACGTCATTGAGTACAATGTGCCATATTGTCCACAGAAGTTCAACCTCGAAAATATGTGTTTTGCCAGTATTGAAATCTTCAATGCAGATGATTACAGTCCGAAATTAATCTTTTAGATACCAAGGTGTTGAAGCTTGACAGTCCTCAAGGTCAGGTCAACGATCCAAATTTAATGTATCTTCAAGGAGCAGCCGTTACATGACATCTTCCATTGTGAAATTTGAGTGAATGTAGTCTTTTTAGACGATTTAGGATCGTATCGTTCCCAAAATGACAAAAGTGTTTTGTAAAAGTTCAATGCGGGAGCCTAGCCTCAGTTGACTTCAGATTCGTAGAGAGAAAAAGCCGTTTCTTGACATCATAAGTTTTAGTTGAAGGTGGTATCCCGGACGAGCCCCAGTTAATTCTCTCATGTTAAGGGATAGAGAATTTGCCCGAATTCTTGCTCGGCCTAGGGTTCCATGTTGTTAATAAGGATGTGATAATTCAAGTATTTTGACTTGGTTCTCTTTACTTTTGATTTGGTTTACAGTGTCAAATATTATGGTAACCACTCTTTGTATCTGAACCTTTCTCCTTTCAGATTATTAAAATACTGAATAATGTTAACAACTGCTGGAACGAACTTGTATTAACTGGAGAAACTTCTGGGCTTAGACGATATTGCGAAATTTTAATAAACAGTAGGTACATATTCTCAACAATTACGATAATGACATGTATGCTCCCTCTCCATTTTACAGTCTTGCTTTCTCTTAGTTCAACTTTCTTACAGTATCATTCAACTTCTCCATATACCTCTATATAATTTCATTCATTATTTTGCATTATCATCGGGGTATTTGGCGTCCCGGCACAACAAATATTCACATATATTTTTAATCCATTGACATCGGGGAATGTAGCGTTCCGGTATAACAATTGTTCATATATATTTTTAATACATTGACATCGGGGAATGTGGCGTTCCGGTATAACAATTGTTCCTATATATTTTAATCCATTGAACTCGGGGAATGTGGCGTCCCGGTATAACAAATGTTCATATGTATTTACTCGAACACATTTCTTTCTCGTGGGAATTATCGTCCCGCATTAATTTCATTTTAAATCCTGGCACTGTATGCTGCCTATAATTTAAAGACTATATTGCTTACTATAATATCCTGCATATATTCCTTTAATAAATACCACAATGGCTGACACACAAGCCACATAGAAAAACACAGCTCGACGCTATGGCGTCACACATCCAACCCCTCTTTTTACGTCATTGCCTAGCTACTCATCACATAGTAACTGCATTCTTGTCTCTCTTGCATTCAGTTGAAGTACGACATGGTGTGACAAAAACCCGGTGTTAATAATAAGTTGCCACGATAAAATCACACCATGAAGTAGCCTCAACACCTATATGTAATTCGTGTCCTTGTAATACTTAACTCGAGCCCTGGCGAAGACATTTGAAAAAGTGTCGTCGACCAGGGACTGGCGGCTCTTGAGCCGACCATGCTCTAATAGGTACCTCCGAAATCGGCGAGTATCTGCTCTCCAACAATGCAAAGCTAAAATACTGTGCTCTGATTATGAACTTTCCCAAGGAATTGTCACGTCCTCCACAAAGGCACTTCTCAGCTCCCCCTGCCTATCTCTGGGTCCACAGTGAGATCCTCCTGCAGGTTAAAGCCAAAGAATACCGTCTGAAATTCAAAGCGACTTCTCCAAGCTTAGTGTGCAATGTTGGGTTCTCAACAAGTTTTACGACAAGGGGAATCAATGGAATTGTGTGGATGAATTCAAGGGTCAATGAGGGTGTAATGAGCCTCACAGACAGAGGTTCACTTCCCCATATGTATATTGTAGCATTGTGCATAGCTGGTGGTTAGAGGGATAAAAAAAGCACGGTCGCCCATTGAAAAATACATAACTCATAGTGCGCACAATTTTTTTTCCTCACCGAGCTAAAAGTACAAAATATTTGCGCACACGGGCCATTAAAAATTAGAGGGAAAATGGGTCTCATGAGCTCTGGTGTTCATATCTCTTACATTTTAGCAAGAAGTGCTCTATATCATTGTCTTGCAGCGCACAATCCCAACAATAAACACAAACTGAACAAATTAAAAAAAACACGTGAATCCACATTTCAGCTAGCTATTTTCAGGGCTGCCAACAATGAGAGAGAACATGTGGATTAAAAACAACAATAATACATTTGCGAAAAAGGACGCTGAGACTGATTGAAGAAGCCGCGATAGTAAGAACAAGCTAACGACTAACACAGACATGAGACAGCCAGCTAGGAATCATTCTCAGGACCCGGAGGTTTCACGTCCATATTTGGGAGACGTGACCTTTTCTATAACACTCATATGATGACATTAAAAACAAATAAACTCATCCTGCCACACGCTTGTTTGAAATTATTGGCGGGCATTTGAAATGTAGGCATAACAACATTTCCGATTGGAGCTTTGCCTAATAGTAAACAATACGTGCCAGGAACGAAAGGGGGAATACAACTTGACACTTTTACAGTTTTATAGCACTGTGAAAATTCACCTCGTCAAACAACCAGACCTGCCAGAGTTAAAAATAGAATCAGAATCCATTTATCGGACCGGACTTGTTTGAGCCTCTTGAGGACTTAAAAGCCCAGACAAACTTTACCATTATTAGCAAGGAAAACCGGAATCTGAGGAATTTGAAAGACGAGTCAAAGTGGAAACTTATTGTGTAAGAGGCATCTTCAACAAGTTGCCTTAACTCTATCTCTGAGCTAGAAGCCTGTGATACCAAAGTCAATTTCGGATAAGTTGCAGATCTATAATTTTATGTTTTGCATTATTAACACGTGAAATAATATGTATATATTGACATGTTAATATTAAAATGTGAAAATTGCTAAGTGGATGTCCAAGTCATTTGAGGCTGGCAACCTCAGCATATAGAATGATGATTTAATGAACCACCACTGCAAGGGCTGGTGACTGCTTTATTGCTAGTTTCTTATAGAGAACTACAAGCAGAGGTAGTCCCGATTTCCATATGCAGAAGGAAGTGAATGATGAAAGAAATGATGTACATACTTTTTATATTATTAACATTTTCAACAGTGTAGATGTAAATGAAAACAATCTATATTATTAATCTTTTCAACCAATGTAAAGTTAAACATAAATCTATTCAATTTAAATGTAAAGAAAGTTTTCGCTCAATGGGATTAAGATTAATTCTCATCGAGGGTAAAGTTCTGAGGTGGATGGGATGGTGGAATAGGAAGAGGGGGACAAATAAGTATGTGTCGGAAAACGCAATACTCAAAAGGGTATTTGTTCTCTTCTTTTGCGACACTAGTTGGTGGTACCAACTGAGGGTACTATCTCTGGAACAAGTGAGGGTATAAGTGGCCTGAAGTCGACGCTAGACACCATCATCAGACGAGTCTTAGAGACGTGGGACCAGCTTGGTAGTTACTCCTTAACACTTCTTGGAACGTGCTACAACTTTTGATTGAGCCTGAGTTTGATTGGATCTCTCTCGCATCAGCCTGACTGGTTTAATCTGTCTCGACCTGAACTTCCTTATTCGTTCCCATGAATTTCTCATTTTCGCTACTCTACCTTTGATTGGCTCTATTTCCGCACTTCTAATTGGATGCTTTATTTTTCATCCTCGAATAATTAGGTGATTCCTGTCACAGATTTGACTGATAATTTTATTTTACCAACACGTCCCATTTTTCTTATCTTTTAATGTTCTGGTTTCCTCGATGTTTTTTGCACTTGCAGTTTTCTTTTCTTTCAGATTTTTCCTACGAAGCCCATTATTCCCTCTCAGACCCCACCCCGCGGTTTTAATTCGTTCTGGCCTTCAATATAAATTCCTCACTTGGTCAGACGTGGTCAGATAATATTACCTAAGCTGCACCTGGCGGGGTCTGACTAGGGGAACGTTCTTGCTGGTAACAGTGTTTGATCACGAGCGAGAAATAGTTCTTTGAAGCGAACCGCTAGCCAACAGTCGGTAGCGGAAGCAAAGGGGAGACAAAACTCACGTTAGTTCTGAGAGATTTTGTTGTGGCCCCTGATCGCTCACAGAATAATATTATGTATTGTCTATGAAACTTTCTCGCGGCTGTTGTCTTCTGATGTAGACTCTAGAATAACCTTTGTCTTACTCATGATTACGGTATACGCCGAACATCTGTTGGAACAGGCGATGCCAGGTGTCCGGGGGTAGAGTCACTTGTAGACTATAAATCTAGAAAGTTTTACTCAGTCAAGCACATTCGTAAATTTTTCCTGCCCGAAGATGACCAAAGGAGACTAAGGCAGATGTTAGCAAAACAGAGCTAGATTGTGTTGCCTATTCTCGTCATCTCGTGGTAAGTAGATATCTTTTATAATATATATATATTCATGTTAGCTTTTATAACTGATAGGAGTGTGACTTGAATTATTTTAGGTGATTTCTCCCGGTAATTAGTTCAGTGATAATGTAGCGCCGTCTACCGCCTTAGTTAACGGGAGCTTAAGCAGTAAGTGTCTCCTAGGTGTTATTGTTTACAATGGGTTAATAGTAAACTTACGATAACAGATACTTACTAGGCGAATAGTCCGTTCAGTGCTTACCATGGGTTAAGAGTAAGCTGAGAGCGTCATTACTTTAAGGAAATGTCAGTGGTGTAAGTTATTCACTTTAAACTGGATAGTGATGTGCGTGCGCTATAACCTGGATTAAAAGAGGCAGTTCCTTATTACTTTCTGAGAGAAACTTCTATTGGTTGTGTAGATTTCTTATATGCCTACTTGGGTACTTAGACACCAGTTTAGAACTTTCACAGCAATCCAGAAAGCAGCCACTAGCTGGAGATATAATTGTATCTTATGTTTAAGTCACAACTGTATTTTTATAGCAATAACATTGCATTTTCCATGTATTCATTCTGGGAGGTTATTACTTTTTCCCTTTTTGTGTATCGACCCCAAGGGGCGCATACCATTTATTATGTAATGTCAAATGCTGTATTTTATGTAAATTCACTTAATGTTGTAAGATGAATCACATATCCAGTCAGCTGGAACTACAGGGTTAGATATCCCTTATGTTGAGTTGGAAGAGGACGGAGTAGATTTTGCTGTCAGAACATTTACTGACAGGTACATGTGTGTACAAAATATATTAGCCTATGCAGGCGCACGCTGATAATTGATAGAGTGGAAGTAACAGAAGGGCGACTCACACGGATAAAGACAGCCGAGACTATCATAGCAATGACAACCATAATTATAGATCCCACAGTGGAGCATAACTGTTTATTATAACGTTATTGTAATTTTATTGTTTGCTTGATGTAAAAGTCGTTTCTTTTGGATCTCAGTTTCATGGCCCCGCATTGCTATCGCAGGATTCCAGTCAGACGAAAAACGTCACATTCTCTTCGATCTCGCGGTTTCTGAAAGCAATTAGCACCACGAGTTGTCACCCATACCTGAAGTAAAACCCTTTTGTCAACGTCCATCCCTCTAATGGGAAATAAGCCCACGCAGTGTTTAACGAGCCATAGCAAATCTGAAAATCGTATTTGGCAGTAGTGGTTTCCTACTCGCCTCTTGATCTTACAGTGACCTCGTCTTGTGTGTGTTTCTGGTCATTTAAAACCCCGCACGTATGAGACAGCCGAAGATGACAGAGTCATCTACAGCCTATCTCGTCATTAGGGTGTAACCACCGGTGCATGGATAGCACCTACAGTGGATTTATTAGTGTATTTCATCACCTTTAGGAGGATATATACATATAAAGACACTAACTGGAGCTATTGAATCGGGTTCCCCAAACGCGGAAGGATTGAGAACTGTGTTTATTTTATTTCTCGGTGTTATACGCGGGTTTTTGTGTGTTGGTGAATTGTTTTGTCTATTGGTGTTTAATTGGTTATTTGGTAACGATGTGAATATTGATACATTTATTATGTTGTTGTGCTGATACACTTATTTTTCATATGTTTTCTTCTTTCAAGAACCTTTCATAAATTTTACGCATTTATTAACGCGCTGTTTACGACCCTTCATCCATACTTAATATTACAAGCTCTTATTATCGTCTCTATTTTTGACAAGAGAAAGGAGAGAGAGCGGGTGGTGCTTAGACTATATAAGTGTGTTGAGGCTTGGAGAGAGAGATAACTTTTAATAAATCCTCTTCCAAGTTGGTCTCAAGTTCACCCTATGTACACCTTATCTATGTTTAATCCATAATTTTGTCAGTTCACTCTCATTGTCGATTTCACTACAATTGTCTAACTCGACAAATACTCTAACACCTTTAACTCAACCATGACAATTCCCCATTTGTGAATCTTAGGTATGGAAATATATAGATACGATAAATCTTAAAGATTACTATTTACAGGGAAATTTCCAGAGTGATCTGTCCGTGTCGCTACAATCCCCACAATGTACCCTGTTACGACAGGGTTTGTGATGTTAGCCACTTTGATAATGGGCTCTTTTAAAGTTACGCATTAAGGGGTTTAAAATGCTATTAATATATATTATGTTTCGCGCTTCACGGTAATTGAACGCGAATCGGTAGAGTCGCGTAGATTTATGATGACGTGTTGCGTTGGTATGCTAACACGTGACGATATTATAATTGTACCCTTTGTATTCTGGATTTGGTCCTAGACGGACGCGATTTTGCAATGCTCCCGTTGATGATAGTAATTGTGTAGAGGATTTTCTCTATTATATGGCACCAGGGTCTGCCTATTGGATATGGATACAAATAACGTCTCAGTTTGATGAAATGAAATATTCTTCAGGTCAAGAATAGTTGCAGGGAGTAATTTTATTAATAAGTATCCAAATTATAATTATCGACCAACTTTGGTTGTTCATTACCGAATTACCGACCTACGGAATCGCGAGTAAATAGCCAGACGTTGTGTTGATTAATGAAGTAAAAGTCAGGAGACGATTCGTATATATTGCATGAACTTTATGTATGCTTGATTACTATGATGTCTTATGGATTCGCATATCGTCAATTAAATGTATTTTTGTGGACACGTACCACCTTGGACTTATCAACTCACTATTGTTGAAGTTTTGGTCAGTTTACACCCAACATTCGCCAACATAATATAAGCACGATGTTCAAGATAAAATAAGTCATAAATGATAAAGAGAATCAATTCAAGACATGGCCAGAAATAATGCACACTCTTTATTAATAACGGAAATGGTTAAAAAGGTCAAGCAATAAAGACAGACCTCCAAGCCACAAGCAAGCGCAACAAAGTGGTCTAACACCCCTACTATAACATACCCCAATTGTAACCAAAATGGCCCACCTCGGGTCAGGTTGACCAGGTATTAAAGCTCTATAATAGGGGAAAAAAACAAACAAAAAAGTTCAGGTTTATCTATCCTAAATTAAAATGTTCCCATTCGTAGAATTAGTAGTTTCAAGGATACTTGACACCTTCTTGTTGGGACTTGGAACAGCTTATATTCATGTCTTTCTTTTAGATACCGATCCCAAGCTACTGTTAATTATGCTGTTATTAATCTTTTAATTAATCTTTTAATTACTCTTTTAATTAATCTTTTCATCTCTGTTCTGCCCATCCCTACATTTATTAAATTTTAAAACAGGATTTTCCGTTTTAGCTTCGTTGTCTGCCTTTTCATTTCCTTATATACCAGTAGGTGAAGGTATCCACGTTATTAAAAACTGAACATCCTCTAGTACCGGTTTTTTGTGTGTGCCATGGTCCCCATTGATTGTCCGGTGCCGGCTTTGGACCCCTTTGACGTATAATTAAAAATTTAACATTTTAAATTTTAGGTTATGTATACGGACCCCCAAGAATTCATTAATGGATCGTCAAGGATCCGCGGGCCACGGGTTAAGAAATTCTGCAGTAGCACATACGCACATATTAGCCGAGAAATATCTCCTCAGCGATAGCTTGTCTGCTGCATTCTTATGTTGGATAGGGCTAAGGTTGGACCCTGTCCCCTGTCTCTTGCTTAGACGCGGCACATTAAAGGAAAGATCTTTGAAAACGTCTGATTATTAAACCCTATTTTACTTCATAGATTGTTATGTTGTCTGCACCTGTTAACTAATTAACATTCGATTAACTTCTTTCTTTTCAGTATTACAGAAACACTGAGGGGAAGGGGAAGATATGTGTGATGTCACATAAGAGTGTGGGGGGGGGGGGGGGGGGTCTTGGTTTTTTTTTTAAGAAATGAGACAAGGGGTGAGGGCGGTTAAAAAATAGCAAAATTACGTCACATGTAGACTGGGAACCCGAGGTTACGGACTGACACGACCACCTACGCCAGGTAGCATGGTACGTAAAGAATAAGAAGCCATTACCTCGCCCTGATCTTAGAAATGAACGTTATCACAAATTCACGAGAACTGATTTTTTTATTTCCTGAAAACATTACAACTTTGTTTTTACAACCCTCCTCTCCCCCGCGGAACAATATAACCTCATTTCTTTATTAACGTCGGCGTCTGTGGCCTAATGGATATGAACGCAGTCTCATAATCCAGATATACCAGGTTCGAAACCTGCTGCAGGCGGTTTGGTAGCAAATCGCTTTGTGTGGATTTTTAACAATGGTATAAGCGCCGTACCGTTCAGAAAGCAATGGCAAACTACTGAATGAAAAAAATTGCCTAGAAAAATCACAAACAGCCAATAAAAGCTGGGGTTGATTGCCACGTCCTGTAAAGGATAACCAATTAACTTTTCTTTACTAACACGTTGTTCACTTCCTGGTCAAAGTTCAACTGGTGAAGTCATCAAATCGTTCGTTCTTTCCCTTAGTATACTGTAAAACTGCAATCTGATGAACGCTGTCTTGACCTACAAATGTCATTCATCATCATAAACGTCGAAGCTGTCTCAAATTTACACCACAAAAATGCAATTAATATGTGTTACTGGTTTTACCGTGCAACTACTAATTATGTATTTGAAAGGCCAGTGGTATTCAACCTGGAGTACGCGTTCCCTAGGGGTACTAGAAGACATCTAAGGGGTACATGAAAAAACGTCTGCCAATGCACTGTCGGAAAGTTTTCTTTTTTTTCTTCATTATTTTAAGTAAATTACTTTGGGGGAAGGGGGGGGGGGGGGGGGGATTACATATTGAGGCAAGAGAAATATTATTTTATTTTTCCATCTTATTTCTCTTTTATTTTATTTTGAAGCAATAGTTCAGTTGATTACTCTGATACTCACCTTAATCCTGTCTTACTCCCTCCCCGCTTCTAACTTCCTGCCCCTCATAGTAAGTGTATGGCGTGGTGCGTGTGACAGCGGTAAGGCGAGAGTCAAGTTAAAGGCTTGTAGCGAAGCAGCAGCTTGGCGAGATTATTTGGCGCAACAGCCGCAAGAGGTGCACTAGTTTTTGTAACATGTTGTGTCATGTCATATTAATTTCTCAATGTCCATATATGCGTAAATTACTTCATTTAAGATTCATTTTGACTAGTATTATCATTATTCATTTGTTTCGTTGACTGTAGTTAACATTAGCAAGTAAGTTTTGAACCAACTATGCACCAATAACCTTGGGGGTGCATAGTTATAGATAAATTATATCTGAGCTTACGCGAACAAAACAGGATGAATACCACTGCGATAGACCATGTGTTCAGAATGGTTCACGCTTGGATGCGGACTAACAACAGCATACGTAAATGGTGATTATTAATTGACTGACAACGTCTTTTCCGCCCAATAAACTCAGTGAAGCTTTACCATGGTATGATGGTTACGGATGGCGAGTTATATGCGAAAAGTAACATGTTATATAACAGACAAACGTTTTAAACCGTTTAAGAATTTATGGAAAAGAAATGAAAGTAGCAAAATTTAGAATTTATAGAACAGTTTACAACAACGGCTGACGCAACAGGCAAACGTTTTAACTTAGGGAACAGTTTATAACAATGACACCTGCCGATGAGAAATATTGTAAAATAGGAAAAAAAATAACTTTACTGCAATGACAATGCCTGGAGGCATATCTGGAGTGATCCTTATATAACCATCAGCTATGCACAATGCTATACTATACATATGTGGAAGTGAACATCTGTCTATGTGGTTAATTAAACAATAATTGACTCTTGAAGTAATCCACACACTTCCAAGGATTCCCCCTGTGGTGAAACATGTTGAGAACCCAGCATTGCACACTAGAGTTGGAGAAGTCACTTGAGGCCCAGACATAACTCTGGCTATTATCTGGTTGGCTGCATGTAGGAGAATCTCATTATGGACATATGATAGACAGAGGAAGCTGAAAGTGGCTCTGTATAGGACGTGACAATTGCTTGTGAGAGTCCAGAACCAGAGCACAGTATTTTAGCTCTGCTTATTTGGAGAGTCCCTTTCAATGGCGGGGAATTCACAATATGCCATGCGATTCTTCCTCCTACCTGGGGACCAGATGTGATGATGCTTTAAATGCAAGCCAAGCTGGAAAAACTGGAGATCATGACTTCAACTCAAACACGTTTCGGAATGGCAGAAAAGTCACAGGAAAAGACTAGGTCTACAGTGTAGATAATACCAAGGAGTCTTCAACTTGGTATTGGCTGCAACAAAGCGAGAAGCTCAGCAGCCCTAGTTCAACAACAACATCGCAATGACAGGAGTGTCTGACACAAATTATTGACACCACAAAGACAGCACGTTTGGATATTAAGAGTTGTAAGAAAAATTATACTCTGTAGCGTAGTGATTCGAACCCACGACTCCATTCAACAAAATGCATTGTCAACAGGAAATAGAACAGATTTGCATATTTCACATGTTTATGTTACTTTCGTGTTTTTTTCTTCCGTGTTTGTTTTGCCCAGGGGACGGTAAAACGCGTGGCTTCCGGGGGCTTCTGTGAGACATTGAAAAAAATCTTCTTCCTCTTCGTTGGCTCTCAAATATTGTTATTGTTGTTCAGAATCGACATCATTGCACTCCGGGCAAACCCATAGGTGCTCAATCTTCCTCAGCAAATGTCGAAGGATATGAATGCTAACAGTTCATGTTGCGCGCTGATTGTACATACGCCGGATGCATCCTCTCATACGTTCATTACTGCCACCCCCATGCCCAATGCTAAACTCCAGCAATCTCAGCCGTGATGATTAATCAAGTGCAAATAACCATATGTTACGTTCATTTTCGCACAACCATTTATGATGCTAGACTTAACAGACTACCAGATGCCAAAATCTAACTTTGTTAGACGTACTTAGGTGCGCATCTATATATGTGATAATAACTTAAATTTATTATGCACCAAAGTGCACAAATTCGGTGCCAATATTCGTTGGTTGCCTAACAGCGCTGATGACGTCAGAGACACGTCAGAGAACAGAGAGACAAGATGCCGGTTTTTCAAGACAGACGTTGTTCTGGTCTTTGAATCCCATATTGCGTGAATAGTTGATTGTGATTATATATCTTAGCTACCTTCCAAGGCGAAGCGTTAGCCACAACCAAGTTTGATTCATACTCTTCAATATCTCCATGTGATATTTGAAGTAAGTACTTTACAAGATTTTGACAGGACTTCAGTACGACATCAAGACCTACTGCTAGTGAGTTCAAAATCCCTTTTGTGAAGTTACAGTCAAGTCGATAATTTTATGAAGTCTCAAGATAAGATGTCCGGCCAAATTTATACATAAGTATCTGTGCTAAAAGATTGGATATGGAAAAAAAGTGAATAATCTTCACCTCAATACTTTGCCGTTTACGGGTTATCCAACGGTCATTGAGGTCAGTCAAGTTTGACATTGAAAACATTTGTCTACATGCAGAATTCGTATTACCATGCCTAATGTTCCAGTATGTCTTCATGATGATGTCGTCTATGTATCGTCTAATAAACGTGTTATATAAACTGTCAGTCAAGCCCTGAATTCAGCGTCCATCCATTACACCATATTAGTCGGCCACCTGTAAGCCCGACAAAACTGACAGCATTTCTAGTCAGTAGCCTGATGAACTATTAGTAATAGACATAACCAATATTCACAAGAAATAACTGTCATAATCACTACATCTTGTGACCCATGAACAAAAAAGACGATACTACATCTGGTGGCCATCAGACCGCCACTACACCACACCTGTATGCTTTATTAAGCTGGAAGTCCGCCTTATGCTTCTCTTGTCACCATACAGTTTCTCCTTCAACTGGGTTGGTGAAGGCCACGCTGTGACCCTGCTTCTTTCATGGGGCCACATTTTTGGAGTAAGTGTTCTACTGTTGTTTTTTTTGGTGGGGTTTACCTTGCTACAATGTGCACAGGCAGTCACATACTGAGCTATGTCTTCAGCGATGCCTGGCCAATAATAATGCACTGATGTCCTTTGACAAGTGGTACCGATTTTCATATGTCCACCGTCGGATACAACATGTGCTAGTTCCATAACCTTGTCCCTATATGAAGATGACAGTACTGGCTGTTCATGCACATTGGGTCCTGTTCCAGCTTTCCTTAAAGCAATCCATCATTCAAATAAAACTGTCCTTTCTTTGGGGGTTATGGCTGTTTGGCAACTTGCCAAAGCAAGGTTTTAATGTGCTATCTTTAGCTTGGGCCTTTTTCGTCTTTCTCGGATGAATGCTTAGTGGACTTCCCTCCTCCTTCTTAGGGCTAGACATGGTCTGGAGTGTTGCCACGATCACAGGTTTTATTGGGTCACCCAAGAAGACATATCTACTTCCTATTACCAGCGGGTACATAGGATCATCACTCACTGCTGCACTAATCACTCCTTCCACGTAGCGAGTCCTGACATTGATCCTTGCTATGGGAAGTATCATGTTGGCTGTTCCTTTTAATGCCCCTTGTATCTCCACTTTTTCTGTGGTATATTGATCAGGCTGCACTAGGGATGCACTCACGACTGAGTCATATTCCAATCCTGAATCATACAGGCACAATATTTTAGTGCCGTTACATGTTACTTCTTCGCAGGTGGGGGATAATGGAGATCTATCTGACTGGCTGTCAGTTCCTTCCTTCCCTTGTCCCCTGTTATCATACATGCAGCGTAATATGGAGGGATTTTTTTTCCACAGTCCAAAGTATTGTGGTTGTTCATTTTGCAAATTTTGCACCACTTGTCTTCCTGTCTGTAGGGTTTCTTATCTTGTACCTGAGGGTTCCTGTCTCTCTGGTCAAATTTAGGTTTGTCATAACCTTGTTTGTATCTGTGTTGTTGGTCCCTATTGTCATACTCATTCTGGTTTTGTGGTGGCCTACTACTTTCTCCTTGCTTCCTCTTAATTCCTGCTATTTCTTTCTGAGCTGCCTGATATCTCTCAGCAACTGTTAAAATCTTTCCAAATCTCTCTGCACCTTGTTCCATAAGAAATTTTCTCATGTCTTGAGGCATAGACTCTCTCACTTGTTCCATCATGACCATTTCTTTTAGGTCTTGACATTTTCCTAGAGTAGTCCACTTCTCCAAGTAGGTTTCTAATCTGGCAGAGAATTGGTGGTAGGTTTCTCCAGGAAGTAGCTTAGCAGTTCGGAATTTCTTCCTATAAAATTCTGAGTTCTTTTCATATCGAACCAGCAATGCCTGCTTCAAGACTTCATAATCTTCCTGGTCTTCTTTCCCAAGTTGTGCATAAACTTCATAAGAAACTTCTCTCAGCCTATGTGATAACTTAAGGCTCCATTTCTCCTTCTCTAGACCTTAGTTAGTTGCCAACCTCTCATATCTACTTAGATATGACTCAATTTCATCCTCTTTCTCCACAAATGGATCTAAGTGAAAGTTCATGGCTCCATTTGAGGTACATTGACTTGCACTACTGTCAGAGGTGGTTGGACTATTTCCATTACCTGTAACATTTCCTTGAAGTTCAAGCTCTTTCATTCTAAATTCATGTTCCCTTTGCAACCTCTTTTCCTCAGCCTCCATGTGCAACCTCTTGTCCTCTCTTTCAGCCTCCCTTTCAGCAACCTGCCTTCTCTCCTCAGCTTCTATTTGCAATCTCTTAGCTTCCCTATCAGCTTCTAGTTTCTTAGCCTCCCTATCAGTTTCTATTTTCTTAGCCTCCCTATCAGCTTCTATTTGTAATCTCCTTTCAGTTTCCAACTTCTTATCTTCTCTTTCTATAAACTTGTCACACTCAGTAGTGACATATTGAATAAGAGCCTCCCCACTTAACCCAAACTCCTTTGCCGTCTGCACTGCAGCAGATCTAAACTTTGCCAAGTCTGCCATACTCATACAATACTATCTTGCGGACTCTTACACTCTTTCATAAACCAATCTAAAATTTTAACAACACTAATTAATTAAAAGACAACTTTCAGTGTATCCAGTCACCACAATTTTAGTTTGTACTCAATGGTACTACAAAGTGCTTAATTTAGTTTTAGTTTTTACTAAAATTTATGATTATTTAAAATATTTCCCTACTCCTAACTCATATGATGTAATAAATGATACTATAAGCCTGAATGTCTCGAAGAAAAGACTCCAGAGTAGTAAATGAATCCCAGGACTGAGACACCAATGTCACGAGAGGGTAGATGTTTATTGAAATTATAAGATATCCTGGACATAAGTTGTATCAGGTGATACTAGGATAGTGCCAGATAAGAGTCTGGTCTTATAAAAAGTACCCTCTTCTCTGAAAAGAGTAAGGGTGTATAGATATCAAAGGTAGGATCAAGCTGTATAAGTTCCTAGAGAAGATGGTAATATTTTACTTTAAGTCCCTACTTGCCCCTCTCCAGATCCTCCTCTGTTAGTTTTATTGTTATTATTATTATTAACTCTGCTAGGGGTATTAACTAAATCTCTCTAACAACAAGAACTGTAACTTAACTTAAAGAATTTAAGTAAGTCTGCTGGTAAACATTTACAATTTATTTTTACAGATTTTCTTTTCTGTTTGAAAAGCTTTCAAGAAAACTCAAAATTCAATTACAAATTTAAATAAATAAACATTTGAAAATTGTTCAAAAAAATATCAAAGTCTCTGAAATTGGTAGAAGATTCTCTCTTGGATGAACTCACTCTTGTAGAATATGAAGGCTATATCTTTATAACACTGTTATTTCACTGTCCTCTGATTTTAGGCTATCACTGGCTATAACCATGCCCCAACATAGGTCATCATTTAATATTACTGTCTGTAATCTTGGTGTGACTGGAATACTCTACACAGTAGCCTTGTTTGGCAACTTATCTTGTAACTTGAAGCCGGTTCCACTCTTGTTCTGGAAGGAAAAATCAACTGAGATTCCTCCAGGCGGTAGGTACTTGATGACTGCCCCTCGGAACTCAAAAGACGCTTGCACAAGGAGTCCCTTCAGTAGTGGCTGACTTTTTTATGTTTGGTTGGGTTTACAGAAAATAACCTGAAACATATTGGATTAACCACTATATTCTCTATCACTATCCCTTTATTATAGATGGAGGGGATGTGAGACAGTTTTCAGACAATGTGCAAGCAGACGCACAGGGCACAATAGCAGTAATAACATGACCTATTTCAACGTGAATATATCTTACTCTCATTCCTTAGTTACAGCCATTTGTCCATGATTCGCCTCCATACAATGATTAGGTCTTGTATAAAATACTAAGTAATAGCTTAAACAATACAGTAATACAATTCCTTTCATCCATTCCTCTGTTCCTGGTGGATGGTCCATTCCTTCAAGAAATAATTCTTTAAATGCTTTTCTAAACTTATAGCCACACTTTTGCCACCATTCGCAATTTATTTGAATATTCACAAGCTTGGCTTTTGTCTCCAGAAGTTTACATAGTAGTTCAAACACATCTACGCACTTCTTAACGCACAAGTTAATTAATTAACTAGAAATGCATATATATATATATATATATATATATATATATATATATATATATATATATATATATATATATATATATATATATATATATATATATATATATATATAATTATATAATATATATAAATATAACGGGCTGATCACCCGTTTGCCAGTCACTTCGATTACGGAAACAACAGCAGATGGATTGATTTGCCGTTGCCCTAAAGACGCCAATAGGCGTGATGGGAAACAATGGCAAAGAAAACATATCTGCTGTTGCCCTAAGACGCCACTAGGCGTAATGGCCACTGACTGCTTTGACGGTCGGTGGCTAAGGACGGAAGAAGAAGTAGAAGAATATATACTAGAATATATATATATATATATATATATATTTATATATATATATATATATATATATATATATATGTATATATATATATATACTGAAGCACATTAAAAACGCACCACTATTATATATACTGATGCCGAGAAGCTGGGAAAGTGTGGAAATGGGTTTTCCCCGTGTTTGCCAAGAGGTAGAGAGCGAATGGCTGCTGAAATGGAAAGTGCATGATTCAACCCACGGGTTTTTGTACAGACTACATGAAAACGATGAAAGTTACACGTGCAACACGATTCCCAACCGCTATGACCCTGAAAATGTGTACACGTTGTGGCAGTATACTCGGTATAAAAAGGCCGTTGAGACAAAACACCCAGTACATGTGCTTGAAATGCCACGACTATCTGAAAACGACCGCCAACGAGCCATTGGTATGTTGGAGACCGGAATGAGCTCGCGGGCCATTGCCAGAAGGATGAATTGCCACCACAGCCCTTTTGTACGTCTCAATGAACGTTATGGAACCACTGGCAGTGCCCGGGATAGACTTCGGAGTGGCCAACCACGAGTTACTACCCCTGCGCAAGATCGTCATATTGTGCTGAGTTACCTAAGGAATCGTACTCTCCCGGCAAGTCAAACAGCAAGAGCAATAGTGGGTAGACATGGGCAAGTCTCTTGAATGACAGTCATACGACGACTCAGAGATACAGGCCTTACTGCAAGACGACCTTATGTTGGGCCAAACTTGACTCACAGACATCGTCAGCAGCGCCTGCAATGGGCAGAGCAACATGTCAGATGGACTAGACTGCAGTGGGATGCTGTCTTATTCACAGACGAGAGCAGATTCAACATATCCTTTGCAGATGGACGTATGCGGATTTGGCGACGGTTGGAGAGCGCTTTGCAGATTGCTGTGTCAACCGATTTGGAGGTGGCAGTATTCACATTTGGGGATGATTCAGTTTTCACCATCGCTTGCCTCTTCACGTCTTCCGTGGAAATGTTAATGCTGTGACATATCGAGATGAGGTTCTGGATGCACTGGTTGCTCCTGCGTTCACAATTTATCCAGACTTGCAGCTTCTGCAGCAGGATAACGCACGTGCATTTTTTTGTATTTTTGGTTTTCTTCCTTGCCTGTACAGATTGCAATTAATTTCATAACAATCAAATGTACAAATTAATGACCAGCATGGATTCATAGGAAAATGAATAAAGATTCCAAATATGTAAACTTGTAAATACTTATATTTACATTTCACACTCTGTTCCTGGATTATACAGGTGGTGCGTTTTTAATGTGCTTCAGTATATATATATATATATATATTTATATATATTTATATATTTATATATATTTATATATTTATTTATATATTTATATATATTTATTTATATATTTATATATTTATATTTATATACAGAGGGGTCCAAAAAATGTACTCACACTTCAACATGACAAATGTATGTATAATATTGACATGAAATTTGTCTTACTACATTTATTTAGACATTCAAGGTGCTATTTGACTACTGCAATCAGTTTAGGTTCTCAAAATGTCCACCATTGGCATCCAGACACTTCTGATTGCGGCGAACCACTGCACGAACTGAGGTGAAAATGTTCACAGCAATAGCTCTCCTGCCGGTCACGTGATGGCGTGACGCCATTTTGGCTCTCCTGCCGGTCATGTGATGGCGTGGCGACTGTAGCCCTCTTTAGAGACAACATAATACTACACTTTGCCGCCATAATTAAATTCGGATTTTAAAATTTTGCATAGATACGCACTACGGAAGTGTGAGTACATTTTTTGGATCCCTCTGTATATATATATACTACTCGTCAAAAGTCAAGGGCCACCCTATTATTTTCAATACACTTTTATATAAGCGCATAGAATGATTAAATGAAGGAAGTTTTATGTAAAAATATCTTCCTCTGACAGTCCTCTATGCACGTTAAGCATAAAAACAACTCACCGACAACCATGGTGATCACGTGCAATTTGGTTAACTGACCATAAATTCACATTTTTAATCTGTTTTTTCAAACTTCCGAACAACCAAACAGGTGAAGTAATCGTGCTGATTGACATTCCACGTGCAATGGCTACTTTTTGTGAACAGAGTTCACTCTTAATTTGTTTTACAATCAAGCAGACTGAGGGTAGTTTCATCACTTGCAAAAACCATGCCATCGAGAAGAAGTCTTGACACCTTACTGTTACGGTAGTTTTATTGATATCGTCTGCTAGAATTGGCAGTGCGCATTTTTAGGGTCAATGGAATTACTATAAATGGATGTTTATACTTCGCGAATTAATGAACGCGAAATACACGGTCAAATTATGACGTGTTCGCGTCGATAAGGTCACGCTTCGTGACTTAGTTACTGTACCCTTGTTACGTTGTCCGTCAAGCCGAACGGTCGTGGTTTTTACCTCCTTCCACTATTATGCTTTGCTAATAGCCATAATTATGTAAGTGATACCAGGACTCAGGGTCAGTCCAGATAATAGTATATACAAGTGAATTTATAAGGTTACTGATTAACCTGTGTTAAGGAAGGATATTTAATAAGTAATTTGATTATATCGTCAAGACATCATGCGCTCACTTCTGGCTGTCTGGATCACAGCAGCGCATGTACATAGCCATTATGGTCTGTCGACATGAATTCAAAAATGACACGGACGGACAAGAATATCTATGCAAGTAAATTCTAATGAACTATATGTGAATGTATACCTACGTGAATGTCTCGTGTGTGAACTGTTAATAAATTCATGGACTCCAACTGAGGACTTAATCACATCGATACGTTACAGCTGTTGTTGCATTTGCCAATGTTGATTATTATGGTAGTGAAGAACTCTTATGATAAGAAATATATATAAATAATGATGAGGTCCGAAAGGAACGAATGTATTCTTGTACATTCAACACATAATGAATCCATATAACGTTGACCCTTATTCCAAGATTATAAACGAACAAAGCACGAATTGGCGATTCAACAAAATACAGAACCAGCTCTGAACCAGCCCTACCCTTATTCAGCTCAGATTCTAGCCTTATCACTTACAAAGAATGAGGGCTATAGCTTAAGTTGAAAGTGGTTTATCTGTCCGTGAGGTTGCTAGACGGCTTGCAGTGTCACACTCTACTATCCAAAGAATTTTGGAGAGATGTCAGGCCACAGGAAGTGTGGAGGATCGCCACCGGCCAGGTCGCCCTAGATACACCAATAGACATGATGACCGGTACCTCTTGTTGTCAGCCCTGCGCCATCGAACAGTGACTTGTTCCACTCTAAGATGTCAGCTGAGACAAACTGTAAACGTTAATGTCAATAAAAGCACCATTTGCAGACGTTTACATGAATTTGGACTGGCTGCTTGACGTCCTGCAAACAGAATCCCTCTTATTCCTGCTCATCGCAGAGCCCGTGTTGCTTGGTGTCGCGAGCACATCCGAGGGACAAGGCAACAATGGAGTCAAGTTCTCTTCACTGATGAATCTCGCTTCACTGTGTCATTCAATGATGGCAGGATTCGAGTTTGGAGACGACCAGGCGAGCGATTTACTGATGACACAATTCGAGAGGTGGATCGTTATGGTGGGGGTTCTGTCATGGTCTGGGGAGGCTTCTACAGACACGGCAGGACCCCACTTTACATCATCCAAGGCAACTTGACCGGCCCAAGATACCAGAACGAAATCTTGAGACGAATTGTTCAGCCTGCTCTGGAGGCCATAGGTGGTAATGCCATCCTCCAAGATGATAACGCTCGACCCCATCGAGCTCATGTGGTGAATGAGTTTATTCAGCAACATGGGATCATCAGGATGGCGTGGCCAGCTCATTCACCTGAACTTTCTCCGATTGAGCACCTCTGGGATGTCCTTGGTCGAAGATTGTCAACAAATCTCTCCCCCCCCCCCCCGCCAATGGATGTTGCACTTCGGACCCTTGTGGACTCGATGCGTCTACGCTGTCTTGAATGCCTTGCTGCAAACGGTGGTCATACCCGATTTTGAAATGTCTATTTGTCCAATATCTATTGTGTGACTTTTGAAAAGGTGGGCGACACACTTCACAGTTTCATTGCGTTTGAATGTGTGTTTCCATTTCTTTACGTGACATGTCAATTTGGTATTCAATAAATGCCGTTTTGACTGATACCAATTACGTTTATATCAGATTTGTTTTATGGTTTCAACCAAGGTTTTTTTTGACTTTTTAAGTGTAGCCCTTGACTTTTGACGAGTATATATATATATATATATATATATATATATATATATATATATATATATTATATATATATATATATATATATATATATATATATATATATATATACATAGTCTTTCTTACCCTCAGACATACACAGTCGAGCTGTTAATGGGTTTCTATTAGTATGCTCTCAAATACAAAAGGCAAAGGCAATCTGCATTGACACGCTGATGCTCACTGTGTTTTGAAATTCTTATGGCCTGCTTTTTTATTTAGGGCACGTCCTATATATAGCCCAAGGCCGGACGCCAGAGGGAGCTTACTACCCAAAGTGTGTTTTGTGTTTCGAAATTGTATGCAAATCTGTCTATGTGTACAAATCAGGAAAATTAAGATTTTATTTATCTACGTTATTCCTGGAGCGATTTTATTCATCTAAGGCTTAAAATACGCTCTGAATTATCCTTTTTTTCTAACTAAGTGTCTTTTACTTTCCTAAGTCCATTTTATTCTATACGTAACCTAAACAGCAAAATTATGGACCAACCTGATGTTCCGATGCATTTAACCGAAGATTTCTTCCTTCCTGTAATACTATTCATGGAAGTCTCTGCACAGACGTGTAGAGCAACATTCCTAATATTGTATTAGTGACCTCTTCCAGGTGGTACTTCTCTCATAATACTGTAGTTAAATGTCATCTTCCACTTGTTTGCACAAATTTGGACTGGCCATTTTGACTGACGAATGCTTTGGTAAACACTGCATGAAGGTACCATCCGATTGGTCCGTGTATCAGCAGTTTTCATAAAGTATGGCGCGCTGTTGGGTCAGTATTACTCAGAATGACGTTTTGTGAATCAGACCACTTCAAGACAATGACCTCAAAACTTTTTACTCCTTGTGCAATCCCGTAACTCATTTTGTGCTCTTCGCGTTTGTCGTGTGGTGAGTACTGGGGCAACTACAACAGTAGTTTTTGCCAGGAATAGTCTATGAGATATTAGATATAAGGTCTCTAGAAATTGGCTCGTTAAGAAAGAATAAAGACCTATTCGAAGAAGACAGGAATGCGAATGCTTTCCACTAGACAGTGTCTTCTAATTAATTATGGAAAGAGTTCTGTTTCCCCACGACCTTAGCTTCTGCCCTTAGATCCCGTAAAGAAAAAGCCCCCAACCTCATCTGAGTAGAGAAAGGTTCCTATAGGTGAATATGTAACAACCACAGCACGAGTGATACATTAACAAACCAGATAATGATCAAACGATCGTTGGGTTTATTAATGAAATATCCACACATATAGGGTTAGTAATGGTTAGAACGTGATGATGGTGAAAGACGATTCACACAAAACACACAGATGAGATAATAAAATTGCAGTTAATTAAGTAATAGTTAATTAAGAATGAACTGGTGTAAAGTGAAATGTTGATGATGTGATATGATACGTGTTACCACAATGGTGAGTACTCTACACAGTCCATGTGTCTCTAAATGCTTTGCATTGATATGATGATTCACGTGTAGGCATACAATGTCCCAAGTTGTTATGCGTTATGTCGAGTGGGGTATCTCTAAGTCGAGGACGTTCTGATGAATATTGTTGCCGTACGGAGAACGCTGACGAGATATCTATGTATATTCCTTCACTGTTTGAGTATATCTCTGTAGTGTGGATCAACAGTTAATAGTTGTCATATGAACAAAAAGTCTGTTGTCTAATCTCCGAGAGTGTGTGCGCATGGGAGACTGTGATGATGATAAAGGTGAAATATGAACTATTAATTACCTCCTATCATCCTATCATCTTCTAGGAAAATCTTCTGATTTTATTAATCAGTTATGCCAAGAATTATTTGAAACTTTATCTTTCGCACATTTTAGCTGTGAGGTTAAAATAAACAAAAATAAGAAAATGTATTAATAAGTATAAGATCTACTAACATTCTTTTTCCCTTCGCAAAATCCTTTAAGAACACAATTCATCACAGAACTGAATTATATCCACTCCGAATAAACACGTGTGTTAGGCTATGCGTTTTTGGGTTTAATCTCTTCCTCACAATGTAAAAAACTGGACTCCTTCCTCTTGCAAGCTACGCAGTAGATTATATTTCTGCCAGTCCAATATGGGTTTCTTGTACAGCTCCGCCCATACCAACCAATCCTTAATGGCCCCTCTGGTCACTCATTCACAGGATCGCTCTTGTCCCCTGTCAGTCCAAACGTGGGTGTAGTTTGACCTCTGATTGTTTATTGTTCACCTGGCCAAGGTGGGCGTCCAATGTGGTAAACCAACGCTTGTCTGAACCGCGGCCGACCAAAGATAACACCATTACAGCATGAGACGTTTTCCCCTGGCCAATCTGGGCGTCCAATGTGGTGTCACAGAAATTACAGCATGCCCAGATGTTTGATTAGGATGACCAGATGTGTTTTTACCAGATTTATCACGATG
This sequence comes from Oreohelix idahoensis, assembly GCA_024509875.1. NCBI lineage: Eukaryota > Metazoa > Mollusca > Gastropoda > Stylommatophora > Oreohelicidae > Oreohelix > Oreohelix idahoensis. The sequence goes on from JAMPIV010017629.1 coordinate 154,416, forward strand.
CAATGTGGGCTTCAAACGATAATATCAGGCATGGGGACTCAATCAAAGGACTTTTATTTCCCCCGATGAAAGAACAAATGTGGTTCTCTAGATACCGGTCGCGAGTAATCACAACGATGAAATAGCAAATGTGGGTAGCAAATATGGGATGAAAGAGCAAATGTCGGAGAAAATACAATATGAAAAATGTAGGAAAAGATGGAGCAAAAAGGCCTTTGCGCTCGTTTATCACAACGTTCTATTTTCCTACCTCGGACAAAATTTGGTATTTTCGTGTCATTCTTTACACTTCTTCCTGTAATAATTCGTCATGTCTGTTTACCTCATAATCCCTGCTAAGAGAGTAGACAGGGGATGCAATATTGACCGACAGTCATGTTGGTAAAATTCGTGGGTTGCAGACATTGGTTCGCCGGATTAACTCGAAGATCGCGCCGCGAGCTTGATTAACGCTGATGTAGCTGTTGTAACCTCCTAATTTCTCTCGTGGAGAGGACACATTCCAGATGGTCACACGAGGAATGTTTGCTTGCCCAGGTACAGGGCAGTAAATTATCCACGTGGTGACATATTGAAGACACGTACCTGAAAGACGGAATGTTGTAATAGCTTCCAGAAAAATATCATCAGTAATAAATTTAGGAAACTTGTGAGTTGTAAATGTGATAATACTAGACAGAAATCACACTACCTTGTATGGAAAGTGACTTTTCAAATTCACGCTGAATTTTCCTTTGAGGACATTGTTGGGATAAAACTCATCATAACACGCATGATTGAACACAATTGGCTGGGCAATTAAAGATGTTATAAACAACACATATGATTGGAGCCTGTTCAGATAGTAGCAACCACGTGCTTGGAACGAAAGTTGCAATTTAATCTGATATTTTCGCTGGTTTAGAGCACTGTGAAATTCATCTCGTCAAGAGACAGCCAGCTAGCCAGAATAAGGAATAGGATCAGAATTCCATTTATTGGACCGGACCTTGTTTGGGCATCTTGTGGACTTACATCCCAGAAAAACTCTACCTACATTAACACAGAAAGCCGGAATCTTAGGAATCTGAACACAATGTCAGAGTGGGGGCCTATTGTAACGTAATATCCCGGACCACGTGTAAGAGGAATGAATAAGGCAAGAACAGCGTTCTTTAGCCTAAACAACATCTGGAAGTCCTCCCAATACAGCACAAGCACAAAATTAAGATTATATCAGAGCTGTGTGCTTTCTGTGCTTCTCTATGGTGCGGAATGCTGGAGAGTTACAGAGAAGGAAATGTCGAAATTGTCCTCTTTTAACACAACATGCCTAAGAAAAATTCACCGAATCTTTTGGCCGAATACCATCACTAACCAAGATCTGCTTACTCGTAGCAAGCAAGAGGACATGCACACCATCATAGCTGGCAGACGCTGGAACTGGGTTGGTCATGTCCTCAGAAGAGACCCCGATGCCATCACAAGAACAGCTATGCTTTGGACCCCTGAAGGAAAACGAAAGAGAGGCCGACCAAAAACAACCTGGCGGAGGACTGTGGAGGCTGAGATGCAAAGAATGAACCAGAGTTGGGGCACTGTACGAAGGATGGCCACCGACCGAGCAAAGTGGAATCAATTTGGTGTTGCCCTACAAGACGCCACTAGGCGTGATGGTCATTGACTGCTTTGACGGTCGGCGGCTAAGGATCAAAGAAGAAGAAGAAGAAGACATGTAAGAGGCATCTTAAACAAGTTGATTTAACTATTTCTCTGAGCCAGGAGTCAGTATTCCTAAAGAGATTTTAGGGTGAGTTGTACCTTTTTAAATTCTATATTTTGCATTTATTAACATGTGAGAATTGCTAATTAATGTCCAAGTCGTATGAGGCTGGCAAGCTCAGCATATAGAATGATAGTTTCATGAACCACCACTGCAAGAGCTGATGACTGCTTAATGCAGGTTTCTCATACAGAACCAAAAGCAGAGGTAGTCCCAAGATCCATATGGATGATCATAGAACTGAAGTACATACTTATTATATTATTCACCTTTTCAACCAGTGCAAATGTAAAGATATTCAATATAAATGTAATGAATGTTTTCCACTCACTGGGATTAATATTAATGCTCAGAGAGGGTAATGTTATGAGGTAGATGGGTGTTACCACTATGTTGAGGATTAAATTGAGTGGTACATATAATGACCATTGTTAGGAGAAGCTCATTCAAATATGTCCGGGATGCTAGAGTCTGGAGGGGGCCAGAGATTGGAAGTGATCACTATCTGCTAACAATCAAAAGAACAACTGAAAGAGTTGCTCAGGCTAGGAACTGCCCAACATCACGCAAGAAACCAAGTAAACAAGCGGGAGAAATGAGCATTAGGACCTACAAGCTGAGAAAGCTAGAAATTAAGACCAGATATCAGGGGCTTATTGCTGCAGCAGTGAGCAACACAGAAGAACAACATGATGACTTGGAAACCCTCTGGAATAAATTCAAGGATATCATAAAGACAGCTGCTGCAGAAGCATGCGGTGAAGTCCGACTTGGGAACAAGAGAAAGAGGACACCTTGGTGGACAGAGGAAGTCAAAGAGAAAATAAGAGAGAAGAAAATGGCATGGAAACAATACTTAGGAGCTAAAAACACAACAGGACAGATGGAAAAATATAGAGAATATGTGACACTCAGAACAGAAGCAAAGAACAAAGTGCTAGCAGCAAAACAGAAGTCCTGGGAAGAATTTGGAGAAAAGCTAGAAAAAGATGCAGAAGAAAACCAGAAATTGTTCTATAAGACCCTAAAGAACATGAGAAAGGAAAAACAATGCCCTCTCAAATTTATAAAGGACAAGCAAGGCAAATTGCTTACTGCCCCGAAGGAAGTAATGGAAAGATGGAAAGAATATTTCTCAGAACTCCTGGATGGTGAGCATGGTGAAGCATCAGAAATGATAACCACTAGTACAGAAGAGAAAACCAATGATGGTGAAGATGACATAAAGATGGAAGAACTGAAGACAGCACTGGAAAAAATCAAGATGGGCAAAGCAGCAGGGAATGATGGTATAACACCAGAAATGGTTAAGTACATGGGAGCATCAGGCGACCTATTACTCTTAAGGGTTCTACAGGCAGCGTGGTACAACAAGACCATACCAAAGGATTGGGAGATTGCCATCATAACACCAATTTTCAAAAAGGGTGATAATCGACAGTGTGGAAACCATAGAGGCATATCCCTTCTCAGTGTCCCTGGTAAAATCTACTCTAGAATCATAGAGCAGAGACTCCGGCGCCTAGCTGAGCCACAATTGGATGAGGTCCAGTGCGGATTCCGAGCAAACCGAAGTACTCAAGACCTAATCTTCACACTCAGACAGCTGAGTGAAAAGGCCCTTGCGTATAAGAGTGAGATCCATCTTTGTTTCATAGATCTGGAAAAGGCGTTTGACAGGGTCCCCTGGAGCAAACTTTGGGACTGTTTGGCAAGGAAGAACATTCCAGCACCTCTGATTCATGCTATACAGAGCTTCTACAAGTCTTGCAGAAATTATGTGAGGACAGCAAACCATAAGTCAGAAGAGTTCAGGACCACCACTGGTGTAAAACAAGGTGATATCCTATCACCTTACCTTTTCATACTCCTCATGGACGATGTCATTAAGGCATGTAAGGAGAGAACAAGAAAGTATTCAGTGGGGTACTGGAAGATGAGACAGGTCTGTATTTCGGAGCTGGCATTTGCTGATGATGTTGCCCTGATTGCTAAATCAGAGGCACATCTCCAATTCAACCTGCAAGTCTGGAAGGAAGAGCTGGAGAAGAGAGGGATGGTCATAAGCAGCTCTAAAACTAAATCCATGGGGATATCACGAGAAGAAAGAAGACATCAGATTAAGCTGGGAGAACAGGTCCTGGAGCAGGTCGACCACTTTAAATACCTCGGAGCTATTATTGACCGAAAGGGAGGCATCAAAGAAGTGTTGGCCACTCGAAAATCAGCAGCTGGGAGACTGTTTCAGCCCATAAATTGAGGATTCTTCAGCAAGAGAGAGGTTGGTAAGAAAACGAAGATGGCTGTATACCGCTCCACCTATGTCCCAGTCTTGACATATGGATGCGAGTCATGGGCAATGACTACAACCCACAAAAGCCAGATCCAAACCTCAGAAATGAGGTATCTGAGGAAGGTGGTTGAAGTAACAAAAAGAGACATGGTACGCAACCAGACGATACGTCAAGGCCTTAAATCCCACCCCCTGCAGACCCAAGTAGAACAGTCCCAACTAAGATGGTTTGGCCATGTCTGCAGAATGGGAGAAGATCGGCTACCACGACAAGCATGGGAAACAAAGAGCCAAGGATCCAGATCCCCAGGACGACCCAGAGTCCGCTGGGAGGACAACATTAGACAATCTTTAAAGGACCGAGGACTACAATGGAACCAGGCCAGGAGGAAGACAGCCGATAGAATAGTCTGGCGCTCTCTCTTCCAAACCTCTACACCTCACGGTAGAAGGGGAACGACTAAGTAAGTAAGGTACATATAATGTTCTGTTAATGTTGATGGTTATGGAATGTTTCTGGTGGGTTGTGTGGTGCATCAAAGGCTGCCAAGGACGAAGTCAGTATGGTTGGGCTTACAGTTGGCCGACAGGTGTGTGACTATGTAGATAACAACATACGCGAATGTTAGAGGGTTCTGGCATACCTGTTTAGACTGGAGCCACACACCACAACAAACATAGGAGTCAGGAACGTTGAAACTCCTGATAACGTTATACACTGTTTATTCACTACACGGTCACGTGGACATCATGGTAATACAGTACACATCAAGTCATGGAGCATCGACAGTTCATAATATACTCATACAGAATAACCAGTACATTAACAAGCCATAATATCTAAGGCTTTGAATCAATATGAATATTATATCTCTCAATCTTCAATAACGTACATTCTGGAATTATCAAATATTCCTTTCACAAAAATATATTCTGAAACACACTAGCGAAATGGATCACGTCCATTCCCAAGCTCTGCCAGAAAACGTACTGTCACGAAATAACAGTTGTTCAAAACAGCTCAGTAAAAGTTCATTCAAGCGCAAACTCGCAGCTTGAGATGTGAGCTGAATTCATCCGCCTTTCCCCCCAAACTAATTCATAGAACATTCGACCAGTTTCTTTATCCTATCTTTAAACAAAGTAACAACTAGTCAGGTAACAGTTTAAACATTACTCCGCATACAACCCCTCAACTAAAAAATTCTCTCATCACGCAGAGCGTGTTTACTAGCGTGTACAAAAATCCGACCCGTACATTCCAGTCTTTAACACTTAACTCCCCTTAATTAAAATATGACTTAACAGACTACACCGACCCCCGGGAGGAAAAAAATGATATGATCATTTTTTTTTTGAAAAAAATTACATCGAACAAAAAAAATTGAGGTCGATGCAATCACAATATCTACACATAAGGATTACCCTATGTTAAGTCATGTTAACAAAAAAGAACAAAAGAGTGATAGAAGTAAGTGTAAAGTAAAAAATAATGAAGTATAGAAAGATAATGAGATAAGCATACGAAGATCAACAAATTCAAAGAAATATGAAGTATATCAAGTATAGACTAGCTATGCCATCATAAGTGAAAAGTGAAAAGAGCAGATGAAGTACAAGAAGAATGAGCAGACAATGATATATCAAGGTAAACAATAAGTTAAACAATGCAAATTTATACCAAAAGACAAATAACTAGTTACCATTAAAAAAAAACACAATGTGCATGATAACCAAGTTAATAAACTTATAAAGTACCAATGATGAACTTATTATAGACATCAATTAATAATACCGCTATGCGTAGTTACCCCTAGCGCACCATCAAGCGCTTGGCAAAGAAAAAATACATCACAACCTCAGAAAAAACATTTTTTTCAATGTACTAATATCGCTATAGATAGTTACCCCTAGCGCACAATCAAGCGCTGGGCAAAGAAAAAAACCATTACAATCATTACAATGTCAGAGAAAAAAAAAATCACCCTTTTTCTTGTCTTCATTTTTTTTTAAAATGCACAATACCGAAATGTATTGTAATGATAAGTTAAGTTACAATAGTATGATCATTACAATCGTCACCCGCTCAACGTCTATCAAAACACAGTAGTATAAGAACAATATGGTAATGAACTGGTGCATAACACAGTCATATAAGAATAATATGGTAATGAAATGGTGCATAAAGATGAACCTACATACTATCTTAAAGAAGTTATGCCATATCCTAATACAATACTATATAATGTTATATACTATACAATGCTATCTACTATCCTAAAGAAGTTGCATAGAAAGGAAAACTCCAGTAGTCTTGGAACATCTTATGATCACGAAGATATAAAAAATATATAGTGTGGCGTCAAACTGCCGACTGGTTTCATTGGAACAGCAAATCTTGCGATAAATACCACAGGTTGTAGAGTAACAGCCTAATCAATCAATATAGCAGCTCTGACTCTCATGGAAAAGCCGATGCTGTGAAAAAACACAAATGAAAATCTCTGTTTGGTAAAGGTAGGATTTTATGACAGGCAACAGTTAATTTTAATTTTAACCTATCAAATGTGGCCTTGTAAACTTCCGACCCCTGTACGATGTTAATCAAACCTTCCTCCGTTACACAAAAAAGGGTAACAGAGAAAGTAACACAGACGAACTTAGGATCATGAATTAAACAGGGTCATAAAAGTGTTCTACCAGTGTGCGTTAATGTATAATAGAGTCGTGGGTATATAAGTAACCCTGAAATCTAAAAGAAAATCTAGAAAATGGCAGTTATGCAGAATCATGTGGGCATCGAGACAGTATATCTGCCATCACATTATTCGAACCTCGAATAGCTCGTAAAGAAAAGTGAAAGGGCTGTAGCGAAATAGCATATCGAGTGGATCTTGAGCTCTTCAAGTCTTTATTCTCAATCGCCGTGAGAGCTTTTTGGTCAGTTTCTACTATGAAATGCGCGCCAAGAAAGAATCTCTGGAGTTTAAGAATCGCCCAGACCATAGCTAATAATTCTCGGTCTAGGACAGAGTAGTTCCGTTCTGCCGCAGTCAACTTCCTAGAGACATACATCACTGAATGCAAAGTTTCAGAATACTCTTGCATCAATGCGGCCCCGATCAATGGTACCTATACCTTGTAGCGGTATGGCAGCTTGTGTACCCTGACAATCCCCAGAGCTATGCCAGTGGGAGATTTACTCCTGGTAGGTTCAACCAAGCTGGACTGGTCTGCGTGGGTAGGGGTCAGACAAAAGCTGGTACTCTGGTCCTCCAGGTTGCAACAACAGACTGATAAGAGCAAGACTAAGAGGGAGGTTTACCAACACAACAATTATACAATGCTATGCACCAACAAACGACAGCGATGAAGAAATCAAGGACGAGTTCTATCAACAGGTACAAAAAGAAATGGAAACTACACCCAGGTACGATCTCATTATAGTAATGGGAGACCTAAATGCGAAAGTGGGAGCACACAATAATTATAACGAAAGAGTATTGAGGAAATGCAGCAGTGGAACAGCAAATGAGAATGGGGACAAATTAATAAGCTTCTGCAGTATTAACAACCTGGTCATTGGAGGAACACTTTTTCCACACAAGGAATTGCACAAGTTAACATGGGAATCACCAAACGGACGAGACAGAAACCAGATAGATCACATAATGATCAATGGCAGTTGGAGACATGCACTACAAGACGTGAAAGTAAGAAGAGGCGCAGATGTGGGAAGTGATCATCACCTAGTAGTAGCAAGACTGAAAGTGAAACTCAGAGCTGCTGAACCAGTTGCAGTCAAACAGAAAAGATACAACATCACGAAACTGAAGGATCCCCTCACCAGAAAAGCTTTCGTGGTCGACGTAAAGAGAAGATATGAGATTATCAAAAGCCAGGAAAGAACAGAGACCGATGATGTTGACCAGAGATTCAACACCATCTCAAAAATATACAAGGAAAGCAGCAAGTCATGCTTGGGATTCCAGGAAAGAAAGAGCCAAGACTGGATAACACCAGATACGCTAAACACCATAGTGAAGAGAAAAAAAATGAAAAGAAAGAAAACAGAAGCTAAGTCTCCCATATTAAAGGCAATATATAGTTAACAGTACAGTCAGCTGGACAAGGAAGTTAAACGTCAAACCCGTGATAACAAAAGGACATTTCTGGATGACCTTGCAAGACAGGCAGAAGATTAAGCACTGAGAAATGAACAAAGCACAGTATACAAAATAACTAAAATCATCAGTGGAAAACGAGGTGCAAACAATATTACATTAGTAAGAGATAAGCAAGGAAATCTCATCACAACAGTAGAGGGACAGGAAACAAGATGGGCAGAGCATTTCAGAGAAACTCTGAATAAGGAACCACCAGAGACAGTTGTACATTAATTTCGTTGATTTTGAAAAGGCTTTTGACAGTATACATAGGGACAGTTTATGGAAAATACTGAGGGCTTATGGAATTCCAAGCTGCATAGTGTCAATCATAAAAAGCCTTTATGCCAACTTTACGTGCAGCATTGGGCAGAGCAACCTAACCTTTGAAGTGAAGACAGGAGTACAACAGGGATGTCCCTTATCAACCACTCTATTTTTAACAGTCATAGACTGGGTGATGCGCCAGACAACAGAGGGCAATCCAAGAGGAATAAGAGGGACTACATTTTCTACATTGGAAGATCTGGAATATGCAGATGACATTGCAATGCTAGCACATTCACATCAACACATCCAGGAAAAAACGGATAGACTTAATAAGTATAGCCAGCAGGTGGGCTTGAACATCAACCTAAAGAAGACAGAGGTCATGACACTCAATTTGAGCAACCCTGAGCCCATATCAGTAAGGAATCCAGTAAGGAATTGTTGCGTAGCATTAATGTGTGTAGTGTAAATGTTCTGTGGATGATGTCACATTTGCTACACAACGTTGAGGGTGTTGTATTTCATCTGCTTCTCTAAAGGTATGATAATCCTGGCCTTTGCAGAGTAGTGTGCCACCCTCAGACACCAGGGATGATGAGGCGTAGTAACATGGTGTCTTTAGTCTGGTTTAAGTGTGTAGGATGTAGATGTGTATTCAGACAGTGAGCATTACGAACAAGGCAATCCACACAATGACGTCACGTTATCAGCACGATGTGAAAAAGTCAATAAAGCTTTAAACAGCAGTGATGGGTTTTTGGCAATATATATTGTACGCCACAATGACAAAATGCATGGACATCGTTATGTAGAAAAACATCACAGGGATAGTACAACAGTCATTGTATCATCGAAGTAGTCGATTCAACAGGCACAGCAAACAGCATGATAATAATGTACATTATGTGCCTTTTCAGGATATCGTAAACCGCTGCTCATGTAGTCAGGTAGTAAACTTCCCCTTTCCATAAGAGCTAGTAGATATCAACTAGGAGATTAAACCTGGTCTCCTATTTTTGACCTCAACAAGACAGGCATGTCTTTCGAGCGTCACATTATTGTTCTCTATGTTCCTTATACAGCAAAGGTATCAAACCTAGATCCATCAATAAAGTTCAGGAAGCAAATAGTCCGTAGGACAGGCATCAATCGATGCGTGACAATATAAGTGGATCGTGAGCTGAGCAAACTTGTCATAATATATAGACTTTATAATAAGGCAGGCTAAGCGAAAGTCAACATCACAAGATGGCGATAAAGTCACTTAGCAAAAAAGGATTCATTTACCTGTTCATCAGGAATTAAATCACATAATCACATATGCCTCCAGGCATTAGGAATAACATGGAGATATATCATCTCAAAAAAGGAACAACAATCATGAGGACTCCTTCCTGAATAAACTAAGCGAAGACTAGCACATAGCTACGTCTCGCCTTACCAGCTTCTCTGCTCAGACTGACCTGGGTGGAAATCGTTTAAACAACGCCACAAAAAGAGACATGCGCAGAACACGCGAATCGAATACAACTCAGCCAGATTTACGAAACGAAGAATGTTCTACGATGTTCGACTAAAGACCTTTTACCTTAAAAGGAAATGAATCTTGAAACATTGCGATTGCCAACTGTTTTCAAAGAACTGGCGATCTGGGCGCTCCATAAATGGACATGACTCAAAAATCGTTCACACAACTATCGGCAACCCTAGCTATCAAGATAAGACAACTTCTTGACGATAGCTATCAAGATTAGACGACTGTAGAAATAAAAGTGACTACATTTCCATGAGTTCCTTCCCATGCATTAAAAATTAACTATAGTCAGAATGCATGGTCAGAATAAGTTGCGACAAGTTTTTAGCAGCAACAGGAATCAGCAACTGGAACAGACAGATGCCTTCACATACCTAGGATGCATAGTAACACCAGACGGCGGAGCAAGGAAAGACATCAACAACAAAATGAACAAAGCAAGAACAGCCTTGTTTAGTCTAAACAACATCTGGAAGTCCTTTCAGTACAGCACAAGCACAAAATTAGGATTATATCAGAGCTGTGTGCTTTCTGTGCTTCTCTATGGCGCGGAGAGCTGGAGAGTTACGGAGAAGGAAATGTCGAAAGGAAATGTCGAAATTGTCAGAACTTGTGGCCTCTTTTCACACAAAACATGCCTAAGAAAAATTCTCAGCACAAATCTTGCTATGGCCGAAGGAGAAGTATCAGCACCTGAACCAAGAATCTGCTGTACTCAGAGCAAGCAATTTGTTTGTTGACATGCACACCATCATAGCTGGCAGACGCTGGAGCTGGGTTGGCCATGTCCTCAGAAGAGACCCCGATGCCATCACAAGAACAGCTATGCTATGGACCCCTCACGGAACACGAAAGAGAGGGCGCCCAAAAACAACTTGGCGGCGCACTGTGGAAGCCGAGATGCAAAGAATGAACCAGAGTTGGGGCACTGTACGAAGGATGGCCGCCGACCGAGCAAAGTGGAATCAATTTGTTGTTGCCATACAAGACGCCACCAGGCGTAATGGCCACTGACTGCTTTGACGGTCGGCGGCTAAGGCTCAAAGAAGAAGACGGACAATCCAGAACGTTCCACGAAAACAGTGCAATAACGCTCCCTATATGGCCAACTGAATAATACATATCCTAATATGGACATCCGAAAAATGGACATTGTCCAGACAAGGGAAATAACCACTAAATCTCACCCCGTAACAAAAATAGACAACCAGTGGTTTCCCTTAGACCACAGAATACAAAAGTACAAAATCCTTATCTTAAATAGCTAACTGTAACACGTTATACACTGTTTATTCACTACACGGTCACGTGGACATCATGGTAATACAGTACACATCAAGTCATGGAGCATCGACAGTTCATAATATACGCATACAGAATAACCAGTACATTAACAAGCCATAATATCCATTCTCTGAAGTCTTTATGTCTTCGTAGTCATAGCATTCTTCTGGCTTTGAAAAAATATGAATATAATATCTCTGGAGAAAAACTCAATCTTCAATAACGTACATTCTGGAATTATCAAATATTCCAGTGCATTTCACAAAAATATATATTCTGGAACACACTGAAAGCAAAACCAAAGAAAAAAAATGGATCATGTCCGAAATGAATGACCCAAGCTCTGAACACCACGAACAAAATATTCAAAAAAAACAGGTACAGAGGTACTGTCACGAAATAACAGAAATTGCAAAACGTTACGCTCAAAACAGCTCAGTAAAAATTCCTTCAGCGCGAACTCGCAGCTTGAGATGTGGAGTTTACAAATACTGAATTCATCCGCCAAATTTCTTAAAACCCCCAAACTATAATAACTTCATATTTGAAAACATTTCTGCCCCCATTTTAACTTTATAAAGAAAAAGTTAAAAGCTACCACACCCCCCCTATCAATATTTTAAACAAAGTAACAACTAGTCTAGGTGACCGAACAGATAATTTATTTTCTTTTAAAACATTACTCCGCAAACAATTCCCCTCTCAACTAAAGAATTCTCTCATCACGTTTTAATTATCACTTTTGATAATTAAAATCGGTTTCACAAATAACTAGAGCGTGTTTACTAGCGTGTACAAAAATCCGACCCGTACATTCCAGTCTTTAACACTTAACTCCCCTTAATTAAAATATGACTTAACAATGGGATGTGGAATTAAAAAGGGGGCCCTTTAGAACTGGTCAACTTGTGTTGAATATTTTCTTTACTTTTAGGGACCTAAGATAGGATTTATTAGTACAGCTAGGGTATTGGACGTGACCAAGTAGAAAGTGGGGGGCAGTATAAATAGGATTTGGAATTGGCTTGCTGAGTGAGCACGAATTTTTGTGTGCCATACTGCAGGAGACAGGAAATGAGGATATTAACGTAGAATAACTGAAGAACTGATTTCAAAGCTGAAGGGTAAGGTCTGGTGAGGCGACTTTTTTGGCTCTATTCTTTAATAAAACAAGTCGGTGGTACCCTCTGAGGGTGCTATCTCTAGAACAAAGTGTGTGGTATAAGTGGCCTGCTGTCAACCTATTAAAGTATACCACTATGACACCCTCATCAGACTGTGGTGCAGACATTCCAGTAACCATTTTGAAGACGTAAATAAAAATTTTCTTGAGTTTTGAAAGTTGTGATGTTCCATGACATTAAATTTGTAAATATGAATTGAAAACACCCATTAAAGTTAAATATTCATTCTAAAATGAGAACGTGTCACAACCAAGATCCAGAATTTCACCCATCATCATTTGACCAGTGACTCACCTTGAGTAAACCATCTCCAATCTGCAAAGAACCAAACATTGGCTGGAGCAGAAACCAACAAACTTACTGGCAGCTAAGTACAAACTTAAAAGCTGCCAAGTGAACTTTCAGACAATTCACTCAATATCCATAACATCACCCTGTGATGATTACCCTTTTTTTTAAAAGAATTATTCATTTTTCACTGTTAAATATAATTGATTATTAAATTTGTTATTTGTATATCTACACATCAATCAAATGAAAGATCCAATTTGACAGGCACAGGTATGAGAGTCATACCTCAAGTACTTGAAATCTGAAGTAAGCTGACATGCCAATAGTGAAAAGACAACAGGGAGGAAACATACATCTAGGACTGATGGCCATAGCACCAAGACGTAGCGGAGCATCAAAAAAAAGACATTCAAAACAGAATTGAACAAAGCCATGAACATTCCTATCTCTGGAATTTGATGGATTAATCCTCTTGATTGTACTGCACCCGAAAATTGTAATATGTGGCCACCGAATATCAGTCACCTTACATACACTTAAACAGAGCTACTGAATTAAGATTTCACTGAATTAAATCGGTTGGGGGCTTGAACGAGCTAAATCGTACAATATATCTCTTCACAAAAGTTGTGGGGCAGATAACAAGTTAACTGTCCTAAGACACATCCAGCACTGTTCTTGATTTTTTAATATCTTGTGAATACTCCATCAAGGTAGAAGCATCATCATCCTTCTATTTGCATCTCTGCCAAGAGTAATCTTGTGCGAATGTAGATACCTTTGAAGACCCACATTAGATACTCTAGGTTTTGGCCATTGTTATACTGCAGAGCACAGGGGAGGCAACCCGTGACAGTAGAATAAAATCATCATTTTACTTGTCGCCCCTTATGGAGAATTGAACCACGACTATAGCTGGTAACCTTTGCAGTAAGTCTACACCAAGCATTCACACATACATACTAATGGCCAACCTGACGGCTTGTTGACGGTCGGCGGCGAAGGCTCAAAGAAGACGACGGCCAAGTCAAGATACGTTCCACGCCAATCATAGTGCCATAACGCTCCCTATATTGGCCCAAACTGAATTAAGATTTCACTGACATTAAATCGGTTGGGGGCTTGAGGCTAAAGTACAATAAATCTCTTCACAGTTGGTTTCTGTTGCCATTAGTTGTACCCCACGGTGAGATACAAATCAAGTCCAATTCTATTTTGCCAGCCTCATGCACAGATACTGAATAGGTTTTCATTTTAGTCATGGGATCTTTAAAGAGATGTACTGTCACGCATAATCGAGCAGATTGTCTAGTGGTCTAATTTTTTTCTTTGTCTCAACAGAGACTTGACTTCCGGAAACTACATGTCGTCTGCATAAAATATACCGTCCTTAACAATTTTAGAATCAGTAACATCGTCTCGGAAATGATTTGTACTTTTAAGTGGCGGAGCTACAGTAAAATAAATTCACAAATAACTGTGATATTTCGGTACATGCGCATGGCTGACATACGACATTAAGAGCTATGCATATCAACGCATTTGATGGTATGGTACGATTGGCTGCCATGGAAATGGTGGCCATGTTGGAATTTACTCCCACATTTCAATTTCCTAAATTTAAAAAAAAAAATAATTATTTCTTGAGTTATGAGCACCAAAGTTGAAATGGAAGCTTATAAATATATTTGAAATTTGTTTTCAGATTAGATTTTAGATAGCTTAAGTCGATCCCGATATACAGAACGTCAAAGTTTGTGTCTAATAATTGTAAAACAAAAAAGTGTTTTCATGCTTTTACAGCATTATTTCCAATAAGTCAGAATGTGTATGTTATGAAAAATCGGAGCTGATAAAGCTTTAATGATCAAATGGAAAGTATTTGTGTCAAATCCCATATTGATTGACAAAGAAATACGCAAGGTATTAAAAAGTTAGTAACATAAAACTATGTTATGAGAAATTCGTGATTTTTTTCATAGGAAAAGCATAATTTCTTAAGAAAATACAATTTACAGAAACAAAATATATAATGCGTTCTGACAAATGATTTTGACATAAATACCTCTTAACGATGAGTGGACAGCAGATACTTTGAGCATCCTAGATGTGAAACGCGACAAATACAGAATTTGATTTTGATTTGAAATAAAAGTTTACGTTACAACTACGAGTTCTTCGTTAAGAGCAAAAATATTTACGAACATCACATAAAATAAAGTGAGGACTGAACTAAACGCGTACTAACAACAACAACAAAAAGGGGGGGGGGGGGGGGAAATCGCCGTACTTGGAGGAGACATGTGGAGGTTGAGGGGAAAAGAATGAACTAGAGTTGTAGCACTGCACGAAAGATGGCCCCCGACCGAGCAAAGTGGAGACAGATTGTTGCTACATTACAAAAAGCCACTTGGTGTGATGGTCACCGATTGCTGTATCAGTCAGCAGCTAAGGATTCCAGAAGAAGAAAATAGAAGTTATTACTGTGTTCAATGTTGGTCTGAAATCCCGTGTTAGAAAACACAGAATCAAATGAGATCCGAGTGCAGGCAAGTTTTAACTGTAGAAAATACAATTCCATCTTCACTTATATATCTTGAGTCATTCCCTGTTGACCGTGAGATTACTAAGATAACACAGGCGTCATTACGTGCGGAGAACGTTGGTCTGAGAATTTCGTAAGACCCTGTCTGAGGTCAATGATTCACGGTCTGAGCGTAAAGGGCAAATAGATAAACAAATAGATATGGTTAAATTGTAGCTTCGATTTTCCCCGTTCCGAGATAACCGTTATTCTGGGACAAGTTTTTTTTTCTGTTCCCCTACGTATCACTTCCTGGGTTGAGATGTTATTTTGTGAATTAAATATCCGGTTGAAACACAATTATAGTTGTAGGGTGAATGTAGGCACTTAGTGTCCTCAATACCACTTAGCGTAATCGGTTTATGAAGGTTTCTCCCGTTCCGAGATAACCGTTATTCTGGGACAAGTTTTTTTCTTTTCCCCTACGAATCACTTCCTGGGTTGAGATGTTATTTTGTGAATTAAATATCCGGTTGAAACACAATTATAGTTGTAGGGTGAATGTAGGCACATAGTGTCCTCAATACCAGAAAGCGTTTTTTTTTTTTTTTTCGTACGCCCGCTAATACTCGAGGCGAAATTTCAGGTTATTTTTAATGTCTAACCTGACATTGATTTTTACGTGAGTATCCTATTTTCTTGTACAGAGACAAGTGTCCCTCGCCATTCAGGCAGATACTCGCCGTTTTCGGAGGTACCCATTAGAGCTGGGTCGGCTCAGGAGCCGCCAGTCCCTGGTCGACGACACTCCTTCCAATGTCCTCGCCAGGTCTCGAGTTAATCCAGTCCAAATCCCGGTCGACGAAAAATCCTCAAATGCCGTCGCCCGGGTTTGATCCTGAATCACCTGGTCGCCAGAGCGGTGTTGTAATCTGTTTATGAAGGTTTCTCTAGCGTTGGTTATTCCAGACTGGGTAATGTCCTATTACTCGTGTTTTTTTGCTCTGCACAGAATATGTTTAGTTATAAGTTGTATCGTAACATTTACTGTGTATTGTAAAAAATTCTGTTGTTGTAATATTTTTTGGTAGCTTATTTGATCTTTACCTAAAGGCCTGTAATAACATTTCTGTGACTGTGTGGCCTCTGCTGAAAATGTAATATTTTTAACTGCTGTCTTTATTATTCGTGTTTTTAAAAAAAAGTTTTACTCGTGTACGTCTACCTATTGGCTACGCCATCATGCTATAGCTCCCTACGGAGCAAAGGTCTTCGACTAATTAATGCCAATCCATCTTGTCGTGTGTTAATGCCAATCCATCTTGTCGTGTGTCATTTATTTAATGTACTGTACAGCAATTCCTTACTTAGCGCTGTTAATTAATTCTTGAAATATCGAGCGCTTACCGAAAAAGCGCTAAAAGAAAATCGATTTCCCATAAGACTTACTAGAAAACTAATTAATTCGTTCTCAAAGTCCAGAAAACTGTACAAAAATTAAGTAAAAATGAAACAAAACAAAAAAATATAAAGTTAACAACATTTAATAACTACGTATAATTACACTGACAAACAACATTTTTCTTTCTTATATAAGAATAAGTGTTCTTAGGTCAGTTTCTTGCGCTGATTTCAAATCTGAAATCCGTTTATCTCTATCACGTCGGGTTCTTAAGATATTTGTGAATAAATATATTTTTGGGAAACCGTTATTTGCTCCGTTTCATTTTTACTATATAACTTATTAAAAATTAATAAAATGCAAAATAATTCTACTTTTTATACTGCTAAAAGATGCATGACATATGTTACGCTATTTTTCAAATAGTTACTGTATTTTGAAATAATTCTGAGCGAAATATGGCTTCTAGAATTTGTAGAATCGGTATCGAAACCAGTGCCTCATGATCCAATCACGTGTCCGATCCCAGTTCCACCATAACAATATCCGTTGGACGTGAATGAACCATCAGAAAGTGATAGTTTACCTGCTTTAGAAACTAATTCTGACTCGGATTATATACCGGTGAATGATGGTGTTCACTTAATTAACCATTCAGAACTTTCAGATCTAATACGTGATCTCGCTCTTACCAAAGGACAAGCGGAATTACTCGGTTCGCGACTCAAAGAATGGAATCTTTTAGCGCCCAATACTCCGATATCTAAATTTCGTCATAGACACAGAGAACTTGTTCAATACTTTGAGATGGATGATGGCATTTGCTATTGCAAAGATGTAAACGGTCTAATGGTGCACCTCGGTCGTGAGCACATAGTCAACGAATGGCGACTTTTCATCGATTCTTCCAAGACTAGTCTAAAAGCCGTGTTATTGCATAACGGAAATTTATTTTCATCAATTCCAGTCGCCTACTCTGTTCATATGAAAGAAACTATGACAATATGGCTATACTTTTGGCAAAAATAAAGTACAATGACTACCAATGGCGGATTTGTGGAGACCTAAAGGTCATTGCAATTCTCACGGGCATGCGGACTGGGTATACTAAATTTTGTTGCTTCCTATGTGAATGGGACAGCCGCAACAGACAGGAACATTATGCAAGAAAGGTGTGGCCTATCAGGGATCGTATGCAGCTCTGGCATAAAAATGTAATACATGAGCCATTAGTTAACAAAGACAGCATCATTTTACCACCGTTACATATAAAGTTGGGGCTCATGAAGAATTTCGTAAAAGCGTTAGATAAAACGAGCAAAGCTTTCACTTATCTTCGAGAAAAGTTTCCGCAAGTTAGCGATGCAAAGATAAAGGAAGGTATCTTTGTAGGACCTCAGATTAGGAAAGTTATTGCAGACAAACAATTCGAGAACTTGTTACATGGTAGTGAACTTCGCGCATGGATGGCATTCAAATCGATCGTCGATAACTTTCTATGAAATCACAAATCTGTCGACTATGTGCATATTGTTAAGCAGTGCATAGATGCATACAGAATTATGGGCTGTAACATGTCCCTCAAAATCCATTTGCTTGATTCGCATCTTGACTTTTTCCCTGACAAACTTGGCGAAGTCAGCGATGAACATGGAGAACGATTCCATCAAGATATCGCCGTAATGGAATCACGCTATCAAGGACGGTGGAGTGTGACCATGCTTGCCGATTATTGTTGGATGCTTCATCGCGATGTACCACATGCCATTCACCGACGAAAGTCGACTGCAAAGAAATTCAAGCCTACATAACTGTTACACTTCTTGTATGAATGATGTTATAATACTTTATGCCTTGTTAAAAAACTTCAATTGCGTATTTCTAGAGATCCCGACCTGATAGAGAAAAACGGTTTGCAGATTTAAAAACAGCGCATTAAAATTGACCAGAAAAACATAGAAATGTTAGAGAAAGAAAAAAAAAGTTTTTTTTTTGTTAGTCAGTGTTATCAAACATATTGAAAACAAACAAAATAAACTCCGCCAAGGCCGGTCCCAAGCCCGGCTGAAAAAGGAGGAGGGCGGCCTGCATGGAGGCCGTAAGGAGGCAGCCCCTCCACCATGCAAAGGCACAACAGGCCAGTCACCCGTTTGCTTTAAATCACGATTACGAGCAATACAAGAGAGACAACTGGACTGATTCTAAAGGCGACGAACTGGAACGGACTACGGACTACGACTTATGGAACACAAAAAGTATAAATGGGAAAGAAGAGGAGCTGTTGGTTGTGGTGGATTTGATGTTATGAATTGTTGTAGGTATTATTATATTTGTATTAAATGAGATTAGCTATGAAGGTCCCTGAATATACCCAATAATATTGTGAACTTTTCAGGGTACCTTTCCACTACCACCTTTTTATCTCATTCAAAATGTATTTATATTAGTATATTAAATGACTTCGTGTTGTGTCTAGGGTTATGAATGTAGAGTGTAATGTACAAAAATCAACAAACATACAAACAAATAGTTTATTATTCACAACAGCACACAGTACTACCACAATAACATACAAACGACACTCTAAAAGGCTATCTTTTTTAAGACTGTGGTTGAATTTTGTGTAAATATGATTTTTTACAGTTTTATTATCCTGATTCAAATTTATTTGCAATCAGGACTGACAATTTAAAAGTGAAATCAAAATAATCATTTACATCAGTCAAATAGCATTGTGATAAACGAGCGCAAAGGCCTTAATTCTCCATCTTTTCCTACATCTTTCGTATTGTATTTTCTCCAACATTTGCTCTTTCATGCAACATTTGCGATCCATATTTGCTATTTCATCGTTGTGATTACTCGCAACCGGTATCTAGAGAACCACATTTGCTCTTTCATCGGGGGAAATAAAATCCTTTGATTGAGTCCACATGCCCGACATTATCGTTTGAAGCCCACATTGCATCGTGATAAATCAGGTAAAAACACATATGGTCATCCGAATCAAACATGGGCATGCGGTAATTTCTGTGACACCACATTGGACGCCCAGATTGGCCAGGGGAAAACGTCTCACCGCGGTTCAGACAAGCGTTGGTTTACCACATTGGATGCCCAGCTTGGCCAGGTGACTTCCAGAAATATATAATACCGCATAATCTACTAGAGTGTAGAAGTCCAGTTTTTTACCTTGTGTGGAAGAGATTAAACCCAAAAACGCATAGCCTAATACACGTGTTTATTCAGAGTGGATGATAATTCAGTTCTGTGATTAATTGTGTTCTTAAAGGATTTTGCGAAGGGAAAAGAAGGTTAGTAGATCTTATACTTATTAATACATTTTCTTATTTTTGTTTATTTTAACCTCACAGCTAAAATGTGCGAAAGATAAAGTTTCAAATAATTCTTGGCAATACTGATTAATAAAATCAGAAGATTTTCCTAGAAGATGATAGGATGATAGGAGGTAATTAATAGTTCATAGTTCACCTTTATCATCATCACAGTCTCCCATGAGCACACACTCTCATGCACAAGATATTTAACATCATTAGAATTGAACTCAGAGAGAGAGAGAGAGATGAATAATGAGCAGTAGTTTAAATGCAAGTCAACCAGTGATGTTAAATGTGAAAACTTACGAAGACTTTTGTGTGTCTTCAGTTCATCAGAAGTCTGAGTCTACACGCAACGTGTCTGACGTCTAACCAGAAATAAGTTATCAAAAACGGACATTTGGCTAGCAGAATTCGCCATAGGACATCTTTCATTCCTCAATTAAAAAGGAATATTGTCTCACCCACAAGTCATAAGGTGGACGCAGCATTTTTCGTCACCATATACTGCTTGCTCACAAGTTCAATACCGAGTTATCACAAGTTCAATACAGAGTCATCATAAATTCTAATCACTCGAAAGATCATTATTATCTGAAGTCAAGCAAAAGAGCTCAAAAGAGGAATCGCATATTTATACCACGTGCAACACACTCTTAAGCGCATTTTATGAAGCAGACTCGAAAGTATATGAATCATGACTACATACGCAAGATTATGAGTCTACATATCACTAACATTTCGTGAAGATATCCAGTCTGACCAGTACCCTCGGGAGATTAGACAACAGACCTTTTGTTCATATGACAGCTATTAACTGTTGATCAACACTACAGAGATATACTCAAACAGTGAAGGAATATACATAGATATCTCGTCAGCGTTCTCCGTACGACAACAATATTCATCAGAACGTCCTCATCTTAGAGATACCCCACTCGACATAACGTATAACAACTTGGGACATTTTATGCATACATGTGAATCCTCATATCTAGGAGAAGCATTTAGAGACACATGGACTGTGTAGAGTACTCACCATTTTGGTAACACGTATCATATCACATCATCATTTCACTTTACACCAGTTCATTCTTAATTAACTATTACTTAATTAACTGTAAGTTTATTATCTCATCTGTGTGTTTTGTGTGAATCGTCTTTCACCATCATCACGTTCTAACCATTACTAACCCTATATGTGTGGATATTTCATTAATAAACCCAACGATCGGTTGATCATTATCAAGAGTTTGTTAATGTATCACTCGTGCTGTCGGTGTTACATATTCACCTATAGGAACCTTTCTCTACTCAGATGAGGTTGGGGGCTTTTTCTTTACGGGATCTAAGGGCAGAAGCTAAGGTCGTGGAGAAACAGAACTCTTTCCATAATTAATTAGAAAACACTGTCTAGTGGAAAGCATTCGCATTCCTGTCTTCTTGTCCCTATCTCGAATAGGTCTTTATTCTTTCTTAACGAGCCAATTTCTAGAGACCTTATATCTATATCTCATAGACTATTCCTGGCAAAAACTACTGTAGTAGTTGCCCCAGTGACTCACCACACGACAAGCATAATAGATCCTTTGTCCATACATAAAATATTTTTCTAATATACGTCTGTAGTGTTCTCCTACTTTAAGGTAATACTGGTCGTACCACTAGGTTGTTGTTTTAAATCATATCCTTTTAAAAATGTTTGTTTCTATTTTGTCACTTGTGGAGCTATTAAATATTTGTCCCAGTTTTATTCACTGTCATTATATAGTTCTTTTAAAGTTCTGTAGTTGAACTCTCAGGTGCCGAACGAGAACTTAACTTGGCCGTAGAATATAGGTTGAACCTTTCCTCTGCTCGCTTGACAATCTGTTCCCTGTTTGATAGGCAATGGCCACTAGCATGGGCTCGCAGTAAACAGGCAGAGTCCTGAATCAATCAGTTTTCAAGCCTTTGGTACCACATTAACGTCAGTACCCAGGACCTCTGAAATGTGAAGGTATGCATCCTTCGTAATATCTAGCATACACTAATAGTCCACAGTTAAGGACATGTACATTACAAACAAACAAAAGGATCATATCCTTATACAAACCTATGCCACCATTTTCTTTTGATGTGACAATGTACACCAGTATTCCTTTCCCTAATAGTTACAACGCCACTGCATTCCAGCTGTAATCTCTTCCATATAACAGGATATGTGTTATGCTCCTTTATGACAATCATTCATATTCTTGTAGTTTTACACCTCTCTGACAGTCTATCACATGGTGGATCAATCTTTAGGCTTTGCCTCATGGTCGCTTTAGACCCACTCATGTACAGACATATATTATTATTTCACATTCAATTTTTATATAAAATACATGTTAATAAATGTCAATCTTACCACAATTTTCAATGAAATATACACAGAGACGATGACTGACACAGTTTCGATCTGTTTTATTGCCCAGGCTGCTTAGAACTTGTATTTTAAAGCACAGCCTGATCTCATCTATCACTGTTGAAAATTTTATAGAAATGGCGTCCTCCCCAACGCTTATTCTGACAATATCGATTCAGTTAGCCAATCTCTATTAATTTTACAGTGTAAACAGTCTTTTCAAAAAATATCATTCAAACTTTTCCTACGTTACTAGGTTATTTATGTTTATTCAAAGGTCAGCCAATAATATTTCGTCTCACTTCAAATGCCACACAATCGGATTCACTGTACTATCCTAGCCTATCTGTCACCTACTTTTTTCCCAAAAAATATGCGATCCAATCTAAGCAGATATGACTTGACCTAACAGTATCTCTGATCTCTATGTATTGTTTTATCAATATTTAATTAGTTAAGGGACTATTTATATAACTAATAACATATTCTTGGTCAGCAAGTCTTCAGGTACACGAATATACAATTTTTAAGGGGCTATGTGGTTTGGTTCAAAATTCTATCTTTTTTTCTATGTTAGTTGTTTATTTTTAAACTACCTCCTGTTCACTTCTTTTCTCATGTACTTACGAGATAATTACGAGAGCTTAGGTCATTCATAATAAGAGCTTAACATGTTTCCATGACGTAGTGTCCACAATTCTAACTTTTCCATTGTATTTGGGGAAACCCCTAAGGCAAAGCGTGCAAGTTGGTTGTAGAGTTAGAACCAATTTGAGACGTGATTTGCGTGTTATCGAGCCTTGCCCCTCCTCGTTCCACAATGCATTTTAGGCAAATATTTTCTTAGAACTAGGAAAAGTGGTTGTTTATGTCAAGGACGAATTTGAAAAATTGGGTACCGTTTTGTTCAGCTATTCGTTAGCAAATAATAATCTGAAGGCGTAGGCGATACCAACCGTTCTAGCAGAAAATTCTTTTGTACTTTCTTATCTTTGCCTTTATGCCCTATACTGTTATACACTAATTTAGATATTGTATTTAGAAGTCACTACATTGGTAAAGATGAGGAAAGCAAAACTAGAAATCCTGGCTATAACGGAAACGAAGAAAAAGGGACAAGGAGTCATGTATCTCGATGGCGAGACGCTGCTCTACAGTGGTGTACCCACATCTGAAAGAGCTAAAGGGGGTGTGGGCTGCATTGTGACGAAAAACCAAAAAGATAATATCAAGGGATGGAACTTTGTCTCGGAGCGCTTTATGGTTGTAAAACTAAAAGAAGGAGAAACCATAGTCAACCTTGTCATAGTGTACGGGCCAAATGAGGATGAGAGAGCAGAGGTCAAGGAGGAATTCTTCGAGCTGCTTCAAAGGACAGTGGATGACTGCCTAGATGAAATTATCATGCTCGGAAATTTCAAAGCCAGAATTGGAAATAGCCATGCTATATGGGGTGGAGTTATCGGAAGATATGGAGAGGATACTCTTAATGACAATGGAAAGCGACTAGATGTGAACCAACAAAGAATGAGAAGTCAGTGATCGACTATGCAATAGTTAGGAGGAGCTCATTCAACTATGTCTGGGATGCTAGAGTCTGGAGAGGGTCAGAGATTGGAAGTGATCACCACCTGCTGACCATCAAAAGAACAACTGAAATTGCTCAGCCTAGGAACTGCCTAACATCACGCAAGAAACTAAGTAAAGAAACGGGAGAAATGCGCATTAAGACCTTGTCGTGATTTAGTCTGTCTCACAACACGGTTTTCTAGGCCCAACTTTATGAGGTTGAGTGAACAGTTCCCTTCTTCGCTGCCTTTGCCTTTCCTAACTCACGAGCGGAGTCAGGTACCCATTTAAAGCTGGTTAGACTGAAGCGTCTTGAAAGACTATGGAAGTTTAGTGAACAGAAACCACCCGAAGCTAGAACAACAAATTTAGTCGCATTTATTCTCGTAAGCTTTGTCCGTCCTCTATGTCAGGGATTCTTAACCTTTTAGAGGTCTTGCACCCCTTTACAGCACCTTATGAAGTCTCGCACCCCTTTACAGCACCTTATGAAGTCTCGCACCCCCGTTACAGCACCTTATGAAGTCTCGCACCCCTTTACAGCACCTTATGAAGTCTCGCACCCCCGTTACAGCTCCTTATGAAGTCTCGCACCCCCGTTACAGCACCTTATGAAGTCTCGCACCCCCGTTACAGCACCTTATGAAGTCTCGCACCCCCGTTACAGCACCTTATGAAGTCTCGCACCCCCGTTACAGCACCTTATGAAGTCTCGCACCCCCATTACAGCACCTTATGAAGTCTCGCTTTTAAGGAAATCTAAAAGACAGCACCTCAGATCCATTATTGACGACGGCCGGAGCTCATCTAAAATCTGGAGCGCTATTAACCTTCTCACAAAGGTACGCCGGCATAACCTCCGACAGCAAGCTACAAACATTAATGCTGATGAATTTTGCCAGTTCTTCTCGTCGATCGCACGAACATTCGGGATAAATCATCAGCAACTGAATTGTACTGCTCTTTCTGATTTCGTTCACTCGAGGTTAAACGAAGCCCAACCTTCCTGAATTACCTTTACTGTCAATCTCGGAGGTTTCTATTTTAATTAAATCATTACCTCAGAAGAAATCGTGCGGTGAAGATGGAATATCAGATTGCAGAGCCTGTTGCATGCGACTCACTCACTTACATTTACAATCTGTGCCTCACAAAGAAAGTGTTTTTTCAACGACTGAAAACAGGCTTAGTGGTACCAGTACCTAAAAAAGGTGATATTAATGTCGTCACAAACTACAGGCCGATTTCCCTACTATCAGTCATAACTAAGCCTCTTGAACAACACATGTATAAACATATTCTTTCTTCACTGAACAGCTACAATCTTATACATGAGAACCAATCTGGATTTCGACCCAAACACTCTTGTCAATCCTTGTTGACTAAGATTACCGAAATCTGGCATTCTAATATCAACTGCGAAAAAATAAATGGAGTATTATTAATCGACCTTTACAAAGCATTTGACACAATTGACCACTCGTTGCTGATACAAAAGCTTTCGGTGTACAAATTTCATCCACAAGTGATCACATTAATAAAATCATTCCTTGAAAACAGAACACAACGAGTCTTATTCAATAATGTGCTCTCTAAATCATACACCACTACAATGGTTGTCCCGCAGGGCTCGATACTAGGACCCTTACTCTTCAGCATCTTCATCAATGACCTGCCCTTGTCATTAATGGAAGTTAATCTTACACAACACATTGTAACAGTACATGTAAGCTAGGCTTACGAAAAATGTTTTTGTGGTTTATAACTAACTACAGGGATATTTTTATAAAAAATAATAAATTTCTGCTGAAACACTGCAAAAAAAAATTTATACAGAGTCATTTTGGTGTCACCCCCTCTGATGGTGTCATCTGGTGCGGTCTGCACCCCGCGCACCCACCTAGTGACGCCACTGGATAAGATAAAGACAACTGTAGAGTTCATGGCAATGTGAGTGAGTTTCAACTTTTTTTCCAGGCTGCGTCATTAACCTCCTTAACCCAGGACTGTCATCTACATTGATTTACTGGGATGATTTTTTTAAATTATCATCTTTGTTGATTTGTTCATGTTTTTGTTTATCTCAGAGTTTCTAAGGATTATGTTCCATGTCCAACTCTCCTAATCCAGGTCCTACAGCATGAGTAGCACGGTACAGTCTGTCTCTTCTTTGTGCACTTTCGGTCCCGGGATCACATGTTGCAGATCTGACTGCTCGGCCCTTTAGTGGAGGTTGGCCACACACTTTAACATACTTATTCCACATACTAACGTTTCTCTCTGCATAAGGTTGGTCACCTCACAATGCTCGTGGCATAAAGCATCTTGCTGTCACCGTAACTTGATAGTCTTGCGAACCGGAGACACAACGTCTACCATCTGTCGATAATGTTGCTGGGTACCTCTGTTCTGTTGTCTCAACGAGTTACATGGCGTGAAAGAAATGAAGGCATGTGGTCTACCCTTATTTATAGACCTCCTTGAACATATACCACGTGATATCTAGTGGCGTCTCCTTATTAAATACGCAAATCCCCGACTACTCAATTATTATTATTCACTAGTAAAACCCGGTTACCTCTCTTTGACTTTTAATAAGCTGCCACACACACGTCTCCAAAACACAGACAAGAAAAACAACAGCCAAAATATTGCAGACTTTCATAGATTGCTTGCTTCCATAAAGAAGAAGGATCGAAATGTTTTGACAAGGTCCCGAATGTGGTACTTGTTGCGTTCTTTTTCCGCGCGTAATTTTAAATGTTTAGCACAGCTAAGAATATATATATTATTAATTAGTTACGCGCGATTTGACACAAAGTTGAACAGAGAAGCGCAACGGGTGCGCTCAGGGGTAAAAGCCAAGGATATGAGATTATGAAAGGGGAATGCAAAATGCCTATGGCCTGAGACGGTTGTCTCTAGACGGAGCCGATTTGTAAGTCTTGCCGGATTGAGGGAAGCAGTCATGTAGAGATTATAAACCTCCTGGTAGGGAATATCTATGTTAGCCAGTGCAGGGCTCGTTGCAGCGCGGTTATAAAGTACTAATGACATGAACCAGACAAATACCCGTGGAACATGAGATGAGAACAAGACGCTGAAGTTGGATACGACGCACATTGATGAAACCAGCTATTAGTATTACAATGTAGTCTTTGATCTGGAATCAACAGGGTTAAAAATAGAGAGAGAGAACAAACAACACATCGAGAAACTAAAAAGGCATAAATAGGCACCCAATGACATTGAATCCCTCAAGTGAGGACAATGTTGACAATAGTAGTATCACGTATGCAACCGACCAGCACTCTCTTCTTAGGGCAGAAGACATTGGACTGAGCGAACATATGTTTATGAACAGCCCTGGAACCCCATACGACCAGCACTCTCTTCTTAGGGCAGAAGACATTGGACTGATTTGACATATGTTATTGTCGTAGATTTTCGATAGGAGAATTAAGACTTGGGTTGGTCCCTTCTGAATAGATTGGAATGAGTGAGAGTCCCAGTGTGAGTTAGTAAAGGAAATAGATTCCACGAGTGAGATGATAGAATAGTGATAGAGGCTGTCTCTGAGATGCGAGAAAATCTTCTCTCTCTCTCTCACCTATCTTCTACGACAGATTTTAAGCAGTCAGACAGTCTACCACATATACATTAAATATATGTATACCAACCGATCTCTACCCACTCACGTGCACGCACATACAGTGACGACAGGTAGACACACAGACGTGGGGAAACTATAACAATGATTATATAGATATTTAGAACGAGCTGACCAACACGCTGATTAATTTATGGTTAAGTTTATTTATCATACTAAACTTACGACACAACATATACAATTTACATCAAGAGAAAACATATACAAATAGTCATCAAATTCAAGAAAATACTACAAGGATGATAGACCCGTTATGATCTGCCCTCTAGGTTTAGCCCCCAGTCCCGTTTAGGAAAAAGATGATGGCCCAAAGAGGATCAATGATACATTAGCGGTAATCAAATGATTTTCCCCTGTTAAAGGTATGGATAGACTTAGATATACTCTGATCTATTCTAAGGGAAAATATGGTTAGCAATACTTGCATAAGGACAATTAGAACAGCAAAATGGGTGCCAAATTTCAACAATGGAGAAATCCCTCAGTCCTACATTCACTCTAGACATTCAGCCGTGTACACGTGCACATACTCACTGTTTTGGTAGACATATCTGGGAAACACAATTTTGTTAGGACATTCACATACAGAATCACCAGAGGTAGTCGTAGCCAAGAAAACCCCAGCTCCACAAAGTCAGATAGAATTCACTGCTTCGGGGAACGTTTCCTTGGTATTTCTTATTCTAAGATATCTGTCTATGTCACATTTAAAAAATCTTGTCCAGGCACGAAAGTTTACAGTGAGCACCGTGTCAATAGCTTAAGTTTTCTAGTAAATAGGAATGTCAGGTCGGTGCCTTCTCTCAGTATAGGATTTACTTTGGTCACACCACAGATTTGTCCACAAAATAATCTAGTCGGACAATGTTAATGTTATTTCTTGTAATATTCACGCCGCCAGGCAGAAAATTTACGTAGAGTTTATGAAAAAATTTAAGATCTGGCGCAAAGGCCCCGTATTGATCATTACAGTCCTTGAAACCCGTTAGTGGGATATAGTATTTCTGTCTAACTCTGTTGGCATATGCACTGTCAGACCAGTGTTACTTGAGAAACCCACGTGGTTCAAAATAAGGACTGTCTATTTCTTCACAAATATGAAACTCTTATTAAACGCCGGTAAAGTTCGGGTCACCCCAGTATTTCCTGAATAAAAGGAAAAGCACATATAAATCATTTACATATTATGTACTCAATATAACTTACATTTTTAAACAGCAAGCCGACCGCTTGATTTATTATTTAAACTTCCGGTGAACTAAGTTATATTTAAATCAATCATCAGGAATTAGGAATATCTGCGTATTCCGTCAATATTCACTGATGTCGCATCTAGCATTTATGAGTTAGTTTAGAAAAAATACTCGACTGAGTAGTTAGCAGTTAAATCAAATTCATTATAGCTACATGTTTGTTACGCTAGAAATATAATTTATTCTGCTTTCCACTGTATGCGTCACTAGAAAAATAATACAAACTATAAATTAGTTGCTCTGCACCAAATCTAACTAGGGAAATAGCTAAGCGATTAAACACTTTAAACCCTACACACAATACTAGATATATAATATTAATATACCTCGACACAGAATTACTAAGAACTAAACCACTTCGACCAAACTAAAGGCCATCTCTATTAACAGAGATATTTTGAAATCGAACCAAGGCTTGTTCTAGTCTAACTGCGAATTACTGAGTGCCTGAAATCAGGTTTGCAACTCTAGTTGTATCTATGAAACGGACAAAGAATCCCACTGTTTCGAAACCACGAAACAGCGCCCGTCTCTCCCCTTCTCTAACACCCTACGTCAGCTTCCCTCATGTCGTAACAGCCATCAGTGACCGAGAGCGCGCGTGTGTTGCAAATCTCAGACAGCCTGTCTGCGGTGCGGAGCGATTTTTCACGCTACGCCGGGTTATTCTGACGACGACTCTGAACTGACACTCATACTACTTCGCACCTCACGCTGACCGGGGCCCACAATGAGCCGTGTCAGCTGGTGTGGCCGGGTAGGGTAGTGGGGGTTGCTGTTTTGAATCGAGAGTATTAGATTTTGATTACTAGCTAGCCTGCTAGAGGTGATGATTTCTCTCTACAGACTTACAGGAATTTACCAGGTTCGGGGATAATCCTCTAAGATGTTTTATTTTTTAGAGCAGATGGTTATTGTTTGTGTTGCACCTGCAGCGATTAGCTTTGGTATGATACTTTAGTAATTTGTATGATGGCCACTTGCAAAACATATGATTCGTCAACAGCATTTGTGTTCAATGAAACAACTGTTTTATTTAACTTTCAACAAGAACTGGGTTAAGTCAAATGGTAACCACATCAAATTTTCATAATAGCATGTCGACATTTATAAACCAGCATGAAGGTTCAATATATTATTTCTAGGATGCAACATTCCTTTTTTCCCAACATCAGGATCTTCCTTTGTAAGCATATCGGTCAATTATATGCCTATTTTGTTTTCATTGTTTCACATCTTGGAACATAGCCCTACTTGGGTTATGACCGTCAGCTCTAACTGTTTGAGCATTGTTAATGGATAGTACTTACAGAACTTTAGAATTTCACAAACACTTCCAAGAATTAATTAAATATACACAACTGTGTCTGAAGTTGATGTCCTCAACTGAAATCCACACTGATTAGACAAAGCATGTCCTTGCTTTCACGCTCTCAGTTCAATACTGCCTAAAAACATGGCTTCGTCTCCCGTTCATTTCTGGGAAAAGGGAAGGACTGAGCTTAACCATTGGTTAGAAATCACGTGACTAACGCAACTCTGCAAGCGAAGCTTGGCCTAAAATAATGCGTGGCGTTTCCAAGCTAAAACTGGCCTAATTGAACATCTGCGTTAAGATTTTCTTTTATCTTCTGTTTCTATAAAAAATTTATTTTATGTTAATATAGTCTATATCTGAAAACTCACGGTATACGCGGTTACATACAGATCCCGGGGCCCTGCAAATGTATCCCGTAGGGAGACATTTGAGTACTATCAAATCTTAAAAAATTTATCCCAAAAATTTCTTAAGTTCAAAAAAAAATGTTCAGAAAAATTTAAAGTTCAAAAAAATTTTCTAAGTCCAAAAATATTTCGGAAAAATTTAAACTAATTCCTAAACTAGCTTCCTATATCTATGTGCGATCAACTTCTCTATAAAAACTTAGGGATGGACATCAACTCCAAAAAAATTTTAACTATCCAGCATTTTTCATCACATTTTTAAACTGGCAAATCTGACCAACAAAAATATTCATTAAGTCATCACTCAAAAATATGGGGAGTGGCAACATTGGGAACATGAACAATAATATCCTATTTCATTATCATAATCTACATGCATGTTATTCCAACAATATAGTTGACACACTGTATTGGACATTGTGGGGGAAAACCTAATTCTATCTCTGTGTCCTCCGAGTGGTTCAAAATTTTATGTTATTTTCACTCCTGGTTTTCTAATAAGTTTTGGTCCTAACTTATTTATTGAGTAAGCACTCCATGTATATTGCAGTAGAAAGTATTCCTGTTTTATTATTATTATTATTATTATTTTTTTTTTTCAAAATATCCACATCATCTTTGCAAATGACGATCCAATTGTATAAGTCAATCAATTTAACCGTGGTGATCCATCATGCTTTCTTTTGTTATTTATTATTGCATATGGGAAACAATTTCAGATCTGTACATAATCATTTTCAAAGCTCAATGTAACAATTTATTCTGATAAGCAATTACAATGTACCAATTAAAATGATTAAAAATCTCATTACTTGTACTTGTTCATTTATTTTTTTTTTTTAAATACCCTGGTATCTTTGACAATATGTATCTGTTATCGCTTGTTTATCCTTGTATACCATTTTGTATTTCCTTTATTTTTTTCTTTTATAAATCCCATATTCTCCATATATATATGGTGCTCCAATATTTTATAGGTGTGGATCTTTCCTGGTCCTCTTGTTTATACTGGGAATTCATCAGTATTGCCTTTCAATGTATGACATCTAACAATATATTTATCAACAACACATCGACTAATCATTTATAAACATCAACAAAACTTTCATCATTTTATCGCAATATGAGGTAAAATACTTTTGTACATATTTTCAGGATTTCAACACCCACTCTGCCTTCGCAGGTCGAAGGTTAGTCAGAGTTATGTGGTGCCTGTAACATCCGCTGAATACAGCCAGATGGGTGACTTATGGTACCTATAATTCAAAAATCTCGTCTGTCAGTTATCTTAAGTGTGAGGCGGGGTCTATTTCATGGTGTCTTTGGCAAGGTGTGCAGCATTTCCAATCTAGGTATTCTTTTCTTATGTCATAATATCTCCATGATATATCTGTGACATGTCTGTCCTTGGGATAACATTATTTTCTTATCCAATATCCTCGGGGTGAGCAAATCTCAGTACGTCCAATTTCATCAATCATTTATTTATTTTCTCTCCTGTAATTCTGGGTATGTTATGAGTATAGTAAATTGTCAATTTATTTCAACTATCTTACAACATTCTGTAATTCGTGATAGGGAATAGTCATTTGTTATACAACAATGTTCATTTTACAAAGGCAATGAGCAAAAATCAAAGAGATATCTTCTCCAAAAATGCGGATGTATCTCTATTTCCTTTACCTCTGGGCGTAGCAATTATTCAGTCATTATTATTTTTTTTTCTCCATTATTTAATCTCCATTTTGTGTCCTTAGTACCTGTGGTTCCATGGGATTATCATAATCTATTGGTCCTTGTCTACTGATAATCCTTCAATAATGACTTCAAATATGGTCCTCATATGTGTAACAATCATCTGCTCTGATTTGTTCCATGTCCATGGTATTCATAAAATATTCCATTATCTCTTTGTCTTATCTCGTAACCACGAAAGACTAAGATTATTCCTCCAATGTTAATGTGGGGGATTTTGTGCATAAACATTACAACAAAATCTCAGTTGTGACAACATAAAGTTTCACCTTAATATAAAATGGCATTTTCATCATACATAACCAGTTGCTTCTTCATCTCATGTGTCATTAGTGGTTATCATCCAGTAATGGGGTGTTCAATGTGGGTTCAGCATATACAAATGCTGTAAAGGGGTATTTCATTTGCTAGGTCAGCATGTGCAAATGCTATTTCTTTAACATGGGCAAAGGCATCATCAACAAATAGGTGCAATTTGTTCAATCTGGGGTTAGCATATACTAATGCTCTCAAGGGATTCTTCATTTTCAGAAAATCAGCATGCGCAAATGTCATTGGGGTACTTGTGATATCAACAAAATATTGTTGGAGTATCAGGGATCAAGCTGGTGGGGGTATGAGTGGCATAGGGTGATTTATTTTCTCTTTTTCTTTTCTTTTATGTCGGCTGCTAACCTCAGGGCAGTCAATGTTTTACATTATTGGCTTATCATCATCAAAATGTGTGAGGGTGGCATATAAACATATAACAATCCTATAGAATGTTTTCTCTTCTTTTCATTTTTTCTTTTATGTCTTTTGTCTCTTTTCCATTTTTTTCTTTTTCATTTCTTTTTTTTTTCTTGTGATTTCTTTTCTTTTCTTGTGATTTCTTTTCTGTTTGTATCACAAGTACTAAAGAATGATGAAAATCAATTCACTAAACACTAGATATACTATCAACATTCCTACTAGTAAATCCTAACCAATAGGGCTGCAAGTAATAGTTTAGGTTAGAATAGAATGAATGTTGTAGCAGTATCTGTTGTCAATAAGTGGCGAGGAAAGGGTACATCAAGGATCTCCTGATTACAACATGATTGTAATTCCAAGGAATGAATATGATTGGGATTTAAAAGATCATAAGTCTAGAATGTCGTCTCAATATAGTGGAATGGAAAAATAGTAAGTTAAAGATGTTGTACCAGTGGGGTGAAGAAAATCTTACTATAGAGAGTCAAGGTTGGGATATGGAATCTCTTTAGGAGAATGTTTAAAATTCTTGACAGTACTAATATACATCTGGGTCTAAAATAATAATATACATAGGAAAAATAAATAATCCTGTGGAGAAAAATAGCAAAACATGCAATACTGGTTTTGGGTATGAGTTATGTGCTGTTAAGAGATGTTATAGTAGGAACAGTATGATTGATCAAGGTGATAGATATAAAGGAGTTTTGCATAATATAGATCAAAGAAATATTAGTATGGGGTAAGAAAAAAAACTACTGGTGTAAAGTGTCTGCATGAAAATGCTGGTGAATGGAGCGTGGAATATGATCAGTTACAAAAGTGGAGATGAATGTTACAACAGAATAGTGTGACACATGTGTTATAGGTACGGTTTTATAACATTCTAAATATCAAAAACTGTCTGACTAATAAGGGTGTCTGTAAACAAAGAACATTGTATCATCTGTGTCATCTTTATTTCAATAATCCAAATAAAAATGTCTAACTAGAATCCTCCGTGGGCTGGTCTTGATTTCTTTCTAGGCATCAGTATTCTAAGGCTGGAAAAAATAACTTTCTCAGTGAGGCTTTGACATCTTAGTCTGTAAGCAAGTCATTTGAACTGTCAAAAACTGAAAATAGAGTTCATGGGGAGAGTTAGTACATTGTTAAACGTAAGTGCACATTCGCGGTGAACGTACATGGGATGGCATGTACATTGAAGACTCGAGGGGCGTGTCTCAGCAAAGCTTCAGTAGTAAGTCCTTCACTTTCTCTGCCATCTTAACTTTGCAATGTCACGACTGGTTAGGCGAGCATCATACTGAGTAACTGTGGGTGACACTGCATTTGCTGATTGTTGGGGCTCTGAGGACATTGGCGAATGCGGTGATGGCTTAACATCATTTGATTGCGGTGATGGTTTCACTGTGGTTGGGGTTTGTATGGCTGGAACATCTGTTGGTTTTGAGGCAGGTATATGTTTCGCCTTGATTTTTCTTCTGACCTGGTTGTGCTGAACGTTAGCACCGGTTACAATGGGCACAGTAATTTGCACACTGTTGTTTTTGACTAGTAGAGCTGAGGCTAACACTTCTCGGCTTGGTTTTGGAACATGATAGCGTTTCTTCAGAATCTTTCGTCTGATATAGTTGTGCTGTATACGCGGAATTTTGTTGCTAGGGATTGAGTCATTTGATGAAGAAAAACAGGTACGTTTGCCAGCTGCTTGAATCTCCGGGGATGAAGTACCAGCAAATGATGTATCCGTTTTGCAACGAGGACCAGGCGAATCTATACCAGAGTCTCTTTCATACTTGTTGGTTATCATCTCACCGTACGTTTGAACAGGGCGAATATTGGATATTTCGTCGGTGTGAAAAAGTTGTTCTGGTATTTCTTGAGTGTCCATGTCAGAGTCTGTGTTGTTAAGGGAGATGTAACTTGTGGGTCTATAGCGATATTTTGGCTTTCTAATAGGCCTGATGGATACATCTGTGAAATTTTTCTCGTATGGGGTGTTGGTGGTTTGTTTACAAATTTCTTCATCTGGAACCAGAGTGTTAGTGGGTGCTGCTGGAAACTGATTCTCGTGTGGGGTAGTGATCATCTTGTGTTCATACCGTGTAAGTGCAATTTCTATCAATTCTCGAAATTCTTCTCGGCGTGTAGATAAATCAACAGCAAACTTGTTCTCCAGCAATTCATACACCAGCCTTATTGAGAGGACGGCAAAGTCACCATCTCTCAGGATAACGTCTATCTCTGCCGTCAGCTCCTCTGTTGTAGGTTGACCTATTCCGCCAATTTTCTTTGTCTTGCTGTGCTTTGTCTTATCAGTTTTCGGCCAGTAATATTTTCTGCCCTCTTCGTCTGTTGTATGATCAAGTTCGTCTGACAAGTAGCCTTCAGTGGTCTCATCAGAGTCTGTCGTCTCTGACTCTGATATGTCAGACGAATCTGTACTGGATGGATTGTAATTTAGGGTGGCCTTTCTGACTGGTCTTGTATTTGTCGTCAGAGGCGGAATGGGTCGGTGATTATCAATTTTGATTTGTTTTACGTGAGCTTTTGTTTGGTGTTGTTTCTCTATCTGATTTGCTTGCTGCCATCTTCTATCTCTCTCTCTAAATCTTTCTTCCACTTCTTTTCTGTACTTTGCTATCATTTCGTACCTCTTCGTGCATTCTAGTTTATCTTCTTCTTCAGATGTCATCTTTTCTGTATTATCGACCATTTCAACATTGCACAAATCAAGTAAGTCCTCTGTAACTTGTCTTGATTTTATCCTGACTGGAATTAGACTTTTCTTAAACCTGTCATCCGTTTGTACTGCGACATTCTCTGTCTGAGGCTCTTTTCTAGTGACTGCAGGCGCAGTTCGTTGTTTCAAGTTCAATTTTGGTCTCCCTTCTTTGACTTTCAATGGTTGTAGCTTGATTTCAACAATCTCTTTTATTTCAATCTTATAAACTTTTGCAACCAATATCTACTATTTTTATGCAAGGGAAATCGATTGCATAACTTCTACAACGTTTTTAATTCTGAAGCGAGTTCTCATGCTGTTCTCTTCTTTCTGTTCTGTATGGTTGTCGAACACTTCTCCATGTTTAAATAGTTGTTGTTGTAGTTGCTGCTATGTGTCTTCTAGAAGTGGTGTAACCGTTGCGATGTTCTAGAGGTGTTTTACGGCGGCTAATGGTTTTCCATTAATTGTTGTCCTGCATCGATTAGCTTTGTCTTTTCTAGAGACTTTGTCACTAGGGCAAAAACATTGAGATGTCAACAGTTTTCCTGTTCAATGAAACAACTATTTTATTTAACTTTCAACAAGAACTGGGTTAAGTCAAATGGTAACCACATCAAATTTTCATAATAGCATGTCGACATTTATAAACCAGCATGAAGGTTCAATATATTATTTCTAGGATGCAACATTCCTTTTTTCCCAACATCAGGATCTTCCTTTGTAAGCATATCTGTCAATTATATGCCTATTTTGTTTTCATTGTTGCACATCTTCGAACATAGCCCTACTTGGGTTATGACCGTCAGCTCTATCTGTTTAAGTATGTTATGTTTTCGTACTTACAAAGTTTTGGAATTCACAAACACTTCCAAGAATTAATTAAATATACACAACTGTGTCTGAAGTTGATGTCCTCAACTGAAATCCACACTGATTAGACAAAGCATGTCCTTGCTTTCACGCTCTCAGTTCAATACTGCCTAAAAACATGGCTTCGTCTCCCGTTCATTTCTGGGAAAAGGGAAGGACTGAGCTTAACCATTGGTTAGAAATCACGTGACTAACGCAACTCTGCAAGCGAAGCTTGGCCTAAAATAATGCGTGGCGTTTCCAAGCTAAAACTGGCCTAATTGAACATCTGCGTTAAGAACATCTTCTGTTTCTGTCTATATCTGTTATACGCGGTTACACTGGGATTTCCAGACCAATGTCTGAAACTGCGACTCTAAGGTGTAAATATTCGCTCCTACTTAAGCGTTCGGACGATGCAACTCGTTGTTGACCGGTGAAAAATGCAGACGGATGTCGGCTCTCTCATAGCCTTCTCACGCGTTTACATCGAGAATCTAACTCAAGAGTGTCGTGTCATCTGAAGGTGCAGACCCAAGTCGGCTCGATGTCTGAGATAGCTGCAACTTAATTGCCCTTCTCGTCTGACTGACATCTAAGTAATAGAATTACGTATCCCAGTATGAGAAAAAACCCAAGGTAAAGTTTGAGAATACTGAAGAAAATATTTTTCGCAACCGAGTGATGCGAAACTTACAGGAAAAACAAGTACGGAAAGATAATAAAATAAAGGATGCGGGTGAGAGAATAGGAAGAAGATGTAGGCAATTTAATGATATAAAGCCCTACGTGACAGGACGTCCCCCCTTTAAGATATGGAAGCACTCCATGTCTACGTTATGGAATTAAATTTCCTATAACCGTAGCTTCGGGGTGTCTGTCTTCTTCCCTCTCATCTTCCCCCTCCATCTCTCCAATTCCTACACCCGTCTACTCCCCAAAGTTTCCTTCCTCTGGAATGTCTCCCATGCGCGCTTGAAAGAGCGTCGCCGCTTCTGACATTTTTGAAAGATTTCGTGTGATTGCGGTGGAATATCCCTGCCACTATCATCATCTTCGTCAGCTTTGGCGATCGTCAGGAGATGGTCTTTCCAAGTATCTCTTTAACAGATTTAAATGGAAAACCTTCTCCTTTCCTTGAATAGAGATCTGGTAGTTAGCTTTAGAAATCTTTTTCAGGACGGTAAACGGCCCTTGCCATCCGATCTTCAGTTGGTTGTTCCCGGTAGGGAGTAACACCAAAACTTTCTCTCCTGCTTCCAGTTCTCTCTCTTTCGCGACTTTCCTGTATCGGTTAGCGTGCTTGGTGCGTGCTCGCTTAAAGTTAGTCGTCGCTAGGTCCCATCCTAGTTTCAAACTTTCCTTTAAAACCGACACATATTTACTTGCTGAGACAACTGTCTCATCAGCCTTCTCGTCTGTCAGAGACTGAAGTAAGGCTTCAAGCGGCCCCTTGATAGGTCTGCCGAATAAAAGCGTAGCTGGCGGAAATCCTGTGGAAGTATGAGGAGATTCTCTGTAGCCAAATAATGCTGCAGGAATACAAAGATCCCAATCTTCAGGTTTCACTTGTGCCAGTTTGCTTAGCATCATGTTGAGGTTTCCATTAGCACGTTCCACGAGCCCATTTCCGGCCGGAGTATATGGCTTAGTGTGAATGTGCTGGGTCCTCAAGATCTTAACGATCTCATCCATCAACAGGTTTCGGTATGGAGATCCGTTATCCGTCAACACTTGCTGAGGGAATCCCAACCGAGTGAAAATCTGCACGAGGGCTTCTGCGACATGCTTGGCATCTGCGCATGTTAGCGGTATAGCTTCTGCCCATAAAGTGCATGTATCGACTAAAGTCAGGATGAACCTGTTCCTTCTTTTAGTCCTTTCGAAAGGCCCTAAAATGTCGATCACAACCCGTTCGAATGGTGTTCCCACTATTGGCATTTCACCCATGTGGACTGGGGGTGTCCGTTGCTTGGGTGGTACACGTTGGCACTGGGCACAGGATTTGACGTACCTGATAATATCAGTGTTTACTCCTGGCCACCAATAATGAGTGGTTATACGTTGGTTTGTGGCGTTCTGTCCCATATGTCCGCTGAAGGGAAGAGAGTGCCCCATTTCTAGGATTTGGCTTCTGTACTGTTTCGGTACTAGGAGCTGGTTGTAACCTTGATCAGGCTTGCCCGTTCTGCGATACAGTACGCCATCCTTAGAAAAAATGTCCCCGTGCTGTTTGGGTTCCTTAGCCATGGGCAGTTTCCTAAAGCAGGGTGCCAAAGTAGGGTCCTTGTATTGCGCTTCTTTAAGTTCCATAGGTAACAAATTAGGCGAGGCGCAGGCTCCCGTTCCTTCTTGGTTTGCCCTCTTGTAGTTACTGCTGCCACAATCGGCTCTTCCGGTTTCCCAAGACACACGTATCTCTCGCCAAGTATGAGTGGGTAGATGGGATCATCCATAACAGCCGCTTTGATCAAACCTCTGATAAAATCAGAGTGGATCTCCACCAATGCAATGGGAAGCGCTGTAGGTGCATCACTCTTACGAACTCCACAAAATTGGACGGTCTCTGCTGTCTCTTGACCGGGTTTGACCAGGTTTCTGGCAACAATGCAATCATAAGAAAGCCCCGTGTCAAATAAACAAGAAGTTTGAGAACCGTTCAATGTAACAGTACCTCGCGTTGAGGGTCTATCCCCAACAGGTTGGGAATCACTGTCAATAATTCCACCTTGCGAGACTGTTAATAAGCATCCGATGCGTTTCGGCTCGGTGTGCTCGGTCTGATCATATGTCCCGTGCTCAGGGGTTCTCCCTTTGCCACCTTGTCCTTTCTGGCCACGC
The DNA here is from genome assembly GCA_024509875.1 of Oreohelix idahoensis. Lineage (NCBI taxonomy): Eukaryota > Metazoa > Mollusca > Gastropoda > Stylommatophora > Oreohelicidae > Oreohelix > Oreohelix idahoensis. The sequence continues at coordinate 193,978 of JAMPIV010017629.1, forward strand.
TGCCATGTAGGGCGGTCGGGTTGATCAGACTGTTTGGGGTGGTTGGGGTACTTGTTCTTGTAGAACTTGGATTTTTCAGGAGGGGGGTTTTGAGGTCCAGTTTCTCTGTGGTTATTTTGGTTAGAAGCCTGAGAAGATTGCTCTAGGTTATGTTTTCGAAAATGCTCCTCTGTCGGTTTCCGCTTTGTGGCCGGTAGTTCAGCCAGCGCATTGTGATAACGCTCAGACTTTTCCAAAATGTCTTCAAGTTTTTCTGCCCCCTGCTCAGCGAGAAATCTCCGGGTATCAGCAGACAAAGTGTTCTTTATTTGTTCCGTTAAAACAAATTCCTCAAGACCTTCATAGGTAGAGGGGAGCTGTGAAAGCTCAAGGCACTTTGTTAGATATCCCTTTAGACGAGATGAGAACTGGTGAAAAGTTTCAGAATTCTCTTTCCGGCTGTTGCGAAACAGTTGCAAAAACTTGCGAGCGTTCATTTCAAAGCGCTCCAGTAACGCTTTCTTCAACAGATCATAGTTGTCTTGTTGGCTGCTTTCCAGTTTGGCGTAAACATCATATGCACTGCTTTTCAGCGCCTGAGAAAGCTTCATGTTCCAACGCGACCTCTCTAAACCGTACAGAGTTGCAATTTTCTCAAATTTTTCTAGCCAAGTGTCAATCTTCTCATTTGGACAAGGGAACGATTCTAGCGGAAAAGACATAGCAGAGAGATAAGTAGATTGAGTGTTAGAAGGATCAGTTAAGGAAGAATGAGGCGAAGACTCTCCATTGCTGGAGGTAGAGGCAGCACCACTGCTTTGGAACTCTAGAGTCTTAAGCGCCAGCTCATGCTGTCGTCGTTGCTCATTTTCTCTTTCCTCGTGCTGTCTCACCTTCTCTCGTTCCTCATGCTGTCTCTCCTTCTCTCGTCCGTTCGCCCTGCGAATTTCCATTTCCTCATCCATCTTCTTCTGCTGTAATAGCCGATCTTCCGCTTTTTTCCTCTCCGCTGCTTCTTCTTTCCTCCTTAGTTCTTCTTCTTTCCTCTCCGCATCATATCTCTCAAGTTCGTCTCTGACAAAAGCTTTCGCTTCCTCTCCTTCCAGTCCCTCCTCTCTCGCTTCGTCCCTGAGGAGTTGTCTAAGCTTTGCCCTCTCGGCCATATTATGTCAGTGACTGAGACTAGTGGAGAAATAAACTAGGAAAAAGGATACACTGGTTCCTACCACTTACGAGAAAAAATTTCCACAAATTCAAAAGATGATATCCTTAACCCTGGGATACCTCCTCCAAAATAAAATCTAACTATCGCTGCTATTATCGGCAATAAAGCACCTAATGCAAACACGACTACGCCAACTAAATGGTAGTTAAGATTACTTCTGAAAAATAAGTTGCTGCAGTGGAAAACAAAATATTATTGCAAAAATTTTAAGGAGAAAAAAAAATCACTTAATTTTTAATCCACTATCAAGTTCACCCCCTGAAGACAGTTAGGGTAATGGAGGCAATTAATCTGGACGAATAGTCAGAAACGCACTCCTTAGCTTTGCTCAAACACCTACTTCTTCAGAACCCTTGTGAATGTTATACACTGTCACGTGGGTTTTGATCATTAAATTACCTAGATCTTCTTCCTATTCTCTCACCCGCATCCTTTTATTTTATTATCTTTCCGTACTTGTTTTTCCTGTACTTTTTTCGCATCACTCGTTGCGAAAAATATATTTCTTTCCCATCATCGTTTTTCTTTCTCATACTGACTAGTAACCTTATTGCATCAGATGTCAGTCGCGCAGATAGCTGTGAATATACGGTTCTCGCCAGACAAACGTCTGCAGTTTCCCCGGTCAGAGCGCGGCCCGACCAGATTTCTGGGCCTGGGGTGTGAGAAATTCGTTTCGCTGGACATAGAGCAGACTTTTGGTCTACCATTTTTTTCACCTGTCACTAGCTTAAGGTGTCAAACCCGGCATCTGTACGACGCAGTTGTAGACGGTTGTCTGAGATTTGCAACTGTCACGCGCATTTCTCGGTCACTGGTGGCAGTTACGTCACGCGTTAAGCTGACGTAAATGTTGGGAGTAGGGGAGATAATTTCGCTTGGCGAAATAAGTTGAGGCCCTTTGTCTGATTTTAAAATATTGGCCCGAGTTGAAACTTTATTTTCATTCTTGTCTCAATAATTCGCAGTAGACAGGTGGTTCGCGAAGCGTAGAGCTGTATAAGCGAAGTTTCTTAGTTTGTTGCGACAATTTGTCGAACTTCTAGACTTCCATAAATATAAGCGTATAATTCTTAATTGTGCGATATCCTGTAGTGCTGTGTTTGAGGTAAATATATTATAGATCTCTAGTATTTTGTGAAGTGATAAAGTGTTTAATCGCCTATTTCATTCTAAACTAGTTCTGTGTCCAGAGTGCTTAATTTATATTTTGTATTATTTCTCGAGTCGACGAGTTACAGTGGAAATACATAATAAATTATATCTTTAGCTTACTAAAACTAGTAGCTATAAGGAATTTAATTTAACGGCTAATACTCAGTCGAAACTGTTTTAATAACAAACTTATAAATGCTAGATGCGACATCAGTGAATAGTGACGGAATACGCACCATATTCCTAATTCCTGATGATCGATTTTATATAACTTATTTCACCGGAAGTTTAAATAATAAGTCAAGCTGTAGGCTTGCTGTTTTAAATGTAAGTTATAGTGAGTACATATATGTAAATTATTTGATATGTGTTCTTTCTTTTATATAGTGAAACGGTGGTACCCAACTTGCCAGCGTTTAGTAGCCTGAGAGACATATTTGTGAGAAGCATAGACATTTCCTATCTTTAACCACGTGGGTTTTTTTTGTTTCAAGTAACACGGGTCTGACAGTGCATAAGCCATCAGAGAGAGAGACAGTAATAGCAATCCCACTAACGGTTTCTAAAGACTAGAAATATATATTGGGCTTTTGAGCCAGTTCATATTGCTCCACAAATTTAAATGTACATGCTGCCTGGCGGCGAGAATATTACAAGAATCACAGTAACATTCCGACAGAGATTGTGACTAGTATTGTGGTGACCAAATATAGTACCTGCCTGATAGAAAACACCGATCTGACATTCATTAAATCCTAGAATCCAAAGCTAATGACATTGTGCTCGGCTAACTTTCGTGCCTGGACAATATTTTATGTGACTTAATCAGACATTCGAAAACTTAGAACACCCAAGGAATCGTTCCCTGAGACAGAGAGTTCAGTACGTCTTTTGGAACTGGGGATTTCTTGGTCGCTGACTGCATTTTTCGGGTCTGTGTGAAGGTCCTAGAATTATTATGTTCCCAGAGGCAGCGAGCAAAGTTGTGAGTATATATGTGTGAGAAAGGCCATGGCTGAATGAATGAGGGTACACGGGTCTGAGTGTTATTTTACCGGTATATTATTGTCACCCTTCTGCTGTCCTAACTTTTTTTAATCTGCAGAATTTGTTACAAAAAGCTAGAGTTTCTTTTTTTCTTAGGCTAAATCAGATTATTCAACTCTGTTCATACATTTACGAGAAAGAAAGAAACCTCTTAGCCTCAACCCTACGTATCTATAACTCTTTGGGCCATCATCTGTTCTCTTAACGGGGCTGTGGGCTAAACCTAGAGTAAGATTCTACCGGGCTATCATCCTTGTAGCATTTTCTTAAATTTTATGACTATTTGTATATGTTTTTTCCTTGATGTAATTTTTGGTGTTGTGAGAAATTTTGATATGATAATTAAAATATCTCTTTGAACAAAAAAATCAGTGCGTTGGTCAGCTCGATCCCAATTATCTGTATATCATTGTTATAGTTTTCCCACGTCTGTGTGTTTACCTGTCGTCACGTGTATGTGCGTGCCCGTGAGTAGATAGAGATATATTAATAGATATATCTGTGTTTAGACTGTCTGACGCCTTTAAAAGCGGTCGTAGAAGATAGGTGAGAGAGAGAAGATTATCTCGATTCTCAAAGACAGCCTCTATATCACATCCTATCATCTCACGTGGGGAAATTCTATTGTGTTTTTTCACAGCTCTCACTGTATCTATCACTCATTCCAACCTATTCAGAAGGGACCAACCCTAGTCTTAATTCTCCTATCATAAATCTACGACATACACTCACAAAACTTTACCAGCGTTTAGTATTACAAAATCATTAATTAACATGTATTCCGACAAAATCAACCTGTAACTCAAATGTATATTATTCAAATGCTGTGGACAAAAACTTATCAGTTTGTGTGGTCAGCACGCCCGAGAACAGATCGTTAGTCTAGGGGATAAATTATTTTTAAAAGATACAAAACTCACAAGACATCACACTCTTACTCTATTTCCGAATAAAGAATCTTAAGTTCAAAATCCAGATAGACGAGTCCACATTTGTCGTACTCGTCTTCCTATTCTAAGTTCAACAATCCGTCGGGCGAGACCACATTTGTCGTAGATTTTCGATAGGAGAATTAAGACTTGGGTTGGTCCCTTCTGAATAGATTGGAATGAGTGAGAGTCCCAGTGTGAGTTAGTAAAGGAAATAGATTCCACGAGTGAGATGATAGAATAGTGATAGAGGCTGTCTCTGAGATGCGAGAAAATCTTCTCTCTCTCTCACCTATCTTCTACGACAGATTTTAAGCAGTCAGACAGTCTACCACATATACATTAAATATATGTATACCAACCGATCTCTACCCACTCACGTGCACGCACATGCAGTGACGACAGGTAGACACACAGACGTGGGGAAACTATAACAATGATTATATAGATATTTAGAACGAGCTGACCAACACGCTGATTAATTTATGGTTAAGTTTATTTATCATACTAAACTTACGACACAACATATACAATTTACATCAAAAGAAAACATATACAAATAGTCATCAAATTCAAGAAAATACTACAAGGATGATAGACCCGTTATGATCTGCCCTCTAGGTTTAGCCCCCAGTCCCGTTTAGGAAAAAGATGATGGCCCAAAGAGGATCAATGATACATTAGCGGTAATCAAATGATTTTCCCCTGTTAAAGGTATGGATAGACTTAGATATACTCTGATCTATTCTAAGGGAAAATATGGTTAGCAATACTTGCATAAGGACAATTAGAACAGCAAAATGGGTGCCAAATTTCAACAATGGAGAAATCCCTCAGTCCTACATTCACTCTAGACATTCAGCCGTGTACACGTGCACATACTCACTGTTTTGGTAGACATATCTGGGAAACACAATTTTGTTAGGACATTCACATACAGAATCACCAGAGGTAGTCGTAGCCAAGAAAACCCCAGCTCCACAAAGTCAGATAGAATTCACTGCTTCGGGGAACGTTTCCTTGGTATTTCTTATTCTAAGATATCTGTCTATGTCACATTTAAAAAATCTTGTCCAGGCACGAAAGTTTACAGTGAGCACCGTGTCAATAGCTTAAGTTTTCTAGTAATAGGAATGTCAGGTCGGTGCCTTCTCTCAGTATAGGATTTACTTTGGTCACACCACAGATTTGTCCACAAAATAATCTAGTCGGACAATGTTAATGTTATTTCTTGTAATATTCACGCCGCCAGGCAGAAAATTTACGTAGAGTTTATGAAAAAATTTAAGATCTGCGCAAATGCCCCGTATTGATCATTACAGTCTTTGAAACCCGTTAGTGGGATATAGTATTTCTGTCTAACTCTGTTGGCATATGCACTGTCAGACCAGTGTTACTTGAGAAACCCACGTGGTTCAAAATAAGGACTGTCTATTTCTTCACAAATATGAAACTCTTATTAAACGCCGGTAAAGTTCGGGTCACCCCAGTATTTCCTGAATAAAAGGAAAAGCACATATAAATCATTTACATATTATGTACTCAATATAACTTACATTTTTAAACAGCAAGGCGACCGCTTGATTTATTATTTAAACTTCCGGTGAACTAAGTTATATTTAAATCAATCATCAGGAATTAGGAATATCAGCGTATTCCGTCAATATTCACTGATGTCGCATCTAGCATTTATGAGTTAGTTTAGAAAAAAATACTCGACTGAGTAGTTAGCAGTTAAATTAAATTCATTATAGCTACATGTTTGTTACGCTAGAAATATAATTTATTCTGCTTTCCACTGTATGCGTCACTAGAAAAATAATACAAACTATAAATTAGTTGCTCTGTACCAAATCTAACTAGGGAAATAGCTAAGCGATTAAACACTTTAAACCCTACACACAATACTAGATATATAATATTAATATACCTCGACACAGAATTACTAAGAACTAAACCACTTCGACCAAACTAAAGGCCATCTCTATTAACAGAGATATTTAGAAATCGAACCAAGGCTTGTTCTAGTCTAACTGCGAATTACTGAGTGCCTGAAATCAGGTTTGCAACTCTAGTTGTATCTATGAAACGGACAAAGAATCCCACTGTTTCGAAACCACGAAACAGCGCCCGTCTCTCCCCTTCTCTAACACCCTACGTCAGCTTCCCTCATGTCGTAACAGCCATCAGTGACCGAGAGCGCGCGTGTGTTGCAAATCTCAGACAGCCTGTCTGCGGTGCGGAGCGATTTTTCCCGCTACGCCGGGTTATTCTGACGACGACTCTGAACTGACACTCATACTACTTCGCACCTCACGCTGACCGGGGCCCACAATGAGCCGTGTCAGCTGGGATTTCCAGACCAATGTCTGAAACTGCGACTCTAAGGTGTAAATATTCGCTCCTACTTAAGCGTTCGGACGATGCAACTCGTTGTTGACCGGTGAAAAATGCAGACGGATGTCGGATCTCTCATAGCCTTCTCACGCGTTTACATCGAGAATCTAACTCAAGAGTGTCGTGTCATCTGAAGGTGCAGACCCAAGTCGGCTCGATGTCTGAGATAGCTGCAACTTAATTGCCCTTCTCGTCTGACTGACATCTAAGTAATAGAATTACGTATCCCAGTCTGAGAAAAAACCCAAGGTAAAGTTTGAGAATACTGAAGAAAATATTTTTCGCAACCGAGTGATGCGAAAAATACAGGAAAAACAAGTACGGAAAGATAATAAAATAAAGGATGCGGGTGAGAGAATAGGAAGAAGATGTAGGCAATTTAATGATATAAAGACCTACGTGACAGTTATGAACAGCCCTGGAGCCCCATACGACCAGCACTCTCTTCTTAGGGCAGAAGACATTGGACTGAGCGAACATATGTTTATGAACAGCCCTGGAACCCCATACGACCAGCACTCTCTTCTTAGGGCATTGGACTGAGCGACCATATGTTTATGAACAGCCCTGGAGCCCCATACGACCAGCACTCTCTTCTTAGGGTAGAGGACAGTGCTCTGAGCAACCGTACGCTAAGGAACGGAGTGGGATCCGACTACACGAATCACTATTTTCCCGCATACAAGCCTCGTGAAGGGATGGGAGAAGAGAGAGTACGATCAGATACACCCTACTTCTTATCTAAGGTAGAAGTCACTGAGGTCAGGCACCAGCCAGTGAGAATGCCTGATGAGACGAGGGAGAAAGTAGAACTCTCTAGGCGTCATTTCAGTGTATCTGAGGACATTAAATTGCTCGGAAGCAGCAGTTTATTACCAAGAAGGTTAGACACTCCTATTACCCCAGCCGAATCTGGTGGTGGTAATGACAGAGGAAGTTTAGACCAACCATGGGATGGCACTGTCGAAGAATAGACTCACGATGTATCTCCAGTGTGGGATTAGACCAGAGAGGTGCCGACAATATATTAGCGGCCCCTTGTCGCAAGACTTTATCTTGTCAGTCTGTATCTTTCTTTTCTTCGGGGCCACATAACACGAGACCCCGGAATTTTGACGAGGGAAGACCCCCGCTTTCTGATTGCATGTCATTTGGTAGCCTTGATGGCCGATTGGGGTCTAAAACAAACTTCGAAGAAGTAACTCTGAGAGGCCACCCCTCCGTATCGTTTCTAGAAGAGACGCCTCTGCTTATTGCAGCAGATCACAATAACATTAACATCTCCGCCCCGCCTGTTATTGAGAGAGCCCGCGCGAGTTTCTTACGCCCGATTACGGCTATTGTACACAGAGATAGACCGCCAGAGTTAGGTAGTTCTGAGGGCACGAAACTCGTTGACCGTGAGCGCACGCACGTAGGTAACAGTGGCGCTGTCCTCAAATGTCGTAAAAGGAGGAGACGGTGCAGACAACGCAGAAACAGAAGAGAGTTGAGCAAGGAGGCAAATAGTTATTATGACGTGACCAAAATTTCTGACCCAAAATTTTAGCCCCCAAAGGGATTTGGGCGCTTCAAAGAGGGGGGAGGGGGGGGGGGACCAACGGGCTGATCACCCGTTTGCCAGTCACTTCGATTACGGAAACAACAGCAAATGGATTGATTTGCCGTTGCCCTAAAGACGCCAATAGGCGTGATGGGAAACAATGGCAAAGAAAACCTATCTGCTGTTGCCCTAAGACGCCACTAGGCGTAATGGCCACTGACTGCTTTGACGGTCGGTGGCTAAGGACGGAAGAAGAAGAAGAAGAAAAAGGGGGGGGGGACAATTTTGACGAATTTGGGAATAAATTGTTAGGCACGGGGTGGAACTACACCCCCACCCGTCATTTCTTCATGACTGTTATTACCACTCGCATTTCTTTTCTCTATTTTCTCTTCTGTAGATGAAAGGGGAAGTACTCGCTGTCACTCTAACTAGGACAGGTTCCCTCCCCTTGCCTGTTTGGCCGGAGTAATCTTTTGAAGCGTTTCCTTACTTACTTAGTCGTTCCCCTTCTACCGTGAGGTGTAGAGGTTTGGAAGAGAGAGCGCCAGACTATCCTATCGGCTGTCTTCCTCCTGGCCTGGTTCCATTCTAGTCCTCGGTCCTTCAAAGATTGTCTAATGTTGTCCTCCCAGCGGACTCTGGGTCGTCCTGGGGGTCTGGATCCTTGGCTCGTTGTTTCCCATGCTTGTCGTGGTAGCCGATCTTCTCCCATTCTGCAGACATGGCCAAACCATCTTAGTTGGGACTGTTCTACTTGGGTTTGCAGGGGGTGGGATTTAAGGCCTTGACGTATCGTCTGGTTGCGTACCATGTCTCTTCTTGTTACTTCAACCACCTTCCTCAGATACCTCATTTCTGAGGTTTGGATCTGGCTTTTGTGGGTTGAGCTCTGTAGAATGGTCTCATACTATGCAGATACACGGGTGGTAAAAACGTTCCTGGTTCTTTGACACTGGAGACGGCCTATGCTTTCCCATGTTTCCAGGGACCACTATTACGCCAGACATACGGCTGGAAAAGTCGCTCGAAGCGTGCAGGTGTCCCCTGTCTTTGATGCCTGGGAAATTCGGGGTAACCATTTCAACATGTTACGCAAAATCTTCTTGAAGTTGCATTCTCAGGAAATTTTCTGGTCAGATATTATGAGTTGTTGTCTACTCCTCTATGCAGGTGTCCCACTAACGCTTCAACACCTGCTACCTTAAGGGTAATATATATTGGGTTCTGGTCTGTCTCTCATTGCTTCAGTCCTAAAATTCCTGCCGTGAGAAGTTAGAAGACGTAACGCCAGCTTGCTTGCTATTATAGAGTGGGAGATTCTGACAGTCTTGGTAAGCAAGTTTAGTACTTGGTAATTAGTATAAATTTTTGCTTGGGATTTGTAATAAGTCAGAGTAAGCCTTTATAAAGGGTTTTAGTAATGTGATAAATTACAGCAATCTTTCAACCCGAAATCTGAAGCTATAGCCAGTTTTCTTTTTGAGAAAGAAATTGTGATTGTATGCTTCTACTAGTTATACGAGCCAAATGGTTGTGTGACTTGATGTCTAATATAGTTCATTAAAAGGAATACTCGGCTTCCTCTCTCTCTCTCTCTCTCTCTCTTTCTATATATATATATATATATATATATATATATATATATATATATATATATATATATATATATATGTATAACTATGTCAACAGCTTGATCTCCATATAACTGTGCCCAAGCTTGCGCCCTGGAGAGGACACTCCAGCTTCACCCTATAGGTGTCAGAAAAACACGGGAAGTAGCAGTTACCGGTTATAAGCATTTTGCCCAATTGGTGTAGAAGCAGAAGTGAGGAGAAAATATAATATATATCAGGGGCGCATTATATAGTTATGACTGACAACTATGTAATTGAGTCTTTAACACACAAAAAGGTTAACCTAAGCAGTCGAAATCTTTTGGCCTCAAGGGCGGATTTGTGTAAATATGATTTTCCCCCCACATGTAATTTGAATTTAAGTAAGCACCTGTACATTAGTTGATTATTTTAACTTCATTTATAATGCTTTACGAGAGCAGACTGCTATTGTTGTCATATGCTGTATGTATTTATTAAATGTGTCGAACGCCAGTGCTACTAGTTTAGACTGGTCGGCGAATTGGGTATCTGCCGGCGGGTTAGCCGACCTGACTGATTTTAAGGCCACGTCTCGCCAAGATCTATACATGCCTAAAACCCATCGCAGCGCTAGTCGCGGGTAACCGGTCTGCGTATTATTACGCAAAAGCTACAATAAGCCGGCCCACTTATTGTTTGATGTTTGCTGATCGGACGGTGAGCAGGGTAGAGTAAGAAGAAACTACGAATCAACAGGTCAAAATCACCAGCTGAAAGGGGGAGTTGGGATAGTTGTATGTTTATCTGTACCTATTTCGACCCTGTTTATCTGTTGTGCCGTGCCAGACAGACGGTCGAATTCATCATAAAGTTGCCATAACTAAAACTTGCAAATAAGATTGACTGGCATTTTGAGGGGGCGAATAACAATTGCGTCGATTGGGCGTTTGTCGCAACCGCTCGGAAAAGCGGGGGCAGGATATACTGTAGAACATTTTTGACACACGAGACTGCATTCCATAAATCGTCACCAGGAGATAGCTTAGACCTTGCTACAGGAAAGAATAGAGGTGGATTCTGAATTTATTCGGAACGGAAACACGTATTACAGCATCTTTTACCCACTAGAAAAGAAAACTCGCCAAAATTAATACGGACCCGGACTCCTACAGAAAACTACACAGAAAGTCACAGAGGAATTCTGAAATAAGAAAAAATCCCAGACGTGTGTTCGAGGCAAATCGTATTAACTTTCCGTGACTATTTATCTGAGCAGAAAGTCTAAAAATTCTCAATTTTATTGTGGTGAGTGTACATAGTCTTATACTTTGAACTTTATATGTGTATACTTGACTAGTGGTGTTAAAGATTCATGTGATGCTGGCAACCTCAACATGTGAAAAGGATACATTCAAGAATTGCCACAGCAAGCGCTGGTGATTGCTTCATGCTAGGTCTCACAGAGAACCAAACCCGGAAGTAACCCCAGACTCCGAATGGAGCAGGGAGTGAGTGATGATTACTTCTGCTTGTGTATAGTTGTGTATTATCATTTGTTAAATGGATGTGAACTTTACACGTTGCTTCAGGCACAAGCCATTTTCTGCTGTCCGGTCAAAAATTTTCATTAGATTAACTGAAATAATGGTGATTTTTCATCACATCCCCTGAGTTAGATAATTTACGCTCAGGAGGAGTAAAAAATCTGAGAAAAGGAATCGGTTCATGGACAGCGGGGGATAAGCGACTGATTAATATCAGGCAAGCAAATATTTAGAAGCACATAAGGAACGGAAACTCGAGGCCTGTAAACAGTAAATAAATATTAGACAAACATAAAGATATGTTTTCAGGCACTCGTAAGAAATAAAGAAGTAGAAAACTAGACAACAGAAAAACAACAGACGTGAGTGGCTTACCCAGGACCTTTATGTTTGTCTAATATTTATTTAAATATTTAGAAGCAGAAGTTGTTCTTTTATTCCCTCTAAATGTTGGCGGTACGGATCAGAGAGGCCAGTTGCGGTACTACTTTACGAACGATACCAGCTGTCCTACTAATCTGTGTTTCTAAGACTGAGATCGACACTTGAAAATTCTTGCCTGGACCAGCAGCGGTAACTTCTAGACGTCTGGAAACGTGCCCTCGACACAGAGACGAATTGACGGAACCAGCAGCACCAGCAACTCAGGAATTTGGAAAGATAAGTCATAGTTCTAGCAGGCCAGAACAACAGACTTTATTTCTAAAACTGAAAGTCAGTCAATGATGATAACTATCTCTTTGAATTACAAGTTTATATTTATTTAAATTTGTTCCAGAAGCAATTGATCGTTAAATTGTGTTGATTTTGATGAGTCCATAGTCGAGTTAATGAGCGTAAGGCACACGTGTGAGTTCTGATTTTAATATATATAGTTCTACTTACATCTGAAGAGCCACTAACAATACTAATAATAACAATTGTAACAATAATTACTATAATAATAAACAGAGGAATCTCGCTGGATTAAATCAGCTTGGGGCTTAACAAGCTAATGAATTATAAGATAACCCAATCCTTTACAAACGTTGACGGCAGATACTAGAGTTAACATTGCTAAGAAAAATTCAGCATTGCTCTTGCTTTTCTGAATATCTTGTGAACATCCCCTTTAGGTAGAAGCATCATTATCCTTCTACCTACAACTCTGCCAAGAGTAATCTTGTGTGAAGGTGGACACCTGTGAAGACCAAATTAGTAACTCTTGAAGTTGTGGCCACTGTTGGATCATTACTGCAGAGCTAAGGGGAGGCAATCCGTGACACACATCCAAACGTCAAGACTGAGACATAGGTGGAGCGGTATACAGCCATCTTTGTTTTCTTGCCAACTTCTCTTTTGCTGAGGAACAGTACTACTCTACGTTATATAGGGACAGCTATGAGATGACGTGAGAGCTCTTACCATACACGAAAAAAAAAGTTTAGAAAGAATACTGTAGCAGTTGATACAACAACAACAACAGTTCGACAAGGCTGTATACTATCACCATTTCGGTTCAACATTACTATGGTCAAAACAACATCAGAAACTAACCTAGAAGCAAACCCAGAAGATGAAATAAAGTGAAGAAAACAAAACGCTGAATGAGTTACTTTTAAGATACAACCAAAGTATAATGTATAAAGATGAAAACAAAATGCAGATACATACAGATGCACTTTTGTGAAAGATACAACATGAAGATCAACACATCGAATGCAGACAAAAATTAAGATTAGCAGATCGCTAAGCCCACTTAACATACATGTCAACAACAACAGGCTTAATCAGGTTACTGAGTTCAAATATCTAGGAAACATTTTTACTGAAAATAGAAAACATGACAGAGAAATTGAAGCAAAATGTCAGTACGCCAGTGCAGTGACTTACCACCTGTCCCTACTACACTACTAAAATATCAGAATGTCAGTATCAAAACTGAAAGACAGCTGATAAATGGAATATTCTTACCCACTCTTTGCTATCAGTGTAAAACATCGTCCATGACCAAAGCACAGGTAGGGAAAATCACACCCTGTGTGATGAGATGTCTAAGAAAAGCTATTAATGTTACTAGTGTCACGGGATTACTCCCCTTGCTCGGCAGTGATGGTTCAACAGTGGCCAAAATTCAAAGTATCTACTGAGGGTCTTCAAAGGTTTCTACCTTTCGCTCAAGATTACTCTTGGCAGAGATTTAAATTGAAGATTGACGCTTCAATTCTAGGAAGCCTCATAGTAATTTAAGAAATCAAGTACTACGGCTGATACTATCCAGGCCGTAATAAACTTTTTCTCACCCCAGACCTACTATGAGGAGAAGAGAATGCTGCTCGTTTGATGAGCCCTGAACTGATTTAAATCAGTAAAATATTGCCTTAATAGCTCTGTTTATGTGTATTAAAAATGACTGAGACATAAGGGGGCAGTTCACTCAAAAAATGATAAAATCAACTATAAGATTGTATATTTACAAATAACAAGTTTAATAACCAATTTAGTTAACATTCTAAAATGAATACGGGTATAGATATAGAAATATTTTATCCTTATGGGTTCATCACAGATGATGATCTGGTTAGTTTAGGGAATTTGCTTAAAGAGTTCACTTGGTTGCTTTAAGTGGGTATTTAGCTGTAAGTAAGGTTGTGACATAATTTTAGGTCGATCTCTGCTTCACTACGGCCGTATTCTATGACATTTGTTGTACTGCCTAACTACGTGCTTTTCAGTGGTCGGCACTTTTTTCTTTCTCCGCTATGTAGCAGATATTTTGTATTTTCAAACATTCGTACACTCCTCTCAATATTAAGTCACCACGTCTGTTTGGTTACCCGTTCCTCCCTGCTGGGAAAGCCGACAATCAGGTTTGTTAATCTCGGGTGTGGCCGATATACCCCTGAAGATTAACGCTAAAATCGCCCCAGCGACTTTGGTTAAGTATTGAAAAGGCGTGCCGGGCGATAAATTACCCGTCTGTGGACAGATTACAGACACGCACTTATCAGCCGGACACACCTGAGCGGCAATGTTGTAATAGTCCAGGCAGATATAAGAAGTTATTTGTAAACATTGCCGAGAGAGGATCGGATGTTTTCATACCATATATGGGAAAGGTGACCTTTTGCATCACTAACAGAATTTCAGGCGGAAATAATGTTGAATTACTCCACCTAGATATATATGCAGCTTTTGAAACGATTGGCGGGTATTCGAAAAGAGGAACAGCCAAATCTATGATTGGACGCCGACTAAAATTGTAACAAACAAGGCGGGGGACGAAAACTTGCAATATAATCTGACTTTTTTGTAAGTCTAGTTCACTGTGAGAATCGCTTGCCAAGACGACCACCAGACTGCTAGATTTAGAATCAGACTTTCATATTATCAGACCGGACTTTGTTTGAGCATTTTGAAGGACTTAAACAACCCAGGAAACATCTATCATTTTAAACAAGGAAAACCGGGATCTGAGGAATCTGGAACACGGAGTCAAAGTGGGAATTACTGTTAAAGTAATGACCCCAAAGAAAACGTTTAAAAATGTATCTGCTAGTGCCTTAAACCTACTTCTCTGAGCAAACAGTCTGTGAGCCAAGATTGGCGTAAGTTGTACATTTTACATTCTATATTTTTCATTACTAACATGTGAACTAATGTGTATATATTGCCGTGTGAATATTAATATGTGAAAATTGCTAGTGCATGTCAAAGTCATTTGAGGCTGGCAACCTCAGAATACAGAATAATGATTCCATGAACAACCACTGCAAGGGCTTGTGACTGCTTTATTGCTAGTTTCTTCAAGACAACTAAAAGCATAGGTAGTCCCAAGTTCCATATGGAGCAATTAGGGAAAGATGAAAGAAATGATGTACATTCTAATTATAATATTTACATATACGAACCAGTGTAAATGTCTATGTAAACATATTCACTTTAAAAAAAATGAAAATTTCAAGATTTTCAACTTGTTTCAACTGAAATGAAAAAATATTCTATCTATATTGTGAACATTTTTCAACCGGTGTAGATGTAACTGAAAACATTTCCAATATATTGAAAACATTTCTCAGCCAGTGTAGGTGTAAATTAAACATATTCTATCTATACTATTAACCTTTTCATTGGAATGTAAAGTAAATATAAAGCTATTCAATTTAAATGTAAAGAAAGTTTTCTCTCGAGGGATTAAACTTAATTCTCATCGATGGTATATTCTGAGGTTGGTGGGATGGTGGAATAGGAAGTTGAGAACACATAAGTATGTGCCGGGAAACTCAATACTCATAGGGTATTCGTTTCTCTTCTTTTGCCATACTGATTGGTGGTACCAATTGAGGGTACTATCTCTGGAACAAGAAGGGTACAAGTGGCCTGACATCGACGCTATACACAATCATCAGACGGGGCTTTAAGACGAGAGACGAACTTCGTAGACACTCGTTAATTAGCGTAAGGCACATGTGTGAGTTCTGATTTTAATATATATAGTTCTACCTACATCTGAAGAGCCACTAACAATACTAATAATAATAATAACAATTGTAACAATAATTACTATAATAATAAATAGAGGAATCTCGCTGGTTTTAACCAGCTTGGGGCTTAACAAGCTAAAGAATTATAAGATAACCCAACCCTTTACAAACGTTGACGGCAGATACTAGAGTTATTATTGCTAAGAAAAATTCAGCATTGCTCTTGCTTTTCTGAATATCTTGTGAACATCCCCTTTAGGTAGAAGCATCATTATCCTTCTACCTACAACTCTGCCAAGAGTAATCTTGTGTGAAGGTGGATACCTTTGAAGACCAAATTAGTAACTCGTGAAGTTGTGGCCACTGTTGGATCATTACTGCAGAGCTAAGGGGAGGCAATCCGTGACACACATCCAAACGTCAAGACTGAGACATAGGTGGAGCGGTATACAGTCATCTTTGTTTTCTTGTCAACTTCTCTTTTGCTGAGGAACAGTACTAGAACTCTACGTTATATAGGGACTGCTATGAGATGACGTGAGAGCTCTTACCATACACGAAAAAAAAAGTTTAGAAAGAATACTGTAGCAGTTGATACAACAACAACAGTTCGACAAGGCTGTATACTATCACCATTTCTGTTCAACATTACTATGGTCAAAACAACCTCAGAAACTAACCTAGAAGCAAACCCAGAAGATGAAATAAAGTGAAGAAAACAACACGCTGAATGAGTTACTTTTAAGATACAACCAAAGTATAATGTATAAAGATGGAAACAAAATGCAGATACATACAGATGCACTTTTGTGGAAGATACAACATGAAGATCAACACATCGAATGCAGACAAAAATTAAGTTTAGCAGATCGCTAAGCCCACTTAACATACATATCAACAACAACAGGCTTAATCAGGTTACTGAGTTCAAATATCTAGGAAACATTTTTACTGAAAATAGAAAACATGACAGAGAAATTGAAGCAAAAAGTCAGTACGACAGTGCAGTGACTTACCACCTGTCCCTACTACACTACTAAAACATCAGAATGTCAGTATCGAAACTGAAAGACAGCTGATAAATGGAATATTCTTACCCACTCTTTGCTATCAGTGTAAAACATCGTCCATGACCAAAGCACAGGTAGGGAAAATCACACCCTGTGTGATGAGATGTCTAAGAAAAGCTATTAATGTTACTAGTGTCACGGGATTACTCCCCTTGCTCGGCAGTGATGGTTCAACAGTGGCCAAAATTCAAAGTATCTACTGAGGGTCTTCAAAGGTTTCTACCTTTCGCTCAAGATTACTCTTGGCAGAGATTTAAATTGAAGATTGACGCTTCAATTCTAGGAAGCCTCATAGTAATTTAAGAAATCAAGTACTACGGCTGATACTACTACTTACTTACTTAGTCGTTCCCCTTCTACCGTGAGGTGTAGAGGTAAACTGATACTATCCAGGCCGTAATAAACTTTTTCTCACCCCAGACCTACTATGAGGAGAAGAGAATGCTGCTCGTTTGATGAGCCCTGAACTGATTTAAATCAGTAAAATATTGCCTTAATAGCTCTGTTTATGTGTATTAAAAATGACTGAGACATAAGGGGGCAGTTCACTCAAAAAATGATAAAATCAACTATAAGATTGTATATTTACAAATAACAAGTTTAATAACCAATTTAGTTAACATTCTAAAATGAATACGGGTATAGATATAGAAATATTTTAGCCTTATGGGTTCATCACAGATGATGATCTGGTTAGTTTAGGGAATTTGCTTAAAGAGTTCACTTGGTTGCTTTAAGTGGGTATTTAGCTGTAAGTAAGGTTGTGACATAATTTTAGGTCGATCTCTGCTTCACTACGGCCGTATTCTATGACATTTGTTGTACTGCCTAACTACGTGCTTTTCAGTGGTCGGCACTTTTTTCTTTCTCCGCTATGTAGCAGATATTTTGTATTTTCAAACATTCGTACACTCCTCTCAATATTAAGTCACCACGTCTGTTTGGTTACCCGTTCCTCCCTGCTGGGAAAGCCGACAAGACAACTAAAAGCATAGGTAGTCCCAAGTTCCATATGGAGCAATTAGGGAAAGATGAAAGAAATGATGTACATTCTAATTATAATATTTACATACACGAACCAGTGTAAATGTCTATGTAAACATATTCACTTCAAAAATAATGAAAATTTCAAGATTTTCAACTTGTTTCAATTGAAATGAAAACATATTCTATCTATATTGTGAACATTTTTCAACCGGTGTAGATGTAACTGGAAACATATCCAATATATTGAAAACATTTCTCAGCCAGTGTAGATGTAAATTAAACATATTCTATCTATACTATTAACCTTTTCATTGGAATGTAAAGTAAATATAAAGCTATTCAATTTAAATGTAAAGAAAGTTTTCTCTCGAGGGATTAAACTTAATTCTCATCGATGGTATATTCTGAGGTTGGTGGGATGGTGGAATAGGAAGTTGAGAACACATAAGTATGTGCCGGGAAACTCAATACTCATAGGGTATTCGTTTCTCTTCTTTTGCCATACTGATTGGTGGTACCAATTGAGGGTACTATCTCTGGAACAAGAAGGGTACAAGTGGCCTGACATCGACGCTATACACAATCATCAGACGGGCTTTAAGACGAGAGACGAACTTCGTAGACACTCGTTAATTAGCGTAAGGCACATGTGTGAGTTCTGATTTTAATATATATAGTTCTACCTACATCTGAAGAGCCACTAACAATACTAATAATAATAATAATAACAATTGTAACAATAATTACTATAATAATAAATAGAGGAATCTCGCTGGTTTTAACCAGCTTGGGGCTTAACAAGCTAAAGAATTATAAGATAACCCAACCCTTTACAAACGTTGACGGCAGATACTAGAGTTATTATTGCTAAGAAAAATTCAGCATTGCTCTTGCTTTTCTGAATATCTTGTGAACATCCCCTTTAGGTAGAAGCATCATTATCCTTCTACCTACAACTCTGCCAAGAGTAATCTTGTGTGAAGGTGGATACCTTTGAAGACCAAATTAGTAACTCGTGAAGTTGTGGCCACTGTTGGATCATTACTGCAGAGCTAAGGGGAGGCAATCCGTGACACACATCCAAACGTCAAGACTGAGACATAGGTGGAGCGGTATACAGTCATCTTTGTTTTCTTGTCAACTTCTCTTTTGCTGAGGAACAGTACTAGAACTCTACGTTATATAGGGACTGCTATGAGATGACGTGAGAGCTCTTACCATACACGAAAAAAAAAGTTTAGAAAGAATACTGTAGCAGTTGATACAACAACAACAGTTCGACAAGGCTGTATACTATCACCATTTCTGTTCAACATTACTATGGTCAAAACAACCTCAGAAACTAACCTAGAAGCAAACCCAGAAGATGAAATAAAGTGAAGAAAACAACACGCTGAATGAGTTACTTTTAAGATACAACCAAAGTATAATGTATAAAGATGGAAACAAAATGCAGATACATACAGATGCACTTTTGTGGAAGATACAACATGAAGATCAACACATCGAATGCAGACAAAAATTAAGTTTAGCAGATCGCTAAGCCCACTTAACATACATATCAACAACAACAGGCTTAATCAGGTTACTGAGTTCAAATATCTAGGAAACATTTTTACTGAAAATAGAAAACATGACAGAGAAATTGAAGCAAAAAGTCAGTACGACAGTGCAGTGACTTACCACCTGTCCCTACTACACTACTAAAACATCAGAATGTCAGTATCGAAACTGAAAGACAGCTGATAAATGGAATATTCTTACCCACTCTTTGCTATCAGTGTAAAACATCGTCCATGACCAAAGCACAGGTAGGGAAAATCACACCCTGTGTGATGAGATGTCTAAGAAAAGCTATTAATGTTACTAGTGTCACGGGATTACTCCCCTTGCTCGGCAGTGATGGTTCAACAGTGGCCAAAATTCAAAGTATCTACTGAGGGTCTTCAAAGGTTTCTACCTTTCGCTCAAGATTACTCTTGGCAGAGATTTAAATTGAAGATTGACGCTTCAATTCTAGGAAGCCTCATAGTAATTTAAGAAATCAAGTACTACGGCTGATACTACTACTTACTTACTTAGTCGTTCCCCTTCTACCGTGAGGTGTAGAGGTAAACTGATACTATCCAGGCCGTAATAAACTTTTTCTCACCCCAGACCTACTATGAGGAGAAGAGAATGCTGCTCGTTTGATGAGCCCTGAACTGATTTAAATCAGTAAAATATTGCCTTAATAGCTCTGTTTATGTGTATTAAAAATGACTGAGACATAAGGGGGCAGTTCACTCAAAAAATGATAAAATCAACTATAAGATTGTATATTTACAAATAACAAGTTTAATAACCAATTTAGTTAACATTCTAAAATGAATACGGGTATAGATATAGAAATATTTTAGCCTTATGGGTTCATCACAGATGATGATCTGGTTAGTTTAGGGAATTTGCTTAAAGAGTTCACTTGGTTGCTTTAAGTGGGTATTTAGCTGTAAGTAAGGTTGTGACATAATTTTAGGTCGATCTCTGCTTCACTATGGCCGTATTCTATGACATTTGTTGTACTGCCTAACTACGTGCTTTTCAGTGGTCGGCACTTTTTTCTTTCTCCGCTATGTAGCAGATATTTTGTATTTTCAAACATTCGTACACTCCTCTCAATATTAAGTCACCACGTCTGTTTGGTTACCCGTTCCTCCCTGACAATCAGGTTTGTTCTAACGCTAAAATCGCCCCAGCGACTTTGGTTAAGTATTGAAAAGGCGTGCCGGGCGATAAATTACCCGTCTGTGGACAGATTACAGACACGCACTTATCAGCCGGACACACCTGAGCGGCAATGTTGTAATAGTCCAGGCAGATATAAGAAGTTATTTGTAAACATTGCCGAGAGAGGATCGGATGTTTTCATACCATATATTGGAAAGGTGACCTTTTGCATCACTAACAGAATTTCAGGCGGAAATAATGTTGAATTACTCCACCTAGATATATATGCAGCTTTTGAAACGATTGGCGGGTATTCGAAAAGAGGAACAGCCAAATCTATGATTGGACGCCGACTAAAATTGTAACAAACAAGGCGGGGGACGAAAACTTGCAATATAATCTGACATTTTTTGTAAGTCTAGTTCACTGTGAGAATCGCTTGCCAAGACGACCACCAGACTGCTAGATTTAGAATCAGACCTTCATATTATCAGACCGGACTTTGTTTGAGCATTTTGAAGGACTTAAACAACCCAGGAAACATCTATCATTTTAAACAAGGAAAACCGGGATCTGAGGAATCTGGAACACGGAGTCAAAGTGGGAATTACTGTTAAAGCAATGACCCCAAAGAAAACGTTTAAAAATGTATCTGCTAGTGCCTTAAACCTACTTCTCTGAGCAAACAGTCTGTGAGCCAAGATTGGCGTAAGTTGTACATTTTACATTCTATATTTTTCATTACTAACATGCGAACTAATGTGTATATATTGCCGTGTGAATATTAATATGTGAAAATTGCTAGTGCATGGGAGCCGCGCTAGCGTAGTGGTTACAACACCGCTCTGGCGACCGGGTGATACAGGATCAAACCCGGGCGACGGCATTTAAGGATTTTTCGTCGACCGGGATTTGGACTGGATTAACTCGAGACCTGGCGAGGACATTTGAAGGAGTGTCGTCGACCAGGGACTGGCGGCTCCTGAGCCGACCCAGCTGCAATGGGTACCTCCGAAATCGGCGAGTATTTGCCTGAATGGCGAGGGACATTTGTCTCTGTACAAGAAATAAAGGGATACTCACGTAAAATCAATGTCAGGTTAGACATAAATGATAACCTGAGATTTCGCCTCGAGTATTAGCGGGCGAACGCAAAAAAAAAAAAAAAAAAAAAAAAAAAAAAAAAAAAAAAAAAAAAAAAAAAATTTGAGGCTGGCAACCTCAGAATACAGAATAATGATTCCATGAACAACCACTGCAAGGGCTTGTGACTGCTTTATCGCTAGTTTCTTCAAGATAACTAAAAGCATAGGTAGTCCCAAGTTCCATATGGAGCAATTAGGGAAAGATGAAAGAAATGATGTACATTCTAATTATAATATTTACATATACGAACCAGTGTAAATGTCTATGTAAACATATTCACTTCAAAAATAATGAAAATTTCAAGATTTTCAACTTGTTTCAATTGAAATGAAAACATATTCTATCTATATTGTGAACAATTTTCAACCGGTGTAGATGTAACTGGAAACATATCCAATATATTGAAAACATTTCTCAGCCAGTGTAGATGTAAATTAAACATATTCTATATATACTATTAACCTTTTTATTGGAATGTAAAGTAAATATAAAGCTATTCAATTTAAATGTAAAGAAAGTTTTCTCTCGAGGGATTAAACTTAATTCTCATCGAGGGTATATTCTGAGGTTGGTGGGATGGTGGAATAGGAAGTTGAGAACACATAAGTATGTGCCGGGAAACTCAATACTCATAGGGTATTCGTTTCTCTTCTTTTGCCATACTGATTGGTGGAACCAATTGAGGGTATTATCTCTGGAACAAGAAGGGTACAAGTGGCCTGACATCGACGCTATACACAATCATCAGACGGGGCTTTAAGACGAGAGACTAACTTCATAGACACTCACTGACACTCCTGGGAACGTGCTGCGCCCTACAACCTTGACCAGTGACGAGCGGGATCAGCAACCCAGTCTACCAAGAACCAAACCATCAGAAGGAGCAGAACCGTCACTGACAGCTAAGTAACACATAAAAGCTGCCAAGTGACCTCCTTTACAAACCATCATTACATCACAACAGTGATGATAAATTTTCTGATAAATTATTATTCATTTTTTAAAACCTTGTTAAAACCTAAATGATTATTAAATCTGTTATTTGTAAATATACAAATTTAACGTCGATTTAGTCATTTTGAATGTACTGCATGTTTGTCTCAGTCAATTTACTAAGTAAACTCTAAACAGAGCTATACCCTAATAAGAACAATTCCACTGAGTAAATCAGGATGGGGGCTTGAACGAGCTGAAATTAATAATTGCTTAATTGTTCATAAAAGGCGGCGATCTGATATAAGTTAACAATTGCCCTACCCAACGCAGCATTGCTCTTGACTTCTAAAATATCTTATGAAAACTCCCTTGAGATAGAAACATCATTATCCTGCTATCTCCAACTCTGCCAAGAGAAATCTTGTGCGAAGGTAGACACCTTTGAAGACCCATATTAGATACTCTTGAGATTTGGCCACTGTTGGACCAGTGCTACAAAGCAGGGGAGGCAATCCCGTGACAAAGGTGTCGGTTGGCTTTTCCTCCAGCCGATGTTGGCTCTTTACAGGTTGTAGACTGGTTCACTCTCGTCACTGGTCAAGTCTGGTGGTTGTAACACGTTCCTTGTGGTATCGTGGGGTAATTACGAATATGGTCCAGCGTTTTCAAGACTCGTCTGATGTTGGTGTCTAGCTTTGACTGAAGGACACTTATACCACACACTTGTTCCACAGACTAGTACCACCAATTGGTACCGCCGACCCCAATTGGGAGATAAAGACTTCTGGTTCAGGTGAATAGTTTCGGCAGTTTGGTTAAGATGACTCTTACACATGATCTGGGGTATTACTTTACAATAGAATCCCGCAATGACTTCGTATTCAAGTCCCTAGGATTCAGAGCTTTCTGTATTAGTAAAGGTAGAGTTTTCTTACTTCTAAGTCCAGAAGATGTCTTTTCCTTATCTTGGCTTGTCTGACTAACTTCTTGACAAGTTAAATTATCAGTGCCGTAATCTTAAAATGGTGTAGATTTTAAGCAACACTCGGCCCACGCACCAACATTGCTACGTGGAGGTGAAGTCCAGTCAGAGATGTTGTATTTTAATCTCAAATGCCAAACTAATGGCAATCAACTTGAGTATTTTGGTAGGGGCTATCCCCACTACCCTCTCATGGAAAATTCTTGCGTGACACATAAGATGTGAATTTTCAATAGCCACTCCCATATAAGGTATTGCATCTTTCGTTGATATTGATCATGCTTACCTCTCACTAATTCATAGATCTGACATTGATAATATCTTCCTAGATTGACAAATTATTGTAACTATTTCCTACAACAAATCTGGTCGGAAACGATTACATCACTTCCGTGCTCCAAAATCCCATTCGTTACCTTCAGTGCTTGTCTTTAATCTGTCACCAGATTGATATTTACCGTGTTTTTGGACAGCATATGCGTTCTTTAATAACTTGTCATGCAACAACCTGGGTTGTGTCAATCACTGAGCTGACCATGTCTCCAACTCACGGTCCGTTATGTATCTTCCCAGACAGAACGTCGGAGATAACAATAGCCGTGCATCTGGGCGCTCCAATTCACTGTCGTTATCTTCCTATTAATACCTGGTATCTTTACACGAAATTGACCATCATGACTTATGGCATATATTGCCCCGCCAGTGTCTAATCTCACAAGTTAGTTGCTTATCCTTTACAGGACGTGGCAATCAACCCCAGCTTTTATTGGCTGTTTTAGATTTTTCTAGGCAATTTTTTCATTCAGTAGTTTGCCATTGCTTTCTGAACGGTACGGCGCTTATACCATTGTTAAAAATCTACACAAAGCGATCTGCTACCAAACCGCCTGCAGCAGGTTTCGAACCTGGTATATCTGGATTATGAAACTGCGTTCATATCCATTAGGCCACAAACGCCGACACAAAGGTTGTTCAATTATGCCCAGACATGACATGGACTGACGGAATAAAGTGTAAACAATGAATCGAAAACAGCAAATACTGACAGAGGTGGGAAAAAGAAAGTGAAGAGCACAGAATAAATTACAGGATGGCACAGGAAAATGTAACGACTCAGGTTATTTCGTCACAATCAGAAAAGACAGAATGAGAAGAGATGACATCAGAAAAATTGTAGGAACTACATCCTGCATCAAGTATATAGAAACTCAGAAAATCAAGTGGTTTGTTCATCTCTTGAGAACTGAGCCCGATAAATTACGACTGCGTGCCTACAACACTAGAAGATCTGGATTCAGAGCACGGGAAAGACCAAGAAGCAGATGCACAGACAACATCACGGACATCCTACAACAACGTGGGCTTGTAGCAGCTTAGTCGACACTCTTGGCTTAAGAACGCAAACATCAGCTCTTTAGAGCTCAAATTTGCAATATTGGAACGGCAATATTGGAACGGCTATTGGAACGGAAATATTGGAACGGCAAAATTGGAACGGCAATATTGGAACGAAAAAGTAATTAAGATGGGTAGGACAAGATAGCCAATGTGGAAGCGAATGGAAAGTACTAGATAAGTGACAGTGAAACAAGAAGTTTGTTTGCTTAAAGAATTGTTTGCACGAGAGGAAAGAAAACATCAGACTAAGCTGGGAGAACAGGTCCTGGAGCAGGTCTACCACTTTAAATACCTTGGAGCTGTCATAGACTGGAAGGGAGGCTTCAAAGGAGAGTTGGCTACCCGAAGAGCAGCAGCTGGGAGACTTTTTCAAGCTATAAACCGAGGATTCCTCAGCCAAAGAGAAGTTGGTAAGAAGACGAAGATGGCTGTATACCGCTCCACCTATGTCCCAGTCTTGACGTATGGATGCGAGATATGGGCAATGACTACAACCCACAAAATCCTGATCCAAACCTCAGAAATGAGGTATCTGAGGAAGGTGGTTGAAGTAACAAGAAAAGACATGGTCCGCAACCAGACGATACGTCAAGGCCTAAAATCCCACCCCCTGCAGACCCAAGTAGAACAGTCCCAACAAATATGGTTTGGCCATGTCTGCAGAATGGGAGAAGATCGGCTACCACGACAAGCATGGGAAACAAAGAGCCAGGGATCCAGACCCACAGGAAGACCCAGAGTCCGCTGGGAGGACAACATTAGACAATCTTTGAAGGACCGAGGACTAGAATGGAACCAGGCCAGGAGGAAGACAGCCGATAGGATAGTCTGGCGCTCTCTCTTCCAAACCTCGACACCTCACGGTAGAAGGGGAACGACTAAGTAAGTAAGGAACAAGAAGTAACAATAAGACGCTAGCGTTGGACATAACACATACCCATGACACCAGTTAAAAGGCAGTCCTTTTTCCTGTGACGTGGCTCTTCAAATGTACATCTCACCTTAATGGCCTCTTACGACATATAATTAGTCTTATTCTTTATGCTCCCCAGGGAGTCCATCAACCACATGTGACAACAGAAAAATTAATCAGCAACAAACAGAAATTATAACATGTAAATAAACAATAACACAAATGTCTTTCTCATGAATTATATATTTATTACACGAAGTTGATGCTGTATCAATGGTGGGTCTTACGTCATCTGAGCCATGATGAAGTTTTATATGTCCAGGCCGCTCTACAGATTGTTACAGTTCTTTGTTTTACCTGTAAAATTTACGACATAATTACAATCACTGATCCTCAAAATTATCATTATCATCATCCATTAATTTCCAGTGATATATATGCCTTCAGCTAGTTCACGCCACCCTGCCCTGCCTCATCCGTTTAATTTATGTTCATGTCATCTTTAATGCCTATAGGTCTGTCTCAAAGTCACTTATCCACCAATTTTTTGGTTCTCTCTTTTTTTTTAAACCCTCTGGATTTCAGATAAACTCTCAAGTAACTTCAGAGCAGAGGCAGCGGCCTTGAAAACTGCAGCAGAAGTTATAATGGCAGTGGAAAGCACAGAGATAAAAGTTGCTTTCTTTACCGATGCACTGCCAGTGAGGCAACGTTGAAAAGCCAAAATAATGCAGACATGGGCGACATAAGAATAGTGCTCCACAAACTATGTCGACGATTTAAAAGTGTGATCCAATGGATCCCATCTCATTTTAACATCATCGGCAATGCAAAGGCTGACAGATTGGCTTAAGAAGGTGGAAATCTACCTCAGCCTGATGAGAGCATAACTTTCGAGGAGGCAATAATTTTATCAGAATCAGTTACAGAAACAAATGGGATGTAGAGCATTCAGGACACACACACAATGATGCATACTACCAGCTCAACAGAAAATAACAATTGATAATCTTCAGACTCCGCACTGGTCACAACAGATTGGAATACCATCTATTCAACAAGCTAAAGACTGGAACGCCCGATGCGTGTAACTGTGGCACTGATAAAATGACCGCTGAACATCTGCTTCAAAGTTGCCCAACATATGCGAAACTGAGATAGCGCATATGGCATACACCAGTACTGTTCGTGGAAAAGCTCTACGGAGATTCAAATAGCCTCAAGCTGACTTCTGCTTTCTTTTAAAACATTCAAGTAGACGTCTGGGATGTTCAGCAGTCATTTTATCTGTACACAGTTACACTCATCGGTAGCTTCTATCTTTGGCTTGTTGAATAGATGGTATCACAGTCTGTTG
The DNA here is from genome assembly GCA_024509875.1 of Oreohelix idahoensis. Classification (NCBI taxonomy): domain Eukaryota; kingdom Metazoa; phylum Mollusca; class Gastropoda; order Stylommatophora; family Oreohelicidae; genus Oreohelix; species Oreohelix idahoensis. Next base: position 221,353 of record JAMPIV010017629.1, read on the forward strand.
TGGCCTGTGTGGAGTCTGAAGATTAGGCCTACTACTTGTTCTCTTCTGCTGAGCTGATAATACGCATCATTTTGTGTGCGTGGCCTGGATGCTCTACAGCCCATTAGTTCCTTCACACTTTGCCAATGTTGCCGCCAAATATTTTGAAAGAGTGTTTCTCCAAATGCAAAAGAAAATAGCATGTCTTCTCATAATCTTTATCTTTTCTGTAGAGATTTTCAGACCAAACAGCTGTGACCTCTGATCCAGCATTTTCAAATCATTTACCATCGATATTACTGTCTAAAGTCAATTTGTTTTAATCATTGTCATATATCACTTGTTTTAATCATTGTTTTAATCGTTTAAAATAATTAAAATAGCAGCAACAGTCAAAAAAACCCCACTTATGTCCCTAATCATATTTTTTTAAAATTCACTATCAGAAATTGCAAATTACCATTACATCACATATCATTGTATTAACGACATAAGTTACCAGTATTTCACATATCGTCACACAGACTATTAAATTACTAGTGTATCACAAATCATCTCTATAACAACGCAAGTCACTAATATAGGTAAAAAAATGGTAAAGGATCCCGTTTACAAGCACACTGAGGCATATTGGGAATATGGTGTTAGGCCCATATTTTCTCGACCATCGGCACACTAGGGGTGATGTGGTCTGCCTTAAGCTTCCCAGAAGTTGCTCTGATACCCAATTGGGGCTGGGTTGACCCAGGAGCCGTTTGCATCCCACCTCAACTGGGGATCGAACCACGGACCACTGAGCTAGGAAGCCAGTGCACTAACCGCTGTGCTACCGCGGCTCCCAAGTCACTAATGTATCACACATATATAAGACAAACGATTCAATTCACCAAAACGTTACGTATCACATCACACCAATTACACAGTTCATGAATACATTATTTATCGCCATGCTGCCAGCACTAGATATGAAATAAAATCACGCATAACAATGCTGGAATTCCTATTTTAGCCTCGAATAAAAAATTGAAGCTATTTGTCTTGACGCGAACCACAAAAGAATTTGTAAAAAAAGACAGACAATACATACGACCATGTGTGGACAGACAAGTCAACATAACCACATGGAGTCCAACAGAGTTTTGTCTAGATGACAACAGCAGGTTTACAGCAGTGGCTTAACTACAAGGTTAGACTGTACCACAAACTAAGTACAGGTCATCCTTACACAATGGACTCAATAAGTATAATCAATATACGACAAATATGTGCCAAAACAGGTAGCTACGTATCTCATCATTATCATCAACATCATTACCTACTTAACCTTCAGCTTTCCATACATCATAAACATTCAACATATTTGCACCACTTTCCCTTGTCCATCCACTTAAGATCTTTCCTATGTTCTTTATCGCTTACGTTACTGTATCCGTGAAGTGGGACATGCTATGACGTTTAGACACATGAATAAAGCAAAACCAGAAAATATGTATAATGGCGAAGGTCCATATCGGCCAATAATTTGCTGGGTCCACTTCGGGCTAGGACCCCAAGAACCTGCCTTGTCTACCCGTGCAATAGTTACACCATTGCTTTCACCAACCCTTTTGAGGAAGAGACAGTATACCGGTGGGAAAAGTCTAAGACAAACTGCAAAGAAGGAGAAGAAGAAAAATAGGAGGAGAAGTTATAAGAAGTTAACCCATTTATGTTAACATATGTTGTTTTTGTAAACCCATTAAGAAAAGAGTTGATAGCTAGAGGTATCCCTGCAGCACTCCAGCTCTTATCTTAATTAAAGGGTTCTGTATGTTCCCTTCATGAAGAATTCTACATACGTGTTTTTTTAAGGCTAATGAACTTAACGGGGACTCCATAAAACCTCGTAAATTTCCAAAGAGGTTCTTCAGATTTTAGGATGATGACAGAAGCCACAGACAGACTTCAACAGAAAAATTGAAGTGGTTATATGAAAACTGTCGAAGAAGAAGCTATGAATGTGCAGTAATTTTACAACAACGTCTACTATTTTTACATCAACGTATAAAAAGTTACCTCATTGAAACCAACTCGTGTCAACTTATAGCGGGGACAAACATTACACATTATTTTTTTTAAAAATTAGAAGTGGTCCCATAGCACAAACTACCGTTTGGGAATGAAGTGTTAGAGACTTCACAATACAAGGTCCAGCTTTACGAGCTGGGTGATCAGTTCTTAGTCTTCTTTCTTCTTATCCCAGCACGTCCTGAAGCACGCATACAGCGTCGATTACTGGCTTCTGGTCAAATTCACGTATTGCGTCGTATCGTACGCATATGATATGTTTCGTCATGATATCTGTCACCCCCATGATTTATTACATAATGAGATGTTCTTTATTCCTGGGTTGTTCTATTCTCCTGTTGTAAGTTCGTGCGAGTTAATCAGGAATCATTATTAGAACCCAACATTTAAAAAAAAAAAAAAGACAAAAATGACAAATTCTGTTTATCTTAAAATTACTCTAATTTTATGTCATATTTCGTTGCCTGTATATCCTGGGAGATCTTATCAATTTCTTGTGCTCTTCCACGTTGTCACCTTTGTGACGAACTACACATTCGCTCATTTGTCTCTCCGTGCCTTCATATCTTTTGTTTTAATTTCTCACAAGTGTGTACTTTCTTGCTGTCAAGATGTAATTTTGAGAAGTTGCTATGGTTACATGATCCTGGGTGAGCAAGGTTTGTTGGGTACATTATTGTGGCAAACGTGATAGCAATGTAAGTCGAGCTAAACGTTTGTGAGTTGCATGTAATGTTTGCACGAGCAGATGAACTCTTGATTGTTATGATATTTGACTAAAATAGAAGTTATTATTGGCTGGACTCTACCTGAGACACGTAGTGTTGGGGAGTCGGCTGAGAGATTCGGAAGTGTAATGATGTGTTTTCAGGTAGAGCTTTGAATGTTATAGACAGCAGCCGTTTTTATGGGATTCGGGCGTTTTGTGATTTGGATTAAGTGTTCTAGTGTTACGAGAGCCGAGAGATGTTTTTGAGTATGGGCGTGGGTGCAGATGCGTAAATGGACCACCCACAGGGTTTCTCGTTTTTCTGGTTCGTGTGTTGATCGGTCAGAGGTGACTGTCTTTGTTGAATGTACTGTTGATGTAATCACTTGTGTCGGCGTAATAAATTGTGGTACTGTTGTACTCAACGTCATATTTGATGACGTATGCATGTTCCTGTGTCAGTGTACTGTGCTGAAAACATGTATCTGGCATAGTCTATGATCCCCGACGTACGGTCTGTGTGAAACATCTAACAACACCCATCGTAACACTTGCCTTATTGTTTCCTCAATAACTCCCCTTTTCTTTGCATAATTCTTTCCCCATACCCCTTTTTATTTCCACGTCTTCAGACATAAACGTGAGTGTAAGTTACTTCAATGCTCCGCAACTGGTGTGCCGTCGGTGTCTGCCTGGCGTGCCGTGACACTATATAATGGTATACAACTTTAAATGTTATGGTAAAATATTACGAAAGAATCTCATATTTGCAATTTTACAAATAATAAATAGAGTTATCATCATCCACCAATCCATCACAAAAAATTCACTGTCTTATGATAGCATCAAATTCAATACCATAATCCCCATCGAGGCCAGCTCCTTGACGTGGAGATGGGGCTCAAGTACAGCCATCAGCGGCCGAAAAACCAAGACTGGCCAGGCCCTCCTACACTCGAGCAAGACCACAGTCTGCCCTAGCAAGTCAAGGTGCTGAAGACGGAGGCGACCAGCCAAGAGGCGTACCACAGCAATCAGGATGCCACGCACACGCGCTATGGAAGTATGCCTATATCTGCAAAACATTATGGCCCTCGCCCTGTGACGGACACCCAGGCAGGCGCAGTGCCGGGCCCTCTGCTTCAAAGGGCCCAACCCCTACTACTGGGGGTCCTTCTCAATTGCCCAGTGGAGCCAGGAGGCATGAGAATAGAGCTACTGCCAAGCAAAGCAAAGACCACTTAAAATAATGCACTGGAATGCCGAAGGCGTCAACAGTAAAAAAGACGACTACAGTGTTGCTGTCTATTTGGCATATATGTTTAAAGACATCAACCTGTTAATTATTTTGATAGTCTAAGAAAGGGAACTGGTGATTTACGATTAGTGACAGGTTTGATTCCTGGTTATCTTCCCCTTGTCTTATGTTGACCTGTGTCGGGGAAGGTCTTATATATTCGTCTTGTCTTAAGTCACTATTCACATGACCATATACGGAGTGGCTTTGCCTCTCGCTTGAGGAAATGCCCTGGTCTTGGGTTAGTTTCGCTCAGGTCTGTGCTTGTTTGCACATGCGCAGGTTTTGGCGTAAAGACCGGGAGACTTCCGTCTTTGCAGTGTACCCTGGGCGTTGTGATCGGACAGAGGTCCGAAGATTTTTCCTTGCCATCTTTTCGGGGATTTGGAAGTTCATTGTATGACTGAGATGTCATCTTTCCTTCCCCTAGTGAATTCTGTATGCCAGGAATGGCAGTGTTGTGTGTGGTGTTTAATAGGATTCTGAAACAAGGTAATAGAGTCATTTTTGATCTTCTCGTATGCCTAGGTTAGAGAAGTACATTTGATTACCTTAAGGCGACATGTTGAACAGAGCTCACAGCTGATATGTTATATAGAGCCCCATTATTGGTGCTTGATACGGGAACCAAGACCAAGTTGTGTTTTGAACATTAGAAGCCCAGAGAAAGTTATCTACTTGAGTAACCCGCTATGCAAGTGGTAGGATTGGCAGGAATATGTACACGGAAAGATAAAACACTAAGGTTACCTTATATTTGAGGCCCGCTACTTGCGGCCTGATGCTGTCGCCATAGAGGCCCGTTGTTACGGCCTTTATTCTTCATGAGAAGAAGTGCCTGGCATGTGATGCCAGAAGAAGTCACAGCCTTTTGTTAGGCAATTAAAACCACCTTTCCCGTGCGGTATATTTGCAAAAGGGGTACCTGGCGGGTTCTGTCAGGGTACCAGAACTTCAGTATATGAAAGCAGAACGTAGATTGACAGGCCATTATTGTTGGCACCATATATCTGAGTTGATGCAAAGTGTTAACCATCATTACCATCATATAATGTCCATGATTCTTGTGCCATTGACTGTGTCGTCCATACTATCGTACGTCGTATAATAAATATTGTGAAACGTCAGCAGTATTACCTACCTTCACTGACTTCTGCATGTGGGTGAGTGGGTTCAGTGTATAGCTGTCCAAGAGCCTAAACGCATTCGTCTACACCCACACTTACCACATCATCCCACATCATATTCCAAGTACTACACGCCTGAAAACATGTATGCTGTTTGTGTGAATGTATTCATTACACCCTGGCAGCGCCTCACGCTGGTGACCTAGATATACACCGCAACATTGGACTGTCCAGGTGATAAAACGACATGCCCACTCTACCAAAGTTTACATCACGAACAAACAGACTTTTATATCTGGTAGGCCAGATTCGTGGGGTTTTCAGCTACACAGGACGGTGGTAAATAGGTCAACGACTGCTGACCCACATAAACACTGGCGTTAGCATCTTTATGATATTGCTACATGGACCACAGCAGCTACAGAAACTGGCGTTAGCATCTTTATGATATTGCTACATGGACCACAGCTGCTACAGAAGTGGAGTGACACTGTTCTACTAATAAGCGTTCTACTGCAGTTCTACAGACGATGTCCATTTATTTGTGCGAGCAAGTCACATCGTTTTCTTTCAAGCTCTCAGTGTAAACAATTCAGCTGTTTGTTTACATGCTACAGTCTACAGACATATCAACGTTGGATCTTCAGGTCGCAACTGGTTGTCGGGAATGTCACAGTAGCTGTACGTTTGAAGACCACTACATATTGTCGTCGTTCGGTAACCATCGACGGTGGATCTTCCAATCATTGCTGTTCATATATTGTACTTCGGTGTTGACAAAAAAGGTCAGGATTATACTTTAAGATAAGTGGCAGTTGGGTTTTTGAAACTGTGCCGTTATATTGTGTGTAACTGAGCCTTCTTTGCAACACGTTCTATTATATGCTTTCTGTTTTGTTATATGTTGAGATTAGTGTGTTTATTTCAGCGGGTTTGGTTGGGTCGGTGACTCCAATAGAATATCCCACCTAACCGAGGGTCTATTGTGAGCGTTCTTTTAGGGAACTTATCGTGAATTTCCCAGTTGTGGAAATTTGATGCGACTTTTGTTGCTGGCGCGATATTTTTTGTTAGTTGTGACGAGATGTGTTAGTGTCGTTTTCGTTATTTTTCTACATTCTTCAGTTCTGTTCCGATTTGTTTGTATTTGTCTGCCTTCTCTTTTCTATTGTTTATTTTTATACACCTTTTATGTTTATACACTGTGTTGTCATTGTATTATTGTGATTTTTCGCAGTTATCATTACAATTTTTTGTAACATTTTCTTTAGTTTAGCTTTTCAGTTTAGTTGACCTCTGCGTATGTTTTCGATTGTCCAGATGTTTGTCTTTGTTTAATTAGTGTTATATATTGTTGTCATATACAGTCTACATATATACTTGATCATGTACTATTATTAATATGATGCACATAAGATACTGAAGTGATATGGTGACATTATGAACAGGGTAACTATACAAAGTCTTTGTCAAAGACTTGTCTCCCACTGAGATTGGGATATAGTGTATTATTATTTCAGAGATATTGATAGCACATTATTGGACATAATGTCTACATTGGATTTCTTTATCCAGCAAGGGATAACTGTTGCGTGGTGGTTTGCTCTGAACAATGTTCCATGTGATATGAATAAAACAATTATAAATTTCTGGCCATTGTTTTTTCATTGATGTGTTAGTTTTTTTTGTTCAGTGATAGTGCATCGTGCCTTCGATGGAAGATTAAGCGAATGCGGGGGTGGAAGATTCCGAACAATAATTGAACCTTGGAATACGATTGATTTGATAAGTCATTTCATTGAGTCCGTACATTTAATCCACAGTTGTACACACAGGATGATCATTTCAATAGGAGTAGAGCATAAGTCCATATAAGTCATGCATAAATTAATCAATAACGTAGACTGCTGGTTTATGTGTCAATGTCCGTTTAAGGATACAATGCAGTATTGTCGTCAGAACATCACAGCTATATGCACGCGCAGCTAGACATGGCTACCTGCCGACAGTGAGACTGCGAGTCTGAATATTTCATATGAATTTGACGATTATTCTTCTCCTTCTGAGAATTCTAGTTAAATACTAACCTCCATAAATTTCCCTCTCATATAGAGTTCTAGGACTGACCCTGGTCCATCAAAAAATGCATATATAAATGGCTATATCATGCCATTGAATTGGAAGGTTAGAAAAAACGCAGCTATTCAGCTTGGCGGTCAAGTAACAAAGGGTAGCGTTTCTTAGTTACCGACTGTGTCCTAAACAACGCTATACACGTCATGATCGATCGTGTATGGAGCGTTCAGTAATTGAAACATCTATCGCAATATATTAAATGCCTTAACCTTTTACAATTGCACGTCTGATAACCTTTAGCAGACGGCGTTAATATCATATACCGTAACAATTCCCTGTACACCCGGGAAAAAAAAAATCGATAGATTTTTTTTCAAGATCTATCCGACTTAACAATTTTTCAAAAAAAAATTTAACACAATTGTGACATATGGCCGACGATGTTCTGAGTAGAACCGTGTCGCGGTCATGTCAACCAACTATTTGTCATAGTCATCTAACATTAATCACATGATATATCAATTATACATATTATTATATCAACTAAATAAAATGTCCAATGTTAATAGTGAATGATAGAATTAAATGAAAGTAAGGTCTGTCGTATTAGTATGTCATATAGGAATTAATTTGACTAATTAAAATTAAATTAATGAATTAAACTAAGAGATAAATTATTAAGATTCTAATGTAACGCGATGTTATGAGAGAAGAAAAAAACAAAATAAGTGAGAAGAAATAGAAAGAAATTCGAATATAAGTTTAACTTAATTGTGTGTGTTAAGTGTTAGTGAATAATAACTATCTAATTTAACTAACTAAATAATGTATAGGTACATTAAAAAAAAATATTAATCTAATACTTGTGTGAGATTTATTTTCTCTTTTCATAATTTCTTCTTTTTATATTTCGTTCTCTTTTTTTTTTTTTTTTTTGTTCTCTTCATTTCATTTTTTTCTCACATTTCATTTTATTGATAATAATTCAATTAAGAAGTTAAGTTAACTAATTAATTAGTATAGGATATGATGATCCATCCGTAGTCTTGATCCTGATGAATTCTTTTAGGCAAAAATGTTCAAACGTTTACGTTGGAAAGAAATGTCATTTATCACAGCATCCAAGAATTAAGTGCACATAGGACAATAAGTTCGACTTGTCGTCAGATATTGTTCCATGATTGTTCAACGAATATTCATATATCGTGTATGGACGTTAGACGAAGTTTGAATGTCAATATGTATACCTTGATTGTCTTTAGTTCCATTCTGTGATGCATATAGTGTTTATAAAGTTTAAATTGAAGGCAAGGTTAGTTCCTTTATAGTTGATATGTTTTAGGAATGTTAATGTTGATTATTCGTCGTCAATAGGATTACGTGACAACGCATCAGCCACAATGTTTTCAGTGCCAGGAATATGTTCAATGGAGAATTCAAATGGCTGTAGGATGATTGAATATCTGGCGAGTTTCTGGCTTTTATGATTAGATCGACGCAAGGATGCTACAGCACGTTGGTCCGTCTGTATGGTGAAGGGAGCACCAAGCAGGAACTTTTCGAGTTTAGTTATTGCCCATATCACAGATAAAAGTTCCTTGTCGACTGTTGAATACTTTGTTTCTGCAGGCTTTAGCTTTCTTGAAATGTATAAGGTAGGATGTAGAATGCCATCATGGTTCTGGGGCAGGCATGCACCAATGCCGTAGTTACTAGCATCTGTTCGTAAGAAAAATCTTTTGGAAGCATCGGGAAGTCTTAAAATTGGTTCATGCGAGAACAAATTTATAATTTTGTTGAAAGTTTCATTGCATGTACCAGTCCATGTCACCTTCACCGGCATGTCTTTTTTTAACAATGAAGACAATACAGCCGTGATGGATGACAAGTTTGGTATGAATCTACTGTAATATTGAACAAGTCCTAACAAACTCCTGACCTGTTTCTTCGTCTGAGGAACTGCTATGTTTAGAATTTTGGAGACTGTACTAGGTAACGTTCGGATATATCCCGATCCAATGATATGTCCCAAAAAGGTTATCTCATTACACGCAATTTGCACCTTTGTAGGTTTAGCAGTTAGATGATAATTCCTTAGAGTGTCGAAAACATATCTAAGTCCCGAAACATGTTCCTCAAACGACGAACTAAACAAGCATATGTCGTCAATATATGTAATAACGTCTGGTCTACCTGATAAAATTTGTCGCATCAGGCGAATGAAGGTAGCTGGCGCATTAACAAGCCCAAAAGGCATCACATTCCACTGGTATAGACCTTGTGGAGTGGAAAATGCGGTGTAGTACTTAGCCTTTTCGGTCAGTGGTATCTGCCAATAACCTTTAGTTAAGTCTATCTTACTAAATATAGTTGCGTTGGATAGCCGTGGCAGTAAGTCGTCGATAAGTGGATGTGGTTCGCTGTCAACTATAGTCTTAGCATTTAATTTTCTATAATCAACACATAGTCTGATGTTATTGTCCTTCTTCCGGACAATCACTAATGGAGAAGAGAATGGCGAATTACTAGTCTCAATGATTCCCAGAGACAACATCTGTTCAAGTTCCTTAGTAGTTTTAGCAAGGAAATGTAAAGGAATAGGGATGTACACGAATAGGTGTATCATCATTGAGAGTAATGTCATGACTGATAGCCGATGTGCGACCCGGGACGTCGGTCAATACATCTGGATAAGATTGTAATAGATTAGCAATCTGTAGACGCTGTTGCGGTGTAACCGTTGAAGAGATGGTTACATCCCGCCAAGATTCAGTAGGTTGAACTACTGGTACCGGTAACGGTAACTGTACCTCAGGAAAAGAAGATTCTTCTTCCTGGATGACAGATAAGTTAGAATAATAACAAGTAGATACTGTGTTGTCATCTAGTTCATGAAAAATTGACTGTAAGTGTTCAGGACGTGTATGAAATTGCTTGAGCATGTTAATATGAAATATCTTTTTGTGTCCCTTGATATCTAAGACGTAATCAACGTCGGAAATTTTATCAATGACTTTGTAAGGACCATTCCAAGATATCAATAATTTATTGTTATTGTGAGGAAGTAACACATAAGCCTCGTCGCCTGGGAATAATTGGCGTAATCGTCGAGACCTATTTTGTAGAGATCGAGCCTTAGCTTTTGCAGCCTCAGAAGAAGCTGTTGCCAACTGGCAAGACTCAATAATGTTCTTCCGAAGATTAATCACGTACTCGTAAGATGACTGAGTGTCCTGAGTCATCTCCGCGTCAATTAATAAGTCTTTTATTAGTCCCATAGGACCTCTTGGGGGAGCACCAAAAACTAATTCAAAGGGAGAGAAGCCAGTTTGTTCATGCGGTACCTCCCGATAAGCAAATAGAACAGCTGGGAGTGCTCTGTCCCAGTCATGAGGGTGCTTAGCAGTAACCTTATGTAGTAGTTGTTTAAGTGTACGGTTAAGTCTTTCAACCGCACCATTACTCATCGGATGATAAATACTACTTAAATTCCTATCAATGTTCCAAGTTTTCATGACTTCCTTCATGGTGTCAGATATAAACTGTGACCCATGGTCTGATAAAAGTTTTCTAGGAAACCCTATTCTAGAAAAGATGAGATGTAGTGCATCAGCTACATCTGTGGTAGTGGTGGTCTTTAATGGGATGGCTTCTGGCCATCGTGTGCACAAATCAATGCACGTAAGGACGAATCTATGTCCTCTGGCCGATGGTAGCAATGGACCAATAATATCTATTGCCATCTTGTCAAACGGTCTTACTGAGATATCGCAAGCCTGAATAGGCGCCGTGTGAAAAGCTCCACGTGCTTTCACTTCTTGGCATGTAGTACAGGAACGTACATACTGCGAGATATCTCTTGACACTCCTGGCCAAAAAGAATGAAGACAGTACTCGAGATCGTGTTCGAGTATATCCCATATGTCCAGCACAATGTGAGTCATGTGCATGTTGAAGAATGTACCGTCTAAAAGTATATGGGACCATAACTTGTTGTTTCATTTGTGATTTGTCATTAAAACATCTAATCAATATGTCATTTTTAATAACAAAACAATGTTTGTTATTATTACCTGAGGATAGATTGTCAACTTTATCAACCAGCTTAAAAATTTTTTTTAAAGATTTATCCTCTTTTTGTTTGGTTGCAAATGTTTCCCTGTCAATAGGTGAATTGACTACAAATTCCTCTTGGTTGTCTGCATCCATTTTATTATCATCAACTTTCTCCATGAGTTGAGTCTGCGCTCTAGTCGTCACGGCGTTTCCAGTGCATAGGTTATGTTTCTCCCATTCTATAATCTCATCTGGAGTACAATCTTTACTGCCGTGTATACGACCAACCATCAGATCAGCTATAGGCTTTTTTAGCATACATACTTTTACGTTCCCTGTGAAAAAAGGTGTGTTAACATGAATAATAGCTGTGGGGTAAAACTCAATAGTTCCCCCAAAAGTCATGCAACGGACATATTCCCCCGTTGCACAGCTAGGATGTACCAGCGACTGTCGTACACCAATCGTTGTGGATCCTGAATCCCTCAGCACTGAGACGACGGATCCATTAACTAATCCCCTGTTAAAAATTAGTAGGCCTGTTCCATCGTTGACTGCAAGACCTACCTCTGGTGTAATATGTCCGCAGTTAAGCACTGTTTCTTTCGCCTTCTGAAAAATAAGATTGCATTGTTGGCAACTATTTGCCACATTATAATTAATAGCAAAACATGCAGCAGAAGACTGTGTTGTATTATTGTCAAGTGGGACCTGAGCTATAGGGGTAGTATTATTTGTAACTGCTGCCCCTGTATTATGGTTGTAATGAGATGATCCCCGAGAATGAGATCGATTCCGAGTATAATTGTTAGAATTATCTCGTCGTCCTCTATAGTAACTATTATCTCGATGTCTCGAGCCATGATTATTACCATTCCAGTTACTATTATTATTGGGAGTATGTGATCGATTATAATGAGTGTTATGTTGACCATTGTGGTAGTTTGTTTGAGGTGAATAATTTCTATCTCGTGATCTACCTCTGTTGAACTCATTTTTATTGTTGAAATCATTATTATATCCCTTCTGAAAGTGAACATTGTGATTTCTTTGGAACCTGCTTCTGTCTACACTGTGATGTCTTTGTTTGTTATTATGATTGTAGGCCATATTAGACGCCACAGGTAGAGGTTCTCTTAATGAGGAGTTAGAAATGGTTGCATTCGGATGTGCCGAACAGTAGTTTAAAGAAATTTTTTCTAAATCGTCCATAGTACCTGGTTTACGCTCCTGCAAATATGCAAAAAATGGCTGGCTAACCGAAGATAATACCTTATCCCGTAGTAGTAAATCAACTAATTTGTCGTATGATTTGTTGACTTCTGCCAGTTCAACCCATCTATTAAATGTATTGCGTATATTCGCAATGAATCCTGCAAAATCTTTTGGAGATTCAGGTAAAATTCCCTTAAATTTCAACCTACAGTGTTCCTCGTCCAGGTGAAACCTTCGTAAAAGCAAGGACTTAATAGCACCGTAGTTATTTGCTATTGATGGGTCAGCATTTTGAGAAGCCGTCAATGGTTCTCCAACCAAGAATTCATTTAACTTGAGTACCCATGACTCTTCAGGCAAATGGTTTGTTTTGCAAGTCTGTTCAAAACGTGACAGGAACGATGAAAGGTCGTCCACGTTCAAGTTGAGAGTGGGTAATTTAAAGTTGTAGAAATGTTTAGTTTGGCTGGATGATGATCCATTTTGTGCGTTATTATTCTGGTTTGCATCAGCACTTTGTGCTTGTAATTTTGCTGTCTCCAATTTAATACGCGCCAATTCCATTTCTTGTTGTAAAATAATTTCCTCTCGTTTCAATTTATTCTCTTCTTCCTGTTGAGCAATTTCTCTTAATCTATTTTCCTTGGCAATTTGCTTCATCTCACGTTCCTCTTCCTCTTTCTTTAATGCAGCCTTTTGTTCTGCTTCTTTTCTTTCATATTTTTTTCCAGTTCTGCCTCAGCAAACTGACGAAGTTCTTGAGATTTATAACCATATTCCCTACCAATTTTAACGAAATGGTCTATAGTAAGCATTTTGACTTTTATCTGTAAGTAATTATTGATAATTACTGATTAAAATAGTCAATAGTAGCTTCAGAGTAATTATTATACTTACTCAACTTAGAAATATTCAATATAAATAATCACAATAGTACTGAACTCTAATGTCTAAGTTCAACTAATAGACAATATTTTGTAACAATATTGTATCTAAATAATACTATATCATAAATAGTTATGATATCTGTTAACTATTATGTAATTACTTCACACAATTAATCTCAATATCCAATAATGTTGGGTATGATTCCTAGTAATTATATTGTTCAATGTACTAAGTCACTCTCTTAGTACCAGAAAAGTATATTAAATAATATACAATGGGTCTATTACCTCAAAGGTAGCTATAAGATTATTTTATTTTGTCAATATATATATTATATTATTATGCCCTAGGCATCTATTACAAATTGTAGTGCTATTTTCTTGGACTATCACTGCATAATTATGCAATGTCCCATATTAACCTTAAATATCAGAAAAAATTAATTAAATTAAATTACAAGGGTATTATTGCATATAATATCATATTATTAATGTAGTATTAATATATATCATGAGGACAAACAAAACAATGATGCAACTAAAGGGTACAAACAATGTTAAGACGCAAACAAGACATTTTCACAATTAAAAATGAATTTATGAACTAAATAAAACAAGCGGAAATGTCACAAGCCAAATGAAGGGTCAAGGTCTGACCCGAGGTCAACTTAATATTCAAAGTACACAAAAAAAAAATGACTGCAAAAAATGATGACATCACAGGACTCATAACGGACGAAAATTTAACAATCATCAAATAAATGATAGTAAGAGGAGACTGGACGAAATAGTTAACAAACATGATACAAAACTAAAAAAAATTGTTAACTGAGTACGAATAAAATACGCCAGTTATCTACAGAACGGTACAGCTAACACAAATCGTCAAACGACAGCAGATTTGGACAGACAGTCCAATGGCAAACCTCAATGGGGCTTCCAAAAGTGCAATCGTTTAACTGCCCTAAGAAACGACCGAAATCAATTCAGGCATCGTGAGAGCCACAGAATCTTATTTCGGTTCATCCTCCCTACCTCCCACGAATTAACAACACATTAAGACAACAAAAAGTACATTAAACATAGGTAAAAACATGCCGATGTAGGCAGAGGGCATGGACTTAGTAGCACTGTTTGCAATAACAACAGTTAAACACCTAGACTTATCTTTTCCGTTGCTTAGATCAGTGCTAGAGGTCGTCAACAGCTAGGCCTGTGCCTTTGACTGTCTGCTCCTGATGGGCAGGCAACGGTAGTCCATCTTGTGCATCTTGATCAATTTGAAACGAACTAGAGAGGCGTTGAAAATATGTCTTCTTCACTGCGACAATGCAACAGTGACGTCATGTTGCTATTCATGATCACGTGCGTCACGTCAGCTTCGTAATGATCATGTGATCGAAACTTGATCGTAAATATTTCATTCGAAAGTCATGAAAAAATTTTTGGTTTTTGGTTGTTTTTCGTCCCCACACTGGCCACCACTGTTGCGTGGTGGTTTGCTCTGAACAATGTTCCATGTGATATGAATAAAACAATTATAAATTTCTGGCCATTGTTTTTTCATTGATGTGTTAGTTTTTTTTGTTCAGTGATAGTGCATCGTGCCTTCGATGGAAGATTAAGCGAATGCGGGGGTGGAAGATTCCGAACAATAATTGAACCTTGGAATACGATTGATTTGATAAGTCATTTCATTGAGTCCGTACATTTAATCCACAGTTGTACACACAGGATGATCATTTCAATAGGAGTAGAGCATAAGTCCATATAAGTCATGCATAAATTAATCAATAACGTAGACTGCTGGTTTATGTGTCAATGTCCGTTTAAGGATACAATGCAGTATTGTCGTCAGAACATCACAGCTATATGCACGCGCAGCTAGACATGGCTACCTGCCGACAGTGAGACTGCGAGTCTGAATATTTCATATGAATTTGACGATTATTCTTCTCCTTCTGAGAATTCTAGTTAAATACTAACCTCCATAAATTTCCCTCTCATATAGAGTTCTAGGACTGACCCTGGTCCATCAAAAAATGCATATATAAATGGCTATATCATGCCATTGAATTGGAAGGTTAGAAAAAACGCAGCTATTCAGCTTGGCGGTCAAGTAACAAAGGGTAGCGTTTCTTAGTTACCGACTGTGTCCTAAACAACGCTATACACGTCATGATCGATCGTGTATGGAGCGTTCAGTAATTGAAACATCTATCGCAATATATTAAATGCCTTAACCTTTTACAATTGCACGTCTGATAACCTTTAGCAGACGGCGTTAATATCATATACCGTAACAATAACCCTTAGTGAAACTGGTGAGAAATTGAAGGAGTTTGCACTTACTCAATACGACAAGGCGCAAAAAGCAAAAGAGAAAAAACAAAAAGCTGAGGAGAAAAGATTGGAAAGAGAATTTGAAGAGAAAAAGTTACAAAGAGAAGCTGAAGAAGAGAGAAAAATTCAGCAGGAATTTGAAGAGAAAAAGTTACAAAGAGAAGCTGAAGAGAGAAAAATTCAGCAGGAATTTGAAGAGAAAAAGTTACAAAGAGAAGCTGAAGAGAGAAGAGAAAAACAGAAAATGGAACATGAGGAAAAACTCTTGACTTTGGAGATTGAGAAATCAAAAGTGATGAATATGAGTAGTTCTCAAGCGACTTCTAGTAAGACAGATCATAATACTTATAAAGTAAAACTACCTCCTTTCAATGCTGCAAAGGACGATATAACGTTCTATCTTAATAGATTTGAACTTTCATGCGTATAGCATAAGGTAGATAAGGAAAAGTATGTCGGTCAACTGTTGGATACACTTACGGGTGAACCATTAAATACTATAATGGCAATAGATGAACCTGACAAGGCTAACTATGAAGTTGTTAGAGCAATTTTATTAAAGAGGTATCAACTTAAAGAAGATGATTATCGTCTTCGTTTTAAGACTATGTTACCAGAAACTGGGGTAGAGTTTTCAGACTTTATTACAAAAATACGTCTTACTTTCACTCGATGGATTGAGTTGTCTAAGACTGAACACACATATGAAGCACTTATGGACTTATTACTTAGGGAAAAAGTAATGTCATCAGTTAATGAGTCCTTTCTTGCCATTATACATGAACGTAAACCTAAAGACATAAAAGACATGGAACAATACTGCTGAAAGTATGTCACTGCACACCCACAGCAAACGATTAGTAATTCTAAGATTAAAGAAGGTTTGCCCGACACCATATGGGCCTAATTTTCAGGGTAAATTTCAAGGTAATAAACGCAACTTTGATAAGAAAAGTTATCGTAATTACGGACAGGATCAGGATGATCCATCCCACAGTGGTTCGTCTTCAAAGAACTGGAGGCGATCTGACAGCCCTCGTAACCCTGGTTCCGCCAATTTTGGGAACTTTCGTAGGGGTAGCCACAATAAAAACTATCCTAGCTATCAAAATTTTGCAGGGAAACAGCAAAGTCAATCTGGTAGATATTATAATCAAAGAGTAAATCACAATTACAATTGTGAATACTGCGGTGCAAAGCAAAGCAAAAAGTCAAATAACAATAATTCCAGAGGACATAATAGTCGGGTTAGAGGGCAACACAACAATAATAGATTATGTCATCATACTAACTGTGCTCAACAAGAGTTACAGGTAGCTAGTAATGAATCAAATGATAATAAAGCTAACCCTAATGCTGTCACATGTTCTGCCTTCGATTATGGGAGAGCATCTCAATGCCCTCAGTGTTATACTTTGTTTGAACGTACTACAATATCTACACTGAGTGGTGGCCATCCTCTATCCACTCTTCATGCCGCAGCGGCGCATGACGGGAGAGGATCTCTTCTCCTACATAGAGGTCTAGTGAATAAAAATCCAGTCTCAGTTCTCTTTGATTCTGGATGTACTACTATTGGGGTTAAACAATCTCTTATAGATCGTTCCTGTGCCACTGGGAAAGAGATCAAATGTGTAGCATTTGGTGGCACAGTAGAAAAATATTCGACTACTATCATACACATAGCTACTCCTTTCTTTACGGGAAATGTCCACGCGTGTCTGTTACCGAATCCTATTGCGGATCTTATCGTCGGGCGTATACACGGGGTTAAGGATTGTACCCCGCAGCAAATTGTTGCCTGGGAAGAACAAAATATGGAAACTGCTAATGCAGTTGTCACAAGAGCACAGGCTCAGAATATGTCTTCGTCTTCATCGACCGAAGGTGATGAAGTACTTGAGCAAGATAATCATTCGGTAATTTTGCGTGACTCTTTTATAAAAAGTCAACAAGAGGACACTTCTTTAAAAAAATTCTTCCTTCTGGTTAAAGATGGTGATCCAAATCAGAACACAAATTGCAAATCCTGGATCACTATGAAGAATGGGGTACTAGTGCGTATGGTATGACATTCGTTTCGTTAGGTTGAGTATCTCGTTACAACACTCAGACACGTCTATACACTCACAAATTCTTGTACCCAAAAGTATGAGAGTTCGTATACTGCAACATGCTCACGACTCCCAATGCGCTGGTCATATGGGATTTTCACGAACTAAGTCGAGAGTTCTTGCGGCTTTCTTTTGGCCATTCGTAAATAGAGACATACGTCTTTATTGCCGCTCGTGCAAAGTATGTCAAGAAGTCAAGTCAAAAGGTCCTCGCCGTGCAGCACCTATCCAGGCTGCGGACATTCCTATTCGTCCGTTTAAAAAAATGGCGATATATATCATTGGTCCTTTTAAAATCAAATCAGCCAGAGGACACCAATTTATTTTTACCTGCGTTGACATGTGTACTCGTTGGCCAGAGGCCATACCTCTTAAGAGCATTTCTACTGCCGACATTGCAGACGCTCTTTGGATGATATTTTCACATCTGGGATTTCCTAGGGAAATCTTGTCAGACCATGGCACCCAACTGATATCTGACAATATGTCACAAGTGATGTCTACTCTTAATATTGAAAGGTCTTTGAGTAGCATCTATCATCCAATGTCTAATGGGTTAGTCGAACGTCTCAATAGAACCCTCAAAAATTTACTTCGGAAGATAACTGAGGATCATCCCTGTTACGGGAGTAATATTACAGTTGTCTGCTAGGATTGGCAGTGTGCTACGTTTAGGGTCATAGCATTTAATATAAATTACTGTTAATAAGTTAGGCACTACTGAACGCGAAGTTCACGCTCTAATTATGACGCGTGAGCGTTGTTAGGTCGCAGACCGTGACCTAGCTACGGGACCTTTTTACATTGACCGTCGAGCTGTAAAGACGTGTCTGACTTCCCTTCCAATGTTGGGCATGGTATTGCCATGCAGATATATTTTTATGCAAGTACGGACATGGGTCAGTCCGTTGTTATTACGAAGATTTGAAATGATTAAAGGTCAGTACGTAAGTGAAAATTAAGGAAGGATGAATTACAGTCCATAGTATTTGATTTTTGCCAGACTCATAGACTCACTGTCGGCCGTTGGAAACCCCAACCGCGCGTGCATACAGCTATGACAATCTGCATAAAGTAATTCGATTTATTGGACAAGGACTGATAGGATATCTACATACATATGCAATATATGTTCAAGTTATAATATGTACTTTTTGTGATCAACATGCATGAATCGTCTTGACGTGTAACTGTATTAAATATTTGTGGACTCAATGAACCGACTTATCAAGTCAATGAAATTACAAGTTCAATATGATTCGACAATTCTTTTAACATCCACATTCGCGTAATTAACATCGAAGGCACGATGCAAGGAACTGAAATGAAAAGACTAACATATCAAAAGTAATAGAGCAAAACCACGCCCTTTAACAACTGGCCTTTAACAATCCCGAGGATTGGGACAGAGTCTAACCCGCGGCTCTCTTCGCATACAGAGAGGTTCCTAATGAACACACCAGGTTTTCTCCGTTTGAGCTTGTCTTTGGCGCGCGTCCGCGCGGCCCTATGTCCTTGCTTCATGATCTCATAGCTGCCGATGATATAAGTGATGACACACAATATTCTTATGAATATGTCATTGCACTCAGGCAGAAAATCATTGAAGCATGCAAATTAGCAACTTCTGCATCGGAATTTGCTAAAGAAAAGGCAAGGCAATTTGCGAATAAAAAAAGATGCCTACGACAACTTTGTCCTGGTGACAAAGCATTTGTATTACTCCCTACCAGGGAAAATAGACTCCTCATTGGATGGAAAGGTCCTTTTATGATTGTCTCTAAAATTTCAGATGTTGACTATGTTGTCGATATAGACGGAAAACATAAAACCTTCCATATAAATATGCTTACGGAATTTTTTGAACATCCAGAGTACTTGCAACCTATTTTTCAAGCGACGGACGACACTCCAGTCCCTCATGGTTATTACTCATCTCTGTCAGTTTACAGGATGAAGAATCTACTTTCTCGGACGTTAATCTTTCTCTTCCGATGATTCCACTTCATTCTACGGAATCATGAAAAAATGTTACTATTTCTCCTAAATTGTCTACTGGGGAACAGCTACAAGTCTATTCCACGTTACAAACATTTCAAGATGTTCTCACGGACATTCCTGGACACACATCAGTCATTAAGCATGACATAATACTTACTGACCATACTCCTATCAGGGTCAGACCTTACCATATTCCTATTCATTTCAAAACACAGGTCGAGAAAGAATTGGATGAAATGATACAGTTAGGGATAATTGAACCATCCAATTCGGCATACGCGTCGTCTATGGTTATTGTTCGAAAAAAAGACAATAACATACGCCTTTGCGTCGATTACCGTAAACTAAATCAAGTAACGAAATTCGATGCTGAACCTATGCCGCTATTGGATGAGCTACTTATTAGACTTTCTAACTCTCGTTTCTTTACCAAACTCGACTTGTCTAAAGGTTATTGGCAAGTTCCTCTAACTGATGGAGCAAAACCTCTCACTGCTTTCTCTACACCCAGGGGCTTGTTCCAATGGAACTTCATGCCTTTCGGCCTTATGAATGCCCCAGCTACATTCGTACGCATGATGCGTCGAATTCTTTCACATCGTTCAGATGTTATTGCATACTTGGACGATATCTGTCTCTTTAGTGATTCTTGGGAAGATCACTATTTGGGGTTATGTGAACTGCTGTCTACTCTGCGCGAGCATAACTTGACAGCTAAACCCTCTAAAGCCTATGTTGGATTTAGTGAAATTTCTTTTCTTGGTCACCGTGTTGGACATGGTCTCTTGAAGACAGAGGACCACAACACTTCTAAGATACTCAACATCACTATTCCTAAGACAAAGAAACAGATCCGTAGTCTCTTAGGCCTAATACAGTTCTACGGAAGATTCATTCAGAATCTTTCTTCTATTACGGCACCACTCTCAACCCTATTGAAGAAAGGGTCTCCTAATGTGGTGCGCTGGTCACAAGAATGCCAATCTTCATTGGATCAGATTAAGTCATTATTTTCATCTCCTCCTATCTTAAGACTACCTACTGCTGATAAGACATTTGTCCTTCGTAGTGACGCCTCATCAACAGGGATCGGGGCGGCACTGATGCAAGAGTATTTAGATACTCTGCATCCAGTAATGTACGTCTCTAGGAAGCTGAATGCGGCAGAAAGGAATTATTCCGTTCTAGACCGAGAATTATTGGCTATGGTCTGGGCGATTCTTAAACTTCAAAGATTCCTTCTCGGCGCGCATTTCATAGTAGAAACCGACCAAAAAGCTCTCACAGCTATGCAGAGTAAGGATTTGAAGAGCTCAAGATCCACTCGATATGCTATTGCTCTTCAACCTTTTCATTTCACGGTACGAGCTATCCGTGGTTCGGATAATGTGATGGCAGACATATTATCGCGATGCCCACATGAATCTACTTAACTCTCATGTCTAGATCTCCTGATATATATCTAGATTTATGTCTGTACCTTACAATAACATGCTACTAGAACATTTATGTCACTTTACTTAAATTCAGTGTTATGAATTGTATGATTTCTTTCTCTGTTACCGTTCTTGGTATAACAGAGAAGGTTTAGTTATCACGATATAAAGGTCGGAAATTATTACGGCCACACTTAATAAGGTAGAAATGTAATAGTGACTATGGTACATTATAACATTCTAAAAATTGTGTTATTTGTATTGTTCTCAGCAAACCAGTACTTTGTCCGGGAGTGCCGTCACAGAATTATCTTGATGCATTATGATTTCCATGCTGACCATTCAGATGCTGCTTACAAGCGTCCTCCGGACAAGGCTTCTGAGATTATCGCCTGTTAGTTAGAATGTATACCTGTATAGTCATATTGATGTGAAAAGACTTTATAAATTTTGTTATGTTTTACCAATAGATAATAATGATTTTATAGCATTATACTTCGAGAGATTTCTGTTGATATGACTTCTCGATATATATTGTCTTTCTCCATTGCTACACATGATGAAATTGTATGTAAATATTGTTTGCATTGTAACATTGCCTGCATCTTTGGGTACTTTGGTGGCACCTCCCCGGATATGTTTTATTTGGAGAATATATATTTTCTCTTGTCTTGTGAGATATCTGTTGTTCTCACCAGACGCGCTATTGTGCGTCGATTGGGTCTGACATTATGTCGTTATATTTATGTTGATCCTTTCATCGGCGCATCATTCGTGCGTTATGAGCTTGTTGCATCTTGCTCAGTGATTGATTTCACACAAAAAAATGTTTCATTTTTTTCCCCGGGGGGTGCAGTAATCTGTTGCTGTCTATTTGGCATATATGTTTAAAGACATCAACCTGTTAATTATTTTGATAGTCTAAGAAAGATAACTGGTGATTTACGATTAGTGACAGGTTTGATTCCTGGTTATCTTCCCCTTGTCTTATTTTGACCTGTGTGGGGGAAGGTCTTATATATTCGTCTTGTCTTAAGTCACTATTCACATGACCATATACGGAGTGGCTTTGTCTCTCGCTTGAGGAAACGCCCTGGTCTTGGGTTAGTTTCGCTCAGGTCTGTGCTTGTTTGCACATGCGCAGGTTTTGGCGCAAATACCGAGATACTTCCGTCTTGGCATTGTACCCTGGGCGTTGTGATCGGACAGAGGTCCGAAGATTTTTCCTTGCCATCTTTTCGGGGATTTGGAAGTTCATTGTATGACTGAGATGTCATCTTTCCTTCCCCTAGTGAATTCTGTATGCCAGGAATGGCAGTGTTGTGTTTGGTGTTTAATAGGATTCTGAAACAAGGTAATAGAGTCATTTTTGATCTTCTCGTATGCCTAGGTTAGAGAAGTACATTTGATTACCTTAAGGCGACATGTTGAACAGAGCTCACAGCTGATATGTTATATAGAGCCCCATTATTGGTGCTTGATACGGGAACCAAGACCAAGTTGTGTTTTGAACATTAGAAGCCCAGAGAAAGTTATCTACTTGAGTAACCCGCTATGCAAGTGGTAGGATTGGCAGGAATATGTACACGGAAAGATAAAACACTAAGGTTACCTTATATTTGAGGCCCGCTACTTGCGGCCTGATGCTGTCGCCATAGAGGCCCGTTGTTACGGCCTTTATTCTTCATGAGAAGAAGTGCCTGGCATGTGATGCCAGAAGAAGTCACAGCCTTTTGTTAGGCAATTAAAACCACCTTTCCCGTGCGGTATATTTGCAAAAGGGGTACCTGGCGGGTTCTGTCAGGGTACCAGAACTTCAGTATATGAAAGCAGAACGTAGATTGACAGGCCATTATTGTTGGCACCATATATCTGAGTTGATGCAAAGTGTTAACCATCATTACCATCATATAATGTCCATGATTCTTGTGCCATTGACTGTGTCGTCCATACTATCGTACGTCGTATAATAAATATTGTGAAACGTCAGCAGTATTACCTACCTTCACTGACTTCTGCATGTGGGTGAGTGGGTTCAGTGTATAGCTGTCCAAGAGCCTAAATGCATTCGTCTACACCCACACTTACCACATCATCTCACATCATATTCCAAGTACTACACGCCTGAAAACATGTATGCTGTTTGTGTGAATGTATTCATTACACCCTGGCAGCGCCTCACGCTGGTGACCTAGATATACACCGCAACATTGGACTGTCCAGGTGATAAAACGACACGCCCACTCTACCAAAGTTTACATCACGAACAAACAGACTTTTACATACAGAAAAAAATTAGAGCTCGAAAATATCTTGAATGAAGAGCCAGTAAATGTTTGCTGCTTGCAAGAAACCCACCCCAACAAGGACATAGCCTTCAAAATCAGAGGCTACCAGAGCTACCGAACTGACCGAATAAACAGGCGAAAGGGTGGAATACTGACACTCGTGAGGAATAACATCAGTGCATGTCATCTTGAAACATATATGGAGGGGGCGGAATACCAGATGCTACATCTCAGGACAGAAAGTACAGAATTCCACCTGCTCAACTACTACTGTCCGAGCGACCGCCCACTGGCACTAGACACCATCCCAGCAAAAGAAAGACTGATTGTATGCGGAGACTTCAACAGCCACTCACAGAGCTGGGGCTATGATCACATGAACAGGAGAGGTAAGGAGCTTGAAAACTGGCAGGATGACAATGGGCTTATCCTGATTAACCAGCCAATCGACCCACCAACCTTCTACTCGAGATCATGGCACACCACCTCTACACCAGACCTGGCATTCCACTCACCCAGCCTGGAGTGGAACACCACACGCGTTGTAGGGAAACAACTTGGAGGCAACGACCACCGGCCAGTCTTCCTAATTGTGGAAAATGAACAAGGAGAGCAGCGCTCTCTCTAGGTGGAACTACAAGAAGGCAGACTGGACAATGTACCAGCATCGTACCAGTATACTGGCTAGAGATCTGACTGTAGACAAAGACACCAATAAGCTAGTTAATGAGTTCAGCAGATGCATATTACAGGCTGCTCGTGAAACAATACCTAGAGGGGCTCGTAAGCACAACAAACCATATTGGAATAGTGAACTAGAGCAGCCGCACAACGACGTGGAAACATCTCGAAAGCAGGCAGAGACCAGTCCATGCCAAGAACACCACAATAACTACCAGCAAGCTAAGGCGAAATTTCACAGGGCCAAGTTGCAGGCCAGGCGGAGAAGCTGTAAGGAGAAAACAGAGTCCTTGAACTTCGAAAGAGATACAAGGAAACGGTGGAAGCTGGTAAAACAACTTAACGATGAGGGTACAGGGAGAAACTCAAATATTGCACTGTACAAAGATGGAAACCTCCTCATGGGAAAACAGGCAGCTGATCATTTTGCAGACTCCTTTGCTAAAGACAACAACATCGAAGTTAGCCCAGAGAAGCAACAGGAGACTCGTGAGAAACAACAATACGCAGGACGAGATGGAACCATACCTGAAGTTATGGAGGCACCAATCACATTCAGAGAACTGGAACTTGCAATATCCAAATTGAAAATGAGAAAGTCGCCAGGAGTTGATGGAGTGTCCAGTGAAATGATTAAGAACTTGGGAACCGCAGCAAAAACAAAGCTGCTGCAGATCTTCAATATCTGTTGGAACTCAGGCAGAGTTCCACAGACCTGGAGGGAAGCAATCATGATACCACTCCTAAAACCAGGAAAAGACAGTTCCACGGCCTCCAGCTATAGACCAATCAGCCTTACAAGCTGTCTCTGCAAACCAATGGAACGTATCATCAACCTCAGGCTTCAGTGGTACCTTGAAAGTGAAAACCTTCTTGTACCACAGCAGGCGGGCTTTAGGCAGTGTTATTCCACCGAAGATCAGGCAACTTACCTTTCCCAAGAGATTGAGGATGCGTTCCAAGAAAAGACACTGGTACTAGCAGCATGGATAGATCTAAGGAAAGCATTTGAGAAGGTTCGGAAAGAAGGGCTTCTGAAGAAACTGAGAAATTGTAGAGTGAATGGTAGGATGTACAAATGGGTTAAAGCATACTTTCATAACAGAAGAGCCCGAGCACAACTAAATGGCCTCAAGAGTAAGAAAATTCTACTGCGTCATGGCGTCCCTCAGGGAGGGGTTCTGCCCCCCACACTTTTCTAATCTACATCTACGACCTGGTTGTTGAACTACCACATGGAATGAAAGCGGCAATGTACGCTGATGACCTGGTAATATGGTGCACAGATGAGCATGCAACAGTGGCCACCAAACTGATACAAAGAGCTATAGATAACTTAAACTCATTGGCAAATAGATGGTGTGTCAGCATCAACATAGACAAGTGCAGCACTACGCTCTTCACCCTCTCTCCCAAACAAAAAGCTGGTGTCATCAAGATAAACGAAGATCTCCAGAGAGAAGGTAAACAACCCACCTATCTCGGAGTTACATTCGATGATAGGCTGACATGGAAGGAGCACATCAACAAGGCAGCAACAAAGGCCAGGAGGAAGTTAGCCATCCTGAGAAAACTAAGTGGAACCACATGGGGAGCCAGCGGGAAAATACTTAGTAAAGTTTACCAGCAGGGCATACGACCACACCTGGAGTATAGGTCAGCTGCGTGGTGTCCAGCATCAAACACCACATTACAAGAGCTAGATAAAGTGCAAAACCAGGCGCGTAGGGGCATCAGGGGGCAATGAAAGCAACGCCTATAGTGGAGATGGAGAACATGGGGAGGATACAAGCACTGAGAGAACGCAGAGACATGAAAGTGCTAACACAGGCAGAAAAGTTCCTCTGTATGCCGAGCCATCCAATGAAGGACAGATTCCAACACCTAGCAATGGGGCGATTGAAAAGAAGCAGCTTTATCCACCAGGCCAAACAATTTCGTAGACAAACCTCAGACCTGCCTGAAGTTGACAGCCCCCTAAAATCTGTGCCAGAACAAACCCCTTGGAGAGAGGAGCCTGGACTACCAGTACACATCCAGACAAAAGTGAAAGGAATATTCGACAGGGATGAACAGAACAGCGTGCAACAGTCGCTCTTAGTTTCCTGGAAGATGAATACCCACAGGACCTCTGGGTCCGAGTATACACGGATGGGTCAGCACAGAATGCAGTAAAAAATGGAGGAGCAGGAGTGTACATAGAATACCCAAACAACACTAGGGATACGGTCAGAGCACCAACGGGGAAATTCTGTAACAACTATGATGCAGAAATCCAGGCAATCAAGGTGGCAACTGTGAAACTGTTGAACACCAATCTAGGTCCACAGCCTGCAGTATTCCTGACAGATGCACTTCAGTCTAGAAAATTGCCTGTATTGTCTTAGCCCCTTAAGGCCCAAGAGAATCTATAATTGAAAACTAAATTTTATACTTAACTCATGTTTCAAAGACTGAATACGCATTTTAGAATGTAACTTTCTATAAAAATTTGAAGACCGTTCAGAAATAACCCTAATACTTGTTTTATTTCATGCTTTTGGGCCGCTGGGCCTTAAGGGGGTGTGGTAGAGCTAATTTTTTTCATTTTTCTGCAGTTCATACATTTTTGCTTTGTTTCATCATTATCTTGAGATCACTCTTTCACTGTATTCTGTAATCTTGTTCGTATCTCAAATTTTTTTTGCTCCTACTATAACATCTATAATTTCATGCAGTTGATTGCTTTTGAGTGGTGAAATAATTGTTGCTAATATTGCTCATATATTCATTATATAATATTTGAATTGTTAGTGGACAATTTGGAGTCACAATAATAATGAATTATGGCTACTTTGGAGTATTTTGTAAAGATTGGAAAAGACTTTGGTTTGGAAGGTGAAGCTTTGAAGACTTATGCAGCCAATGAACTCAGAGATCAGAGACAATTAGATAGAGATGATAAGAAGAGAGAAGAAGAATTAGCTGAGAGGAGGAGAATTGGCTCTTAAGGAAAAAAATTGGCCTATGCTCAGGAAGAATTGAAGGCACAACAAGCTCAGGCAGAAATTAAAGCACAACAAGAACTTGAAGAAAAGAAATTAGACTATGCTAAAAAAATGACAGAACTTGAGTTGGAATAATTAAGATTTCAACATCAACAGGCTAATCTAGCAAGTGTTGACGCTGGAAAAAAAGACCATGCCTCTACTTTTAAACTTAATTTGCCAAAATTTATTCCTAATATTGATGACATGTCATGCTTTTTAAATAGATATGAAACATTTTGCCAAGAGTTAAAGATTGATAGAGCTACATGGCCCAGCAGGTTGATTAGTTTATTAGTGGGTGAGACTCTTACTGCAGTCTGCACCATAGATGATCATACTAGAAATGATTATGATGCTGTAAAAGATTTGTTGCTAAAGAAGTACCAACTAGATGAAAATGGTTACAGATTGAAACTGAAATCATTGTTGCCTGATTCAGCTAAAGATTTTGCTGAATTTGTTTCATCAATTAAGCTTTGCTTTTCTAGATGGGTTGATTTGTCAAAAATTGAAAAAACTTTTGATGTGTTGGCTGACTTAATTTTAAGAGACAAAGTGCAGTCTTCAGTCAGTGGTGATTTTTTATCCTTTTTACAGGAAAGAAAGCCAGAGACATTAGCTGCTGTGGAAAATCTCAGACGACACTACCAAATTCCACACCCTGACATGAATCTTAGCAGGAATGACATTAAGAAGTCATTGCCAATGGCATCTGCTAGAACTATAATGTATAGTCCGCCTAGACAAAGATCATATAGCATGGACAGAAACTTTCGTCTAGATCGAGATAATAATAATGGATCTTTCAGGGGGAGGCATAATTTCAATAATAGATCACAACAGCCTCAAAGAAATTTTCATTCATTTGATGATGGATATATTCCTCAACAATCATCTTTCATATCTAATGGGGATCGGAACAGAGGTGGATATAATTTCAAGTCAGGCAGAGACCAAAGGTCATTCTACAGGAACAATAACAATAATTACAATAACAGAGGTTCTCAACAGAGCAATAAATTTAGACAATCTAGAAATCCTGAACGTAGCAATACAGTTGTGCATCAAAGTGACAATGATACAGTCCAAAATACCAATGTTGTTTCTCATGCAAATGCATGTAGTGTGGATGTTAAAGTTTATTTTCTTTAACAACCTCAGCAGAATGTTTATGGTGGTGGGTGTGTGTTGGGTCACTGACAATGACAAGTCAGTATGGTCGGGCTTACGGGTGGCCGACAGGTGTGTAACTATGTATACATCAAGATACGCGAATGTCATAAGTATGATTAAGTATTCATAGCACACACACGCACCCATAGCAACATTGGATCAGGAAGCAGGAACTAGTATAACGTTCTACACCGTTTATTAACGTCACAGTCACGAAGACATCATGGAAACACAGTTTACAGCAAAATATGAAGCATCAAGTAGGTAAATCCCTGGAAACTCAGTTACAGGTACTAAATCCCAAATACATAGGCTGCCGAACTAAGGAGCTCACATTCCATAGTAATCACCGCAAATTATCCATAAAAGGGACTGCAAATATCGCAGTTTACAGTAATATAGCCGGATCCAACATACTCCATGGCTTTGAATCAATATAATACATCAACGAGCCAACGTGATCCGTGGCTTTAAATAATAAATCCCCTGGGAGAAACAGATGCAAAAATCCATCACAGGAATGTGAATATGAAATAATGGCCTGTACAACTCATGGCCTCAAAATATCTTCAATATCTATCAAACTCTCCCTTCACAAAAAATATCCACTGGAACACACTAGCGAGATAGATAACGACCATCCCGAAGCTCTACCAGGAACGCACTGTCTCGAGATTACAGCCTCTCAAAACAGCTCAGTAAAAATTACCCATGCACGAACTCACCGCGTGAGAACTCAGCTCAGCTCAACCGTCTCTGACCCAAAACCCCACTAGGAACATTCGAAAACTTTCTTTATCTTATTTTTTTTAAATAAACTAACAACTATCAGTTGAGCTATGTTCAAAAATTACCGAGCATAAAGCCCCCAACTAAAAAAAAATCTCATCACCAACTAACGTGTTTACAAAAATCCGACCAATACATACAAATCTTTAACACTTAACTCCCATTAATAAAACATGACTTAACAGACTACACCGACCCCCGGGGGAAAAATGATATCATCATTTTTTTAAAGTACATGGAACAAAAAAAATTGAGGTCGATGCAATTCCAATATCTACACACAAGGATTACACTATGTTAAGTCATATTACTAAATCAACAATAGAGGGATGGAAATATGTGTAAAGTAAGAAGATGAAATATACAAAGATAATCAAATTCAAACAAAGATGAGGTATATCAAATATAGTCCAAGTATGAAATAATAAGTGGAAAGTGACAAGACAAGATGATGTACACGAAGAATGACCAGCAATGAAAGAAAGCAATGAAATGAGAATTTAAAAAAAGCAATGATATATAATGGTAACCAATTAATTAAACAATGCATTGTATAAATAAACACTATTTTGCCAAAACAACATATACTAGAAAAAACAATCCATATCTATACCAAGGAACAAATAACTAGTTACCATTTTAAAATAGCATAATATGCATGATAATCAAGTTAATAAACTTATAAAGTACCAATGATGAACTTATTATAGACATCAACATTAATAATATCGCTATACCTAGTTACCCCCTAGCGCACAATCAAGCGCTGGAAAAAAAAAATACATCACAATGTCAGAAAAAAACACCTTTTCAATGTACAATACCGAAATGTATCATAATGATAATTTAAGTAAAAATAGAATCATTACTAAAATTATCATATATTCAATGTTTATCAAACACAGTAGTATAAGAATAATATGGTAATAAACTGGTGCATAGAGATGAACCTAGATACTATCTTAAAGAAGTTATACCATATCCTAATACAATACTATCTAATATACTATACTATACAATACTATCTACTATCCTAAAAAAAGTTACATAGTAAGGAAAACTCCAGCGGTCTTGAAGCATTCTATGAACACGCAGAGGTAAAATCATCCGGTGCGGAGTCAACACGCCGACTGGCTTCACAGGAAAACTTGCCCAAGGCGACATATACAACACCTTGCAGAGTAATAGCCTAATCGATTAACATAGCAGCTCTGATTCTCATGGAAAAGCCGTTGCTGTGAAAAAACACAAATGAAAATCTCTGTTTGGTAAAGGTAGGATTTAATGAGGAAAAAACAAAAAAGTTAACTTTACATTTAACCTACCAACTGTGGTTGTGTAAACTTCCGGCCCCTTTATGATGAGCAACAAACCTTCCTCCGTCACGCGTAGACAAAGCAGGAGGATTAGGTAGAGGATGACCGCAACTCAAGGTAGTCACCGGTGTAGGCTGGAACAAAGTTGTGCACTCAGGGCACTGAGATGCTCTCTCGAAATCAAAAGCAGAGCAAGCAGTAGTATTCGAGACACTATTACCATTATAACCCTGATTATCAATAATTTGGGGCTCCTGTTGAGCAAAGTTAGCATGGCGATGCGATCTATCATTTGGAGATCTACCGTTATATCGAGATCTATCACTACTATTATTTCTTTTGGGACTATTGTTATGTTTTGAACCCCAGTTAGCATTGTTGCGATTACTATTTCCCCTTTGATCAAAATATCTATTAGATGGGTTTTGTTGTCTCCGAGAAAAATTATTGTAAGGTTGATAATCTCTAGTGTAGTTACCCCTACCATAATTTCCAGAATTGTTAGAACCAAAATGTTGAGGTATGTTAAATTGTCTCCAGTTTCTTGGAGAAGGAAAATCACTACGTGATGGACTCCCTTGGTACTGTCTAAAATCACAATTATCTCTCCTAGCAAAATTGTTTTTATTTTTGCCTGTGGCAATGTGCTTAACAGGTACATCATACTGTCTATGTTGAGTATGATGAGTAACAGGAATGATAGAATCCTTATTGTTACAAACATAATGGGTATTATTTTGGGAACAAGTACTACTAGTTTTGTCCCTTGTTAAGAATTTATCAGAATTTCGAAAAGTTGATGCACGGTTGGTCTGTGGAGCCTTGACATGACATTTATCAGAGTTTTTAACCGCGATCTACAGGACTGACTGTTAGACTAGTATTACTTTTGTTGGCCTGACGCCAAGAATCATTCTTATAAGAGGCAGTATCGTTAGTACATGGGAAATTGTATTTGCCACGAAAAGATTTGTGTACACCATGTTTGATGTTATGGTTAGCATTGAGTGCATGTGGCTAACCCTTTGCATTTGTGGCTGATAATCCTTTTGCTGTTTGTGACGTGTTTGATATCTAATAATTCAGTTGGAAAGAATTTATGTCTAGAGAAACACTGTCAACATTGACAGTAGACAACCTCTTGTTCCTTAAGCGGAAAAAAAGGAAGACCAAAAGACCATATCTAATAATGTGCCATGGCGTCACAACGAACAACCTCTTTTTCTTAATTCGGTAATTTCTACATTTCTGAGTGAAATCTCTTCACTTTGCCTCTTATTTAAATTATCAGATGTCAAATTTTGCACCTCTCCTCCGTGAGCGATTTTTTAATCTTTGCAATTTTTTCTCTCTCCATCGTTAATTCTTCTAATCTCTTTTTTTCATCCTTTTCTTTCCTTGCTCTCCTTTGTCGTGCCAATTTCTGTAATCTCTTCTTTTGTGCCTCCTCCATATGTGGCTGAACACGGGCCACCTGAACCTGAAGAACCCGGACTTGAGCAGCCTGTGCCCTCAACTGTGTCAGTTCCAGTTGAAGTGCCTCAATCGCACTATCATGGCTATTCATAAGCTTATCAACCTTCTCGGGAAATACAGTATTCTTCTCTTTAAGTTGGCGACTGAGATCTGCATTATCATTCAATAGATTTATAAGTCTTTCCATTTGTGACTTATCATGTTCCTGGGCCAAAACTTTTAATTCCTCACACATCTCCTTCCTTTCTTTGACTTCCTGAGTGAGATTTTTCACCTCGGCATGCTTATCTTCCATCTGAGCTTCCAAATCTTTAATCTTACACAATGCTGAATTCAATGCTGCTTGCGAACCAGTAAGTTCCAAGTTAATTTATATAGATCACTTGTAAGTTTGAACACTGTCTCATATAGTTTACTCTCTTCAGCAATATTTTCCAAAAAATTATCCCTTTGCTGTAGGGCACTCCGTTTGTTGTCTTTTATTTGCTCTTCTTGAACATTGTCATCGAGTATAGCGTGGTGAATGTTTTTCAATCTCTGACCATGCGATCCTTACCATCCTGGAGAATATCCTCCAGCGCGGACATTATGTCTGATGTAGACATTTTATATGAGTTTCCAACCCACACTGCTAAATATTTCTCCAAGAAATTGAAATTATCCCTTAATTGCTGTGTAACAAGTTCCTGTGCATAGAACTTACACAATTACCTTCTAACTGTTAACAATGACATTAATTTCCTATAAATATGCCTTATAATATAGGTAGAGCACACTATATATATATATATATATATATATATATATATGTATATATATATATATATATATATATATATATATATATATATATATATATATATATATATATATATATATATATATATATATATATATATATATATATGTATATATATATATATATATATATATATATATATATATATATATATATATATATATATATATATATATATATATATATATATATATATATATATATATATACAGTGTAAACAAGAGTTACCAAGACAAAATATAAAGGACAAATGACCACGTTCGCAGGAATCAACTAAAGTAAGAAAGCAGAAATAAAGATGAGAACTATTGCAAAGCTTGCAATGACAGCTGCGAATAGAATGACAAAACACGCGACAGCACAGTGTATAAACGAAAAATTTGTATATAAATAAAAGATAGGAAGGAGAGGGAGACACTCACAAACAAATTAATAAAAAAAAACTAAGGTGCAGAAAAAAACTACGATAACAACAATGAAACGCTTCGTCACACCTAAACAATTACTGTCGTAAGAGGCAAGTAGCGATCTGAACTTCAGCAAGGTTTTTAGCCTTGAACCGGAATTATCGCTCAATTGACACTCACAAACTAAATCCTATAGAACGCTTACGTAGGCCCTGGATGAACTGGGATGTATCCTAACGTAAGTCACCAACCCAACCAAACCCGCTAAAACATGGAACAAAGAATATAGAACAGATAATGCATATAAAAGAGGAAGGTTCGTTCCACATATACACAAAGTGGCACAGTTTACAAAACAAAAACCACTTATCTTGCAAAAAGAAAACAATCCCGTCCTTTCCGCCAAAACAGTCTGAAGAAATCTAACACCGAAAGGTACTTGAACTCGTCTCTTCTCTGGTTCTTGACAATACTACTTGACGTCTACATGAAAACCGGCATGCAAACAGAAGAACTGGAGACACTGCAAGTCTTGACTTGTGGCATACGTATAGAAGGACTGGAAACACTGCAAATATGTACCTGAACTCCCTGTAGTTGCAGAGGTACAATGTCAAACACACCGTATTACTGGCTCGGTACTTGACGTTAGTGGAGGAAGCCAAATGTTAATATATTTCGCTGATATACTCCGATAATCACCGCAAAATATCCATCAAAGGGACTGCAAATATCGCAGTTTACAGTAATATAGCCGGGGCCAACATACTCCATGGCTTTGAATCAATATGAATATAATACATCAACGAGCCAACGTGATCCGTGGCTTTAAATAATAAATCCCCTGAGAGAAACGGCATTCCCATCAATTGCAAAAATCCATCACAGGCATATGGATATGAAATAATGGCCTGTACAACTCATGGCCTCAAAATATCTTCAATATCTATCAAACTCTCCCTTCACAAAAAATATCCACTGCAACACACTAGCGAGATAGATAACGACCATCCCGAAGCTCTGCCAGGAACGCACTGTCTCGAGATTACAGCCTCTCAAAACAGCTCAGTAAAAATTACCTATGCACGAACTCACCGCGTGAGAACTCAGCTCAGCTCAACCGTCTCTGACCCAAAACCCCACTAGGAACATTCGAAAACTTTCTTTATCTTATTTTTAAAAAATAAACTAACAACTTCTCAGTTGAGCTATGTTCAAAAATTACCGAGCATAAAGCCCCCAACTAAAAAAATCATCTCATCACCAAAGCGTGCTAACTAACGTGTGTACAAAAATCCGACCCATACATACAAATCTTTAACACCTAACTCCCATTAATAAAACATGACTTAACAGTGGACTTATCCAATAGTACTAATTGTTCTGAATGTAATTCTTTTCTTTTCATCCAGAGTGAGTTCCTAGGTTCCGCTGTGGACATCCTTTACCAGTAATGTCCTCCTTTACCAATAATGTCCTCTTATAATGGGACAGGATCAGGGGTATTTGATAAGGGTTTTGTAAACAACCAACTTGTTTCAGTACTCAGGGACACTGGATTCGCCACTGTGGTGGTTCGAAGTTTATTGGTGGACCCTGCTGGCTACACAGGCGAAGAGGTCCAGTGCATTACATTTAGGTTTACGGTTGAAAATTATCCCACTGCTGAGGTATTCTTGGATACCCCGTATTTTACAGGCAGAACTCTAAGTTTGTCTGTTGTCTAAACCAGTGGCTGGGATAATTTTAGGGAATATGCCTGGCGTTCATGATTGTACTAATGATGATATTTTGAGATGGGAGCAACACCGACATGTATAAAATGCCAGGGTTGATGCTACCAGAGCACAGGCTCTTAGGCATGTACATGCACGGTCAAATGATCGGACTCAGAGTGACACAGTTTTGAGTAATGATGATGGTGATGATAAAAAAAGTCTTCCTCCCATCATTGAGGAGTCCCTTGGTGATTTCCAAATTGGTGAGAAATCATCAGATGTCTATTTTGACTCGAGTGAATTACTGGTTGCTGCCACAGTGAGACCAGCAACATCCATCTTGAATGATGTGATACCTGACATTGTTGATGACAATGTTGTTGATATGGGACCAACCAAATCCATCGTTCATGATATGATACCTGGCATTGGTGATGCCGACGTTAATCCGATGTCGAGTTTGTTTTGATGGTCTACTCTTCAGTCAAAACTGAATGCTTGGCTGTTTGTTTTCCTTTTTGCCTTTGTCTTTTTACTATACGATTCTTCCTTTTCATGTAGGAACTTCATGGATATTAATATTGCGTCAGCTGTTTTTTATTTCAGATGCTGACATACCATGGCTTCATGTGATATGCGCTAGTCGCTGCCTTGAGTTGTGTGGCGGTTTTAACAATACTATTTCTTTTTTCAGGTGCTACAAGTCATATTACACCATTTAAAGAACATAATAACTTTATGCTTGTCGTGCTTAGATAGGTTTTAATGTTATGTATGGTCCCGCCTGAGTATAGGAGATGGCGATAGTGCGTGAGAAGTAAAAGTGTAAGAAATAGAGTTTTCACGAGTGAATAGTTAAGGAGAAGATGTGTCACTGGACTGAATAATTTCTCCAGTCCAGCCTATCTATACGACTATAGTTTAGTATAAGACAACCTTTCACCTCCTTATATTGAGAAATATAAGTGACCTAAACACTCTCACACACATACACAGCTATGTGACAACAAGACACACAAAACGTGAGAAAAACTATGGTAAATTTGGGTATGAGTCTGACCAACACACAAAGTTTAGCTCTTTTGTTGTTTATTATCATTAAACTTTACAACAACTAATATCTAAAAGAGAAAGATCAAATACATCAGAATTACATGCGTACATGCATAGAGAAATAACAGAATACCTATACCTCATTGAGAAGAAAAGAACCCAACAAGTTAATAAACCCAAAGGTTAAAGGTTAGCACTAGGTTACAGTATAGACAGTAAAGAAAGAACACAGTTCCGACTAAACGTTATCCAATAAAATTAAACAATAGGCAAATCAGAGTGCATACGATACAGTGTTTCCTGTACCAAAGAAAATATTTCACTCTCTCTCTCTCTGTCATACGTGGCCACACACTCTCGCTTCTTACCCTATTCTTGGGGAAACAATCCGTTGGATGTATAATCCATGAATATGTATTTAAGGTCCGGAGTATTTATCATCCGAATCGGGCCCCAGTCCCCCCTTTCAATAATTAAATTTTATAAGGGGAACGCCTAATTTGGTGGTTGATTTTCCTGGATAAACCCTGTCACCTTGTGTCAGGAACCACTTATCGTGGATAGCACTCCATTGGTTACACCACTGCAATGTGGATTTATAATAATAAATAAAGGCTCGTTCTTCCAAGGGTACAACCACACCACAATGGCTAAGATAAGAAATAACACCTTTAACAGGAACTTCCCTTTAATACTTTATTTACACACTACGGCCTCACACGGCCAACAAACGCATCAAATACAATTATGAAATAACCACTGTAGACTTGCCTTAGCAGCTTAATCTATCACCTCCAAACAGGAAGGTACGAATTACATCAAAAGCACTGCTATGAATATCGCTCACCTGAGCGGCAAAACTGAGACAATGACACACTCAAATCATTGACATCTTATTAAATTACGGTCTGTAGAAATTACAACCTAGACCCTACACTGTTCTAGAAATACAACGTAATTATCAACCAGGACCGAAATATGACAAGCACTCAGTTAATAGTCCATAACTTGAATCAGCCAGCAATCTCGCTGGAAAAAGGGAAATATGCGTCCTTCCTGGACGAAGGCTAGTTTCTGACTCCCCAACTTTGCGCCTTTTCCCCCGACTTCCGGTAGTCACATGGCCCACCAGTTCGGCTAACCTCGGCCTTTCCGAGTGACTTCTCGCCGACCACAATACATACGATGCACTGCGAAATAGCGCTGTGACAACTTGGATAGTTAATGCCGAGACTCTCTGAGATCTGGTGTTCACAGTAAACAGTAGGAAAACATCTGATTCGTAAAAAACTGTTAATTATTGTTACTTGATGATGATGGTATATCTTATCGGCTGGCTCTGGTGAGTACCGATTCTGAAATAGCCTAACTCTTCTGGATACAACTATCAGAAGTCGGGAGAACTGTTATTTGGTATTACTCCACAATGGGCTGATAAAAATTCAATATATATTTTTTTTTCTGGTGATTATAGTCCAGTTACTTTACTCTTTAAAATGTCAGTTAGTCTCTGTGGCCCGTCCTGTTCACAACTGAACTGGGAGACGTGGCAGCCGTTTGATCTGGTCGTGCCTAAGGATAGAACAACATTATGAAAATAAGGCTACCAGTATATTTTTACACACACACACACACACATATATATATATATATATATATATATATATATATATATATATATATATATATATATATATATATATATATATATATATATATATATATATATGTGTGTGTGTGTGTGTGTGTTACCAACAGATTACTGGTGGCAATGTATGTAGTTAATATAATATTTATTTGTCTGAGGGAAAGTATTTGTTTTGAAAATCAGGATGCTTTCCTGGCCAAAGATATATCACCCATGATTGATTGATACTTTTGTTATATGGGTTATCTCCCCTGAATATCGAACTTGGCGTATGAATCCAGATTTTGTTGGTCTGTTCCTTGTTGGGCCAGAAACAGATTGTTCTTGCTTAGGTTTATGCAGGAATGGTTATGGTCCGAGTCTATGTTTACTCCTTGTCTATTTAAGACGATTCAGTCTTATATCGTGATATCTTTGTATGTCTAAGTGGGACTATTTTTCCTTGTACTGAACTTTGGGGTCAGGAAGTTTCTGCGCATGCGGATACGAAAAAGGGGTCTTCCGTGATGATGGAGCCTGGTGAATGCCATGTCGGAGACCAGTCCGAAGTTTGTTGATATCTGTGATCTATTATGGGGAAGAAGATAGTTTTTGATATGATTATTAAGTCTATGAGTTCCCCAGTGTTTATTCTGTAACGCCAGGAGAGGGCGTATGTGTTCTGCTAGTGTATTTCCCATGCCCAGGTAAAAGAACTTTTTGCTGAACTTTTTCCTTGCTAGGCTTAGATGGACAGACGTCTACATGATGATTATCTATATCAATATGTCGGGATGACATGTTACCTAGCAGCACTGAATATGATTGTATGCAGCAGTTATGATGAAAGAATATGCTGATTCTTGTAGAAACATTTGTGTTCATGAACAAAGCCTTTATTGAAGCTTTACTATGCATCTGTATAGTGAGTAATGCTCACTGGAACCAGAAGCCATTTTGGATTCTATATTTTTTGTCGATCATCGATCAGAGAACAGGGATGCCCCTTATTATCAGGTGATGATTAAGAGATCACAGTTACAAAGAAAACCCAATACTGGTGGGTTAACATTGTCTCCAGAAATATTTGCTGAACTTTACCTAAAGGAATCTTCGCTAGAAAAGAGGTTCTGTCTAGGAGTCATGCTTGAACATTATTTATTAACTCTCATGATCAGTCAGTAAGGCCTGATGATTATATTTATAAACAGTGGAAATCCAAGTGCTTGTCTACGGACGTTCCATTGTAATGTTCTTCAACATGAATGACAACTTAAGATTGTAGACCATTGATCAACAGTATGATGATATATGTCGACCTGTTTTCCTGTAACTATACCCGTACTGTCCAAGTGTGTGTGTCCAATTAAACAGTATGAAACGACCACAGTAGTCTGCATCATTAACTTCTAGCTACGTGTGAGTGAGTGTTTGATCTTCTAGTCAACTCTTCAGAACAATCCATGCATTCGCGTATTGACACTCACATTAACACTCATAGTCAACATTACATCCTTGTCGGGGCCTCATTACGTTTTTGGACAAGGTGACCTGTATGCCCAACACTGTGCCGGTTTAGAGTTGACAATTTACACCAATACCAGCTTTATTTACGTGGTGACCAAAAAAAGAAGACGTTTATCAATGTGGTAGGCCAGCTTTCTGGGTCTAACCTGCACAGTAGACACCACATGGAAGTCAGCTACTCATACCAGATCGTTTCCATGACGCCTGATACGACACACCAGCAGTGAGAGTCTACACTTTGTCAACAGTTCCTCACGTGACCTATCAAGCGAATACTGAAACTAGGTCAGCGCTTGTTGACATTTTTTTTTCGTTGGACATCACAGCGAGTTACAAACATACGATTAACGTTTTTGGAAAAAATGCAGTACAGGTCAGAAGTCCTACGTGTGTTAGTTATGAGAACCATCAACGTTGGAGCTTCTTGAACTGCTCTATATGTTGAACAGTGTAATAGTTTAGTTTAAAATTTAGTGTTTATTAAAGTGGCAGTTTATTTTCTTTACATTAGAAACTGTGCCATTAGATAACAGCTGAACCTTCGCTACAACACATTCCATTTATATAATATTTATGTATTTATGTTTAAATGTTTGCATATTATTTGTGTGTCTATGTCGTGGGCGGTTGGTGAGATGACTAATATAAGATTTCCCAAGTAACATAGGGCTTATATTAGTGGTCTGTAGGGGCAATTTTCTTAATTGAAAATTTGCATGCAACATCTGTTGCCATTTTTTGTTAGCTGTGACGACTGTGCTTATCGTTGGTTTTGTAATATTTTGCTGTTCTTTAGTTTTGTTTTGATTTGTTTGTATTTGTAGGTCTCATCTTTTCTGCCATTCAGTTCTATACATCTTTATATTTATACACTGTGGCGTTATTTGTTTTGTTTCTTACGGCGCAGTTATCATCACAGGTTCTGTGATTATTTTCTTCTGTTTTCTATTTAACTTATTTGATTTCTGCGAATGTTTTCGTATTGTCCTTCTTGATTGTCCTTTGTGTGTGTGTTCTTGGTTGACGTATGCTATATAAAATATATTTGATCATACACTACTAGCTGTGTAGTGAACTTATGAGAAAGAATCAACTGATGATTAATTGCTATTATAGAGGTACACAGTTGATTATACAAGACCTTATTTAAAGGCTTGTTTCCCACAGAGATTGGGATAAAGGGAGCTGGTTATTCAAGCTATTAAGAACTTGTTTCCATTTATTTGGAGATAGATTTCATTATTGTTATTTCAGGTATCTAGTCACATATTAGTATACATTATGTCGACTTTAGATTACTTTATTGAGCAAGGCAAATCCCTAGGCAAGACAGGTGATAAATTGGAGGAGTATGCTACCAGTCAATATGAAAAAGCACAAAAGTTGGAAATTGATAAACTGAAGGCTGAAGAGAAAAAACAAAAAGCTGATGATAGAAGAATGGAATTAGAATTTGAACAAAGGAAATTGCAGATGCAAGTGGACGAAAAGAGATTAGATAGAGAAGCTGAACAAAAAAGATTAGACAGTGAAGCTGAACAAAAGAGATTAGATAGAGAAGCTGACGAGAGAAAAATAAAGATGGAACAT
Organism: Oreohelix idahoensis; assembly: GCA_024509875.1. Taxonomy (NCBI): domain Eukaryota; kingdom Metazoa; phylum Mollusca; class Gastropoda; order Stylommatophora; family Oreohelicidae; genus Oreohelix; species Oreohelix idahoensis. Next base: position 262,133 of record JAMPIV010017629.1, read on the forward strand.
GAACATCAGGAACAACTTTTAGCATTTGAGTTAGAAAAGTTGAAATTGACAAACATGAGTAATGTTAATCAGTCATCTGGTGGTAATGCTAAACCTTTTATTTACAAGATCAAGCTACCAGCATTTAATCCATCCAGTGACGATATAACAGTTTGGCTAGATAGATTTGAACGTTCTTGTCGAAATCATAATGTGGATAGATCACAATATGCTAATCAGTTATCTGAGATACTGAAAGGTGACACTCTGACTAGTTTAAGCTTGGTAGAAGAGGCTGATCAGAATAATTATGATGTTATCAGAGCAGCCTTGTTAAAAAAATATCAATTAACAGAGGAAGGTTACCGTCTTTTGTTTAAAAAAATGGTACCTGAATCAGGAGTAGAATTCTCAGAATTCATATCAAGGACACGTCTTACATTTAATCGTTGGATTGAATTGTCCAAAACAGAAAAGACACATGAAGCTCTTATGGACTTGTTGCTCAGAGACAAGATTATGTCAAGTGTAAATAAACCATTCCTTGAATTCCTACATGAGCGTAAACCCAAGACACTAAAAGAAATGGAAGAATATTGTACCCAATACGTCACTGCACATCCGGACGTAGCTTTTAGCAATGCTAAGGTTAAGGAAGGTATGCCAGTTGCTTCAGCAACACCATACAACCCTAATTACTCACACAAATTTCAGGGACTACAAAACAGGTTTGATAAAAAGGGTAACCATAATAGTTATCAAAACCAAGGTAACCAATCATTTCAGGGTTCTTCTGCGAAGAACTAGAGACGAGCCGACAGCCCTCGATACAGAGGTGGTCACAATTATAGGAATTTCCGCAGAGGAAGTCATTATAGAAACTATCCAAGTTATCCGTCATGGAGACAACAAGATCATAAGTATAGAGATACTCATTATAATGAATATGATAATGGTAACCATGAGAACTATGACTCAAACCCAAATAGGGGTTACAATAGAGGATACAATAATGATTATAGAGGCAATAATAATCGAGGTAGATCACAACACAAAAAACATAAATCACATTATCAGGCAAACTCTGCACAGCAAGAGTCACATGAAGCCTATAAACAGAATAAAGATAATAATGACGCTAATAATATGGCATGTTCCGCTTTTGATTTTGGGAGAGCATCTCAGTGCCCCCAATGCAAAACATTATTTGAACCAACAACGGTGTCCACTTTAAGTTGTGGCCATCCTCTTCCCGCTCTTCCTGCGTCAGTAGCGCATGATGGAAGAGGTTCTCTTGTCTTACACAAAGGTTTAGTAAACGACAATCCAGTCTCAGTTCTTTTTGATTCTGGGTGCACCACAATTGGTGTTAGGCAGTCACTCGTAGATCCTTCTCGTGCCACAGGAAAAGTAGTCAAATGTGTAACATTTGGCGGTACCTTAGAGAAATATTCTACTGCTATCATTAGGATTGCTACCCCTTTCTTTACTGGAGATGTACACGCATGTCTTCTGCCGAATCCGATCGCTGATCTTATCATCGGTCGTATTCATGGAGTCAAAGAATGCACTCCGCAACAGATTTCCGTTTGGGAAAAACAAAATATGCAAATTGCTAATGCTGTAGTCACTAGAGCTCAAGCTCTTAATATGCCTCAAACTTCATCTACTGAAGATAATGAAGTGCATAACCAAGATGATCCCTTGGTAATTTCTCGTGACTCGTTTATAAAACAGCAAGAAGATGATCCGGCTCTAAAGAAATTCTTCACTCTTGCAACAAAAGGTGATCCGAATAAAGATACAAATTGTAAATCTTGGATTACAATGAAGAATGGCGTACTTGTACGTATGGTTCAAGACTCCATTACGTCAAGTCATTCTCAAATCCTGGTTCCCAAGAATCTGAGAGTTAAAATTTTGCAGCACGCTCACGACTCTCAGTGTGCTGGACACATGGGTTTTTCCCGTACGAAGTCTAGAGTTCTTGCGGCTTTCTTTTGGCCTTTTGTGAACAAGGACATACGGATTTATTGTCGATCTTGTAAGGTGTGTCAAGAAGTGAAATCCAAAGGTCCACGCCATGTTGCACCTATTCAGGCTGCAGACATTCCTATTCGGCCGTTTCAGAAAATGGCAATAGACATCATTGGTCCATTTAAGATCAAATCTGCTAGAGGACATCAGTTTATCTTGACGTGTGTTGATATGTGCACACGTTAGCCAGAGGCTATTCCTCTGAAGAGCATTACTACTGCTGATATTGCAGATGCTCTCTGGCTCACATTTTCTCGTCTGGGATTCCCCGGAGAGATATTATCAGACCATGGCACCCAACTAATATCGGATACCATGTCTCAAGTGATGTCTACTCTACAGATAGAGAGATCTTTGAGTAGTATCTATCATCCAATGTCTAATGGGATGGTCGAACGCCCAAATAGAACACTCAAAAACTTATTAGGGAAAATAACTGAGGATCATCCTCAAGATTGGGACAGGGTTTTACCTGCAGCCCTCTTCGCTTACAGAGAGGTCCCCAATGAACATACATGATTTTCTCCCTTTGAACTTGTCTTTGGCGCGCGACCGCGCGGCCCTATGTCTTTGCTTCATGATCTCATAACCGCTGATAATATTACCGATGACACAAAATCCTCTTACGAATATGTCATCGCGCTAAGACAAAAGATTATCGAAGCATGCAAATTGGCAACTTCTTCTTCTGAATTTGCTAAACAGAAGGCAAGGCAATTTGCCAATAAGAAAAGAACCTTACGACAACTTTGTCCTGGTGACAAAGCATTTGTTTTGCTACTTTGTAGGGAAAACAGACTTCTTATTTCTTGGAAAGGTCCGTACGATATAATCTCGAAAATTTCCGATGTTGACTACATTGTCGATATTGATGGAAAGCATAAAACCTTCCACATCAATATGCTTACGGAATTCCACGAACGTCCTGATTATTTACAGCCTATTTTCCAGGCAACGGACGATTCTCCAGTCCAACATGGTTATTACTCATCACTGTCCGTAATACAGGATGAGGAAACAAGTTTTTCAGATGTAAATCTTCCTCTTCCGATGATTCCACTTCATTCTAGTGAATCATGGAAAAATGTTACTGTCTCTCCTGATTTATCTCTAGGAGAACAGCGACAAGTTTCGACTATGTTACAAACATTTCAGGATGTCATTACTGACATCCCTGGACAAACTCATGTCATTGAACATGACATTATTCTAACTGACCATAAACCTATTAGGGTCAGACCTTATTCTATCCCTATACATTTTCAAGCACAGGTTGAGAATGAGTTGGATGAGATGATAGATTTAAAAATAATTGAACCATCCACTTCTGCATATTCTTCGCCGATGGTTATTGTTCGAAAGAAAGACAATAACATACGTCTTTGCGTTGACTATCGCAAATTGAATCAAGTTACGAAGTTCGATGCTGAACCTATGCCTTTACTAGAAGAGCTACTTATTAGGCTTTCTAAATCTCATTTTTTTCACTAAACTTGATTTGTCTAAAGGATATTGGCATGTTCCTTTATCTGAACGCGCCAAACCTTTTACTGCTTTTTCTACACCTAGAGGCCTTTTTCAATGGAATTTCATGCCTTTCGGCCTTATGAACGCACCAGCTACATTCGTACGCATGATGCGTCGAATCCTATCTTATCGGTCAGATGTCATTGCGTACCTAGACGACATCTGTCTTTTCAGCGATACTTGGGAAGATCACTATTCGGGGTTAGTTGAATTACTGTCTACTCTACGCGAGCATAACCTGACAGCGAAACCCTCTAAAGCCTGCATTGGTTTTAGCAAAATTTCTTTCCTAGGCCATCGAGTCGGTCATGGTTTCCTAAAGACAGAGGACCATAATATCACTAAGATACTTAACATCTCTATCCCTAAGACTAAAAAGCAAGTGCGAAGTCTCTTAGGTCTTATTCAATTTTATGGAAGATTCATTCCGAATCTATCCTCTATCATGGCACCTCTTTCTACACTACTAAAGAAAGGGTCGCCTAATATGGTCCACTGGTCCCAGGAATGCCAATCCTCTTTGGATAAGATTAAAACATTGTTTTCCACACCACCTATTTTAGTGTTACCTACTAAAGATAAGACATTTTTTCTTCGGAGTGACGCTTCATCCACTGGGATTGGAGCGGCACTAATGCAAGAGTACTCTGGAACTCTGCATCCTGTAATGTATATCTCCAGAAAACTTAATGCTGCAGAAAGGAATTACTCGGTTTTAGACCGTGAACTATTGGCTATGGTTTGGTCGATCCTCAAACTACAGAGATTCCTTCTAGGCGCACATTTCATAGTAGACACCGATCAGAAAGCTCTTACGGCTATACAGAGTAAGAATTTGAAGAGCTCGAGGTCTACTCGATATGCAATTGCTCTTCAACCTTTTCATTTCTCGGTACGAGCTATCCGTGGATCAGAGAATGTGATGGCAGACATTTTGTCTAGATGCCCACATGATTCCACCTAACTGTTAGGTCTTGGACTTCTTAACACATCTAAGTCTATAATAGTTCCTCTCTATATCAAGATAGGCTGATCACCCGTTTGCCAGTCACTTTGATTACGGAAACAACGACAAATGGATTGATTTGTCATTGCCCTAAAGACGCCATTAGGCGTGATGGGAATAACGGCAAAGAAAATCTATTCGCTGTTGCCCTTAAGACGCCACTAGGCGTAATGGCCACTGACTGCTTTGCCGGTCGTTGGCTAAGGACGGAAGAAGAAGAAGAATATCAAGATAGATACACATTGTAATTTGTAATATAGTGATTGTATCACTACTATCACTACGTTCATTGATATATATTCACCGCTGTTCTTTGATGATTTTTTTTCTTTGTCAATCATGTACTTATAGTGCTTAAATATGAAATTGTTATATGACATTGTTATATGCATTGTGTCATTGCCAGCATTGTAATATACGTTGGTGGCACCTCCCTGCAAATAGTTATACTTAGAGAAATGCTTTCTCTGAGATGTTGAGATATATTCTCACAAGTCGATCTATGCTTCGACTTTACCTTAATTTGACATTATAAATTGCTGTTATTAGTCATCTGCGCATTATTCGTGCGTTGTGAGCCTATTGTATGTTGCTCTCAGATGAAAAAAAAATTTCATTTTTTTTCCCGAAGGTTGCGGTAGTCTGTTACCAACAGATTACTGGTGGCAATGTATGTAGTTATTATAATATTTATTTGTCTGAGGGAAAGTATTTGTTTTGAAAATCAGGATGCTTTCCTGGCCAAAGATATATCACCCATGATTGATTGATACTTTTGTTATATGGGTTATCTCCCCTGAATATCGAACTTGGCGTATGAATCCAGATTTTGTTGGTCTGTTCCTTGTTGGGCCAGAAACAGATTGTTCTTGCTTAGGTTTATGCAGGAATGGTTATGGTCCGAGTCTATGTTTACTCCTTGTCTATTTAAGACGATTCAGTCTTCTATCGTGATATCTTTGTATGTCTAAGTGGGACTATTTTTCCTTGTACTGAACTTTGGGGTCAGGCAGTTTCTGCGCATGCGGATACGAAAAAGGGGTCTTCCGTGATGATGGAGCCTGGTGAATGCCATGTCGGAGACCAGTCCGAAGTTTGTTGATATCTGTGATCTATTATGGGGAAGAAGATAGTTTTTGATATGATTATTAAGTCTATGAGTTCCCCAGTGTTTATTCTGTAACGCCAGGAGAGGGCGTATGTGTTCTGCTAGAGTGTATTTCCCATGCCCAGGTAAAAGAACTTTTTGCTGAACTTTTTCCTTGCTAGGCTTAGATGGACAGACGTCTACATGATGATTATCTATATCAATATGTCGGGATGACATGTTACCTAGCAGCACTGAATATGATTGTATGCAGCAGTTATGATGAAAGAATATGCCGATTCTTGTAGAAACATTTGTGTTCATGAACAAAGCCTTTATTGAAGCTTTACTATGCATCTGTATAGTGAGTAATGCTCACTGGAACCAGAAGCCATTTTGGATTCTATATTTTTTGTCGATCATCGATCAGAGAACAGGGATGCCCCTTATTATCAGGTGATGATTAAGAGATCACAGTAATAAAGAAAACCCAATATTGGTGGGTTAACATTGTCTCCAGAAATATTTGCTGAACTTTACCTAAAGGAATCTTCGCTAGAAAAGAGGTTCTGTCTAGGATCATGCTTGAACATTATTTATTAACTGACATGATCAGTCAGTAAGGCCTGATGATTATATTTATAAACAGTGGAAATCTAAGTGTTTGTCTACGGACGTTCCATTGTAATGTTCTTCAACATGAATGACAACTTAAGATTGTAGACCATTGATTAACAGTATGATGATATATGTCGACCTGTTTTCCTGTAACTATACCCATACTGTCCAAGTGTGTGCGTCCAATTAAACAGTATGAAACGACCACAGTAGTCTGCATCATTAACTTCTAGCTACGTGTGAGTGAGTGTTTGATCTTCTAGTCAACTCTTCAGAACAATCCATGCATTCGCGTATTGACACTCACATTAACACTCATAGTCAACATTACATCCTTGTCGGGGCCTCATTACGTTTTTGGACAAGGTGACCTGTATGCCCAACGCTGTGCCGGGTTTAGACTTGACCATTTACACCAATACCAGCTTTATTAACGTGGTGACCAAAAAAAGACCTTATCAATATATATATATATATATATATATATATATATATATATATATATATATATATATATATATATATACACGGAAGGGGACGAGACGATCTCTCATCCTCTCCGTCAGTCCTGATTAAAGTTAAAAGGCGCACGTTGTGTCTAGCCTATCCTATCGCGCGTCGCCCAGCGAGTGCAAGTTTGGTTGAGGCATGCAGCCTTTTACCCCTCCTGCTCTGGTCAACGATCAGCGCATAATGTCAATTATGATTTAATTATCCCTACGCGCACTCAACAAATATCGCTGTCATTAATAACTATTAGATTATCGGCGTCTGTTTGTTTAGTCGCATGATATTCAAACACAGTCACTTACTAAATTACACACAATGAAATAAGAGTGAATTTTATTCCGTCAATTATCGGTCACGCTTAGTGTATTAATTAGTCAACTAAACCGTCTCTTACTGTGTGATAGCGGGTGATAAAATTAACATTACAACTGAAACCTCTGGAAAAAAAATAGCTACGCGTTATTTAATTCGCTAGTTTTAACGCTAGAAAGTCACCATGAATTATAATGGTAAACTTAACATATTAAATCGCTTAAGCACAAATTTATATTACCAGAAATCCAGAAAGAAAACACCAAGAACTATTAACACATCTATTCCCGATGGTTCTAGGTAACGTGTTTAGACTCTCCAAAAAATTCTGAGGTACACTGATAACTAATTTGGGAAAGACGCAGTTTATATACGATCTTGTTATTATGATCTCTAGAAGATGTGAATTTTCACACTCTGTTTCCTAGCAGAGAAATCTGAAACTACGTTTCCCAGATAAAAGGATTACGGTCGCTTCTGTCGGCTGTTGCTAACCAACAACAGAAGTTTAACCAGTGTAGCGGGCTTCCTTCTTTCAATAATTAAATTTTCCCTGTATCTCGAGATCACAGAGTTATCTTTTCCCTGTACGTACGAACATCAAAGGATTAGCTCCCCGTATAAAGAATCTTCAAAGGCCGTTACACTTCCACGTGTGGGCTGTCAGTGTCGTTTGGTGTGTACTGGGGCAGCTACGACAGTAGTTTTTGCCAGGAATAGTCTATGAGATATTAGATATAAGGTCTCTAGAAATTGGCTCGTTAAGAAAGAATAAAGACCTATTCGAGATAGGGACAAGAAGACAGGAATGCGAATGCTTTCCACTGGACAGTGTTTTCTAATTAATTATGGAAAGAGTTCTGTTTCCCCACGACCTTAGCTTCTGCCCTTAGATCCCGTAAAGAAAAAGCCCCCAACCTCATCTGAGTAGAGAAATGTTCCTATAGGTGAATATGTAACACCGACAGCACGAGTGATACATTAACAAACCAGATAATGATCAAACGATCGTTGGGTTTATTAAGAAAATATCCACACACATAGGGTTAGTAATGGTTAGAACGTGATGATGGTGAAAGACGATTCACGCAAAACACACAGATGAGATAATAAAATTCCAGTTAATTAAGTAGTAGTTAATTAAGAATGAACTGGTGCAAAGCGAAATGATGATGATGTGATATGATACGTGTTACCAAAATGGGGAGTAATCTACACAGTCCATGTGTCTCTAAATGCTTTGCATTGATATGACGATTCACATGTGTGCATACACTGTCCCAAGTTGTTATACGTTATGTCGAGTGGGCTATCTCTAAGTCGAGGACGTTCTGATGAAACCTGTTGTCGGACTGAGAACGTTGACGAGATATATATATATATATATTCCTTCACTGTTTGAGTATATCTCTGTAGTGTTGATCAACAGTTAATAGCTGTCATATGAACAAAGGGTCTGTTGTCTAATCTCCCGAGGGTACTGGCCAGACTGGATATCTTCACGAAATGTTAGTGATATGGAGACTGATAATCTTGCGTATGTAGTCGTGATTCATAAAATATACTTTAGAGTCTGCTTCATAGAATGCGCTTAAGAGTGTGATGCACTTGGTATAAATATGCAATTCCTCTTTTGAGCTCTTTTGCTTGACTTCAGATAATAATGATCTTTCGAGTGATTTGAATTTATGATGACTCTGTATTGAACTTGTGATAACGATGTATTGAACTTGTGAGCCAGCAGTATATGGGTGACGAAAAAAAAATGCTGCGTCCACCTTCTGAATTGTGGGTGAGACAATATTTCTCTTTAATTGAGGAATGCAAGATGTCCTATGGCGAATTCTGCGAGCCAAATGTCCGTTTTTGATAACTTATTTCTGGTTAGACGTCAGACACGTTGCGTGTAGACTCAGACTTCTGATGAACTGAAGACACACAAAAGTCTTCGTAAGTTTTTCACATTTAACATCACTGGTTGACTTTCATTCATACTACTGCTCATTATTGATCTCTCTCTGAGTTCAATTCTAATGATGTTAAATATCTTGTGCATGAGAGTGTGTGCGCATGGGAGACTGTGATGATAATGAAGGTGAAGTATGAACTATTAATTACTTCCTATCATCTTATCATCTTCTAGGAAAATCTTCTGATTTTATTAATCAGTTATGCAAAGAATATTTGAAACTCTATCTTTCGCACATTTTAGCTGTGAGGTTAAAATAAACAAAATTTAAGAAAATGTATTAATAATCTGTATAAGATCTACTAACCTTCTTTTCCCTTCGCAAAATCCTTTAAGAACACAATTCATCACAGAACTGAATTATATCCACTCTGAATAAACACGTGTATTTAGGCTAGGCGTTTTTGGGATTGTATCTCTGCCTCACAATATAAAAACTGAACTGCTTCCTCTAACAAGCTACGTGGTATTATATTTCTGGAAGTCCAATGTGGGTGTCTGGATCCCTGACATCCAGCTCCGCCCATGCCAACCAATCCTTAATAGCCCCTCTGGTCACTCATTCACAGGATCGCTCTTGTCCCCTGTCAGTCCAAACGTGGGTGTGGTTTGACAAACAGGTATGGAGATAATTGGCGGGCTAATGCAAAAGTATTGTCAAATTGCTGTCACCTTACTCTCTGATTGTTTATTTTTCACCTGGCCAAGCTGAGCATCCAATGTGGTAACCCAACGCTTGTCTGAACAGCGGCCGACCAAAGATAACACCATTACAGCATGAGACGTTTTCACCTGGCCAATCTGGGCGTCCAATGTGGTGTCACAGAAATTACAGCATGCCCAGATGTCTGATTGGGATGACCAGATGTGTTTTCACCAGATTTATCACGATGCAATGTGGGCTTCAAACGATAATGTCAGGTATGGGGACTCAATCAAAGGACTTTATTTCCCCCGATGAAAGCACAAATGTGGTTCTCTAGATACCGGTCGCGAGTAATCACAACGATGAAATAGCAAATGTGGGATCGCAAATGTGGAATGAAAGAGCAAATGTCGGAGAAAATACAATACGAAAGATGTAGGAAAAGATAGAGCAATAAGGCCTTTGCGCTCGTTTATCACAGTCAGTTATCGTAATATTGACAGATCAACTCACGTGAGAAACTCAGGTAAACAAACGTGGTTCGCCCCCTGCTATGAATGACATGTTGCGAAAGTTAGTAAACAAACTCGTTTGCTATAGTCAAGTAAAAAGAGGCAAGGATTAAAAGGTGAGTCAGACAGGCAGAGAAATGCGTGACTTTGTTAGCGAATCTTAGGACGCTAACGGGAAAGCAAAGGTTGTCGGATGCTGTAGATTAGATTTCCATTATACGTCACAATGCTTGGACGTGAATGTTTTCTTTCCACTAATCATGTACAGGAGGTCTTGTTTCCCATTGGTACTTATGATGAGGCTAATAATGTTGTACATTTTAAGGGTCATTCTTATGTAGAATGCACACCTCTTGAGACTATACTTTAACTATTTGTAATGATATTTTCTACGCCGCTCTTTTGACTTTGTTAGATTCTCTTGTGAATAGACTATCTACTGCTACTTTTGTTCGCATGATGCGAAAGATTTTCTCTGATCGTGATGACATAATTACCTATATTGTTGATATTTGTCTTTTTCGTCAATCTTGGGAATAACATGTTCTTGGAATTCAGTCTTTGTTGAATACTTTGCGTCTTCATCATCTTACTGCCAGACCTTAGAAAACTGAAATAGGATTCACTGAAGTTTCTTTTTTTGGTCATAAGGTAGGAGGCGGTTTTCTTAAACCTGAAGATTCCACTATCTCTAAAATCTTGAATCTCGAAATTCGTAAGACAAAAGAACAGGTTCGCAGTCTTTTAGGTCTTGTCGGATTCTGTAGAAAATTCTTGCCTACTGTTTTAGGAATTACTTCAGTTCTGTCTTCGTTATTAAGAAAGAACTCCCCAAATAAGATTGTTTGGTCCCATATTTGTAATGACTCTTTAAATTTATTGAAGTCTAGCTTTTAAAAATCACCGATTGTAAGATTGCCCGACGCTCGATTTCCTTTTATCCTTAGAGTTGACGCCTCTGGATCGGGAATCGGTGGTACACATATGCAGGAATTCGATGGTTGCCTACATCCAATTCTGTACGTCAGTCAAAAACTGACACCAACGGAGCAGAAATATCCGATTGTGGAAAGGGAACTGTTTGCGGTTGTTTACTGTTTCTCCAAACTCCAGAGATATCTTATTGGAGCAAAATTTGTCTTGGAGACAGATTAGAGAGCTGTGTCCTATCTGAAAACTGCAAGGTTTCGGAATAAAAGGGCTGCCAGAACATCGCTTGCGCTCCAGCCCTACGACTACGAAATTCGTGCAATCAAGGGCACTCAGAACGTTGTTGCAGATGTTTTGTCACGTTGAGTCAAGGACTCTCTGTCACCTAACAACACGACAAATACAGGTACCTTGTGAGATTACGGCTCACCTATTGACTGACTTCGTCACATGTTGACCCGTGGAACAGTGCACTTTTAGGAACTTTTTTGACTAACACTGCTGATGCTGATGGGAATTTTCATATTTATTACTGCGGTCCATAGATGGAAGGTACAGTGACTCGTTGTACAATGCCAACGCTGAGAACTAACTTGAATTTTCACATCTGAAATTGAAGAAAATCTCTCAATGACTTTTGTTGACAGTACTTACAGTTATTGATCGGTTCACATGGCACCTGATGATGATGAATACTGATATTGCCAATTTCATGTTGTAACTCTTTCCACTCAGCACATTACGTGGATATCTTGTACCTTATTAACAGAGGTCATACTCAGTTTATAGGCAAACAAACGCACATTCTTTAATAATATAAGAATACTGTGACTTGTGGAGATTTTGAATGTAAAATCGTGCTTGCTTCTATTATTGGGTACGGCGTTCACAGATTAAGGGACATAACTCCAGAATGCTTCGCATGGTCAAGTGGAATTATCAGGAATACTCCTGTCGTGCTTTTTTCGGTTCGCAATCCGTTTGGACTTTGCACATTCAGACTTAAGATGAACATACGATAGTGTGGAGGAGAATCATGGAAATTGACATTATACTTATTTGGACATTTTTTCGCTCGACTTTGGTTATTCGTTAGTTCAGTAATAGGTAAAATGCTAATACACTATGCTTTTTAACTCCAGTGCTGTAGTTAACTGTTCAGCACTTCTAATTCGCAAGATATGATTCGGTACTTGATACAAATCATTTTCACACACACTAATTTTTGAGTGAACATATTGCTGATATTTAATACTATTGTCAATTTGTGTCACACATCAGCGTATTCTTACCTAATTGCGCACACAATTGTGTTAGATGCAAGATAACTTTTTTTTTTCTTTTAACACCACAATACTATTGTTCTGACAAGTACTTAAGTTGTACACATAACTTTAATATTTTAGCGTATGACGTTGCATTCATTCACTTTATTAATATGATTGTCTGTCTCATGTCATCTAATTACGCTGCTATATATTTGTTTATTCTTTAATGTTTTCCATTATGATGTTGACCAATAAGTAATTAATTGACTACTGATAATGGACCTGACTGATAGGTGTTATTGGACGGTGTGAGGTATATGAGTGCATGTATTTCTACCATCATTTTTAATATGTTTGGTACTTTTAGTTATGGCCACCTCACATTGCTGTTAAAAAGGATTTTTGTTCATAGTAGACTTTGGCTCTGGTTTTTAACCACTGTCCACGCTTTTAACGTTTAATTGCCTACCCTATGGCTGAAACCTGGGTGCTATGCTATTTCGTGCTTACAGTGAAGTTTGATGATACCATATTTCACTCTGGTGATGTTATACTCACACCACGGGAATAATGAAACTTTGTTTCCATTATTTTTGCGGGGGGGGGGGGGGGGAAGAGTAATGTTATGATTAAAATTCATAACAAGTGTGTCGATATCATTAGGTAGCTCGACAGAGCTCCTCGTTTGATTATTTTATACGGAGTCATTTATTAATACATGAAGTGACGTCATTGCCTTGGTGTAGATGGGCAGACGTGAAAACTAGAGATGCAGAAGACTGTGATCGTCTGCAGAGCATTCGATATGTGTGTGTCATGGCGAGTGGACACTTGTGTTTGAGCTGCGGAATATCTATATGATTATACATCCCTATGTTGTTCCATCACTAGTACATCAAGTTCTTTTGTGTGTTGTATCTAGCTATCTTCGTTTGAAGGGAGTATGGATTCGTAATGTTGAATGAAACTGATTTAATAAAATTTTGAAGATTGTCAAGGACATTGTTCTAGCTACAGACGTGTTGCGCACATATTCTTTTGTGTGGTAGTATGTGACGCACAGATTACTGTTGGTAGGCATACAAATGTAAAGTATAACTATTTGTCTGATGAAAAGTATTTTATTTAAGAATCAATGATTCTTAGTCTAAGGGACAGAACCCTGATTGATCGATGTTATATTCGGTTATATGGGTTATCTGTTCTTGTGTCTCAATCTGGCGTATGAATACTAGATTTACGTCATTTTTGCGTCTGGTATGGCCAGATACAGATTGGTCTTGCTTAAAATGTTTATGGCCCGAATTTATATTTATTCCTTGACTATTTAAGGTGATTCGGTCTTATATCTTTGTATCTTTGTATTTCTATGTCGGTCTATTTTTTGAGCTGAACTCTGGGGTCAAAGGCATTTCTGCGCATGCGTCGATTTGGGGTGTCGAGAGAGAAGCGGCTGTCATGTCGTCGCTACTATGGGCTGGTCGACTAGAATGACTGAAGATTGATCTCTGTGATTTATTCTAGGAAGGAGATTGTTTCTCTGTATGACTGTAGTATCAGAGATTCTCCTAATGTTGATTATTAACGCCAAGGAATGGCGTGCGTTATTCGCTTGTGTGTGTTTTCCTAAAGCCAGGTAAAACCAAAACCTTTTTGCTGAACTTTTTGCTAAGCCTAGATGAGAGACGTATTATCGTACATCTAGGATTGTTGACTACAGATGAAGATGACGTGTTATCTAGCAGCATTAGATTATTTGATGTAACCAGCCTTATTGATAGCAGAAATGTATAGAAGCCCAATGAGGACATTTATGGATGAATAACGAATTAATTCTGCTTCATAATTTTTCATCCTGGGTGAGCGAAGCTCACGGAGGAGAGCCATTTTCTGGATCCCGCCATTGTAAGCGGATCATCGTCGGAGAACAGAAAAGGTCCTATTATCTGATGATGGTACAGAGATCTATGTATTATGAAAAAACCCACTACTGTGGTTTAACATTGTTGCTATAAACATTTGATGAATTTACGGCTTGAGAAACTTAGCCAGGAGAAGGTTCTGACAGTGAACCATTGTTGATGATTATGTATCCACCTTAACTGACGCGATTAGTCAGTTGAAGCATGAGACGATAGACAACCAGAATATTGAGTGCTTGCCTACTATCGTTCCATTATATTTTCATGCCACATAAATGTACATCTGATATTGTCACCCATTTTTCAAGTATACGATGATTTTTTGCCAACCTGTTCAAGTGACTGTAATCGTGATGTCGAAGTGTACGTCCATTATTAAATGTATGAAACGTCATCAGCAGTCTATCCTTTATTGACTTCTAACTATGATTGAGTGAGTGACTTGTCAACTCAACAGAACTGTACACACATTCGCGTCTATTACATCTACATTCTCACTCGATGTCAGTACTGTGTCGGAACGAGTTGACCATTCATTTATGTGTCCGGTATAACCTTATGAAAGCAGTAACATCACAACAAAACGCCTTATCAAGACGGTACAGAGTTATATCGACGACTGAATATGTTAGGCCACTTGATATATTGGCTTTTATATTGATGCATGTGGAGCAGCGTTTATCGTCAATAAAATTATATATATCGTCCCCTTCGCCTTTTGTGGCTCTACTACAGCATTTTGTTATTGGCTGTTGGCGTTGTCTACAGGTTCTATCCCAGCGGTGATCTTGGCCATTGTAACCAGAAGGTTACTCTATTATAACAGTATAAATGTAATAAAGACACGCAACAGCAACATTTAAAAACAAAAATGTGTCTGGCATCTGAGAGCCTATCATAGTATAAGTTATATTTTCATCTTTGTTAAAACCACCTAGCTTTATGACGCGGACATCTCTTCTTGATATAAATTTCTCACTATGAGCACTAGAAGAAGCAGAGAAGAGTTTCTCACCCAGTGAAAAACTCTTCATGTGAAGAAACAACAGTAGACTTGTCATCAAAATTCTTGCCACCTTCCTGCAAAGAACGTCTGCCTTTAGCTGGTGGCGCCATCTGAAAAGGACAGCAAATGTGAATTAATGATAGACCTAGTTAAAAACTGGGCCTTGCGTTTTCTAAAACGTATTGGCTATAGACTATCACAGACCATTCGCAATAATTAGTACTAAGAAATAACACCAGATGATATATTGAAAGTTCAGTTCTTTCTTTTTTACTTAGGCAACACCGGGTAAATCTGCAATTCAAGATAATTAATACAAACTTAAGTAGCAGACACGTGTGGGCTGGTCAGGGCGTTGTGTGAGGTTAGAGTGTCCATAGACAAACAAATGGTCTATACATACATTGACTCTCACATAGCAGGAATTGACATGTGACACTCCCACCAACATCACAACCACAGTTAGCATCAGCAACAGCTTGATAAACATCGTTGTCACTATTTCCTGGACACTCCTGGCAATCAACTATATTGACCCCTCCTTGGGAAATTAACGGCAATGTCTTGTTTATCAACTGTTTGAACAACAACTGTCAGTTTTGATTTATTATTTGCTAGAAATAAAAGTGTTATTTCATTTCTAAACGATAATATCACACACTATGATGTAATCTTCTTTCTAACAAGAAAATGAAATGGAATGATCAGTTACAATAAAAATGAGGACAGACAAGCTATAAACAATGAAAACAATAAGAAACTAGTTACTAATCTGTTCATTATGATAATCTTAGATTGGAAAAGTTTGTACAAGTTTAGTAAATTACAAACTGTAATAACGCAAAACTTACCAGAAAACTGAACAGCTGGGCCGAACAAAAGTTGTGAAGCTGTCACTGAACACATGCCGCATTTTATAAGTACCTGGAATTAATGAGAAATAGTGGCGGCTCGTTCTTGTGGAATATTGGGGTCCATCCCCACCAGAACTTCAAGAAGAAAATTCATGTTTTAATAGTGACATATTACAAGTCTCAGTAGAAATGGTATAATCGCTATGATTCTATGTAAACATCACAAATAAACACAAACAGGGCAAACTTAAAGTGTCGGCTCTACATTCCAGCCAGTAGTCCCTTTTAAGGACTAGTCCTTTTCAGGGCTGCCAGCAAACAAGCGAGAACATGTTGTAAAACAACATCTTTGCCAAAAAAGAACAGATGAATCGATCGGAAAAAAAGCCACAATAGTGGGAACAACCAAACGAAGTGACGACTACATACAGAAGCTAGGGGTCCTTCTCAGGACCAACCCTTTTCAGGGCTAACATCGGAAACGGAATCACACAATATACCCCGATTAAAACCAAAACGTTGAACGGGATATTAAAGCTATATAATATGCGGGGGGAAAAAAAACTACATGGAACCCTCCTCAAGCTCTCACTCTCTCTTTCGTTTGCTCGTTCGTTCTCTCTGTCTCTCTTTCACCGCTTTTTTCACTGTTACTTCCTCCAATTTCTACTTTCTTAATGCTCGCGAAAAGCCTTCTAATCCTTGGTGACCGGGAGCCTAGCCTAAAAATGTTAAAGAGTGGGTCGTTTTCCCTGAAATTAACTTCCCATAGATTGTTATATCTAACATTTCAAAAGGCCAGGGAGTAAACTGGACAATCCAATAAATTATACTGTCGCTGGCTATCTATTTACTGTCTCGTATAATTCAGGTCTTATACGATATTAGCCCATCTCGTACCCCATAGTTTTTTTTTTTTTACTTCTCTTGGGCCACTCACTGTTTCTGGTTCCTTTGATTCCGAAATTATATGCATATGATGCTGGTTTATTTGGTAACAGTTTTGTTTCTTATTTCATTATTTGTTTAAACATGTTCTAAATTACGTCCCCTTACTCTGATTCACCTGTGTCGACATTCATTTTCTAGTTCTACGAGATTTAGATCTCCTATTCTCTTAAAACGTAGTGAATAATTGTTTTGTTTTGCTATTTTTTAATGAAAATTAAAATTATCACAAACTGTGTATATAAAAGCGATTGGCTATAGACATATTATGGTTATCATGTTATTTTTCTCCCCTTACATCTTGATATAAATATTACATTTTAATACGTTTTTTTTTTTTTTTGCCGAGGTAAAAATTCCTTCAACTGCATTATAATATACTGAAGCACATTAAAAACGCACCATCTGTATAATCCAGGAACAGAGTGTGAAATGTAAATATAAGTGTTTACAAGTTTACATATTTGGAATCTTTATTCATTTTCCTATGAATCCATGCTGGTCATTAATTTGTACATTTGATTGTTATGAAATTCATTGCATTCTGTGCAGGCAAGGGAGAAAACCAAAAATGCAACCAATAAAAAAATTCATTCACACTATCCTCAGTATCTGGTATGTCCACCGTGTGCTTGCAAACAAGCTTGGCAGCGGCTCCGCATGGAACGCACAAGTCTCTGAAGGAAATTCCGGGGAATCAAGTCCCATTCACGTGTAAGAGCAGCTTCGAGCTGTTGCAGATTAGCTGGAGAACCTTGTCTGTAGACTCTGCGTCCAAGCTCGGCCCACAGATGTTCTATAGGGGACATATCTGGTGATAGGGCAGGCCAATCAATCGTCACAATGTTCTGCTGCTGTAGATATTGCTGCGTAATGCATGCGGTGTGCGCACGTGCGTTATCTTGCTGGAGAAGCTGCAAATCTGGATAATTTGTGAACGCAGGAGCAACCAATGCATCCAGAACCTCATCTCGATATGTCACAGCATTAACATTTCCACGGAAGACGTGAAGAGGCAAGCGATGGTGAAAACTGAATCCTCCCCAAATGTGAATACTGCCAACTCCAAATCGGTTGTGCTGACGAACACAGCAATCTGCAAAGCGCTCTTCACACCGTCGCCAAATCCGCAAACGTCCATCAGCAAAGGATATGTTGAATCTGCTCTCGTCTGTGAATAGAACAGCATTCCACTGCAGTCTAGTCCATCTGACATGTTGCTCTGCCCATTGCAGGCGCTGCTGACGATGTCTGTGAATCAAGTTTGGCCCAACATAAGGTCGTCTTGCAGTAAGGCCTGTATCTCTGAGTCGTCGTATGACTGTCATTCGAGAGACTTGCCCACGTCTACCCACTATTGCTCTTGCTGTTTCACTTGCCGGGAGAGAACGATTCCTTAGGTGACTCAGCACAATATGACGATCTTGCGCAGGGGTAGTAACTCGTGGTTGGTCACTCCGAAGTCTATCCCGGGCACTGCCAGTGGTTCCGTAACGTTCATTGAGACGTACAATAGTGCTGTGGTGGCAATTCATCCTTCTGGCAATGGCCCGCGATCTCATTCCGGTCTCCAACATACCAATGGCTCGTTGGCGGTCGTTTTCAGATAGTCGTGGCATTTCAAGCACATGTACTGGGTGTTTTGTCTCAACGGCCTTTTTATACCGAGTATACTGCCACAACGCGTACACATTTTCAGGGTCATAGCTGTTGGGAATCGTGTTGCACGTGTAACTTTCATTGTTTTCATGTAGTCTGTACACAAACCCGTGGGTTGAATCATGCACTTTCCATTCCAGCAGCCATTCGTTCTCTACCTCATGACAAACACGGGGAAAGTCCATTGGCACACTTTTTTTTTCCAGCTTCTCGTCATCAGTATATATAATAGTGGTGAGTTTTTAAATGTGCTTCAGTATATTATTACCTTGTGGTGAATAACCACATATAATATTGGCATCTAGTTGGAAACTATGCATACATTTTTATTGGTTTAGCAATCTGAATTTTCAAATATTACCAAAAAAAAAAAAATGTTGACTCTGGCTTCACATTAGAAAATAATGTACCTTCTTTACTGTACGGCGTGTTTTAAGTGTTTAATTTTTGATGGACAAAAATTATGACAATGAAAGTGTAAAATTTTCTCCCTTCTTTCATCCTGCATTGTAAATTGCCATTGGGGCTCCATATTATCGAATATGGTACGGTACAAATAAGAGAGTATAAGACGATGATAGGAAACTCTATACAGAGCGATACAACATGAGGCAATCTGATCATCAGAAGCAGTCCCCCCGTCGAACAAGTGTTTTGGCCAATTATTCTCCTTTACACTCTAAGGGGGGCGGGCCCACCTGGGTCATGCTTCCCAAGTGTCTCAGCCTCCTGTTGTCTTGTGTAGAAAATGAACCCATTCCACCGTGGATGCTGCTTTAAAATCCCCAATTCCGCCACCAGGAGGCAACTGCGAAAGTAACAAAGGGAAGACAAATTATTGCGGTCGTTCCGCAGCACACCATTGACACGCCTGAGTGACACCGACGAGGCGTGAATTCTTTGCGAGCCGGCCTTGAAATCAAACTTCGCCTGACATCCCATGTAATGCACCGGCTGTTTCTTGTAACGCCGCCGTCCTTTCACCAATACAATAAAAAAAACTTTCGTGAAATAAAAATATAAACACATGTTATGATGGAATGAAACATTTAAGAATAGGTAGTCCTGCGAGTAGGGATGAAAATAAAGAAAAAGGATATAGTGGGATCCCACTATAGAAAAACGACAAACATGCGCTATATGTGAAAGGGCATACAATTTATAATATAAATGGATTGGGTCACTTCTGTTGTATATATCACCTTCCTCCTTCCACAGATTTTGTGATTATTATTTAAAGCTAATGTCGAAATTGTCCTCTTTTCGCACAACATGCCTAAGAAAAATCCTCCGAATCTTTTGGCCGAATATCATCACCAACCAGGATCTGCTTACTCGGAGCAAGCAAGAGGACATGCACACCATCATAGCTGGCAGACGCTGGAGCTGGGTTGGCCATGTCCTCAGAAGAGACCCCGATGCCATCACAAGAACAGCTATGCTATGGACCCCTGAAGGAAAACGAAAGAGAGGCCGACCAAAAACAACTTGGCGGAGGACTGTGGAGGCTGAGATGCAAAGAATGAACCAGAGTTGGGGCACTGTACGAAGGATGGCCGCCGACCGAGCAAAGTTGAATCAATTTGTTTTTGCCCTACAAGACGCCACCAGGCGTAATGGCTACTGACTGCTTTGACGGTCGGCGGCTAAGGATCAGAGAAGAAGAAGATTTAAAGCTAAGGCTTTTGGGGGAGGGGGGTATTAGCTTTGGGATCTGAGAGATTACGTATTATTTGATCAGGGTGCTGACAGTGCTGCCGAATCTTGTGTGGATATTGAATAAGGGCATGATTTAGACCAGTGGTTCTCAACGTGGCTATGCCATATTTGTAGGGGGCCACAGTAAAATGGTAGAGTACCATTTTCAGCTAACAACAACTATGAAGGGGTCACAGAGGTAAACGAGGCTCATCAATGGGCCATGAGTTAAAAAAAAAGATTGAGAACTGCTACGTAGGCTAGAGGTTTTGTGATCTGGCATTGATGGGGTATCAATAAACGATTACTCAATACTTCAAAACGAAACGGCCAAACGTAACTTGATTAATAGTACTCTTGAACTCCCAGATTGCACGCAACATTTTAAGTAAAGTTCACTTCACTTTACATAAAATCCTTGATCATTATCATATCACAAAATCCACTTAATTATAACTCATTCAAGCATCAAACATCTCAGTGCCTCGCTGCATATAAATATTTTATAAACATATTCCTTGTCAAGTCCTCGTTCAGTTAGTTATTCAATAACAATCATATATAGGGATTCTGGCACGCCCGTACTATTTCTTTATTCCCTTATTATCCATATACATGTATCCGACACTTTCCTGAAATATTATATCATTGAGAGACGACTGCTTCATAAGATTAAACACTGCCTATAACACAGCCGGTCCATGTTGACATATTTGACTTACTTACTTAGTCGTTCCTCTTCTACCGTGAGGTGTAGAGGTTTGTAAGAGACATATTTTACACAATCCTCAAATACAGCTAGTTCCGACGGACATTCTGTACACAACGCTCTCGTTGCTACTCCAAACAATTTCACGTCACCCTCTGTAGCAAGTGTAATTTTGCTGGGGAGGTTAAGATGTTACCTAACAGGTAAGAAAGCTGTGTCTGTGTCAACCGTGTGAGGTCAAGCAAATGTAGGCCCCTGACTCTAAAAGATGATGATGATGAGGATGATGTATTATCAGGGTACCTAACGCTACCTCCCTAGATCTCACACGGTCCGTATTTTTATTCTAGTGGCTGGTGTCTGATTTGACTAGTGTCTAGGGGTGAAATGACAATGGTGGTACATCAACACAATACACTTTAACTCACTATAAGGAAATGAATAAGACTGTGGTTAAAGTTTTCTTTAAAATTGAATTCTTTTCTTTGTACAATTTAATCTGCCTGTCCTGCCATCTCTTTTGGACAGGTCTTTGAAAATGAGGAAAATATATATCACATATACTGATTAACTAAAATGTCTGGACTCTTTGTCCTATAAGTATAATGTCACTATATTGTTCCTGTAGGTGTATTCACAGACTAAAACTTTAATATCTTCTGGTGTTAGTCATTTGTTAGGAGGAACTGTTGTTTCATCCCGCCCCATATAATTCTGTTTATTCTTGGAAATAACAATTTTTATTTGAATGAAGTGTCAGAAGTCCCAGATGTTAACACATCACCTGGGATTCTTGGTATGAAGATAACAAGTCAGTATGTCGCTGCAGAGAATATATAGATCAGCACACACAAGCTCCTTCAGGCTATCTGCTGACAGCATAAACTTTTGAAAGGAGACTTTTTTCTTACAATCACTCATCAGGTTTCCTGTCACCGGCTGGTAACAGGAAATAAAAAACCCTGCAATAAAAGACACCCTGGCCTTTTCACATCTGATCACAATTCCTTATCCCTATGTATACATGATGGTATGGGGTCAGCCTCTTGTGCATACAGGTGTACCAGCCCCTAATTTATATGACTCACACCTTTCTGTGACCACACCTCAGGTCCCTATGGCAGATAAATTAATATGAAACAAATATAAAGGTATGTTATCAGGCACTCGCAGGAAATAAAGAAGTACAACACCAGACAACAGAAAAACAACAGACATGAGTGGCTTTCCCAGGATTTGAACACTGGACCTTCCGTGCGACAACCCCGCCTAGCCATGCAAGTGAATCACACTATCCTCTCTGCCATCTACGCATCATCAAAAAATGATGTTTCAATGGCAGGTCATCAGTGCGAACCACAATACACGACACCGGAAGTCCACCATGGGCAGTTCAGCCTATTAATGACGCAATCACTTCTGTTGTTTCTCTATCCTGCAGTATATTTACAGGCCTCGGGTTTCCTTCCCTATGGCAGATACGCCACTGTACTTTTCCCTAGTTTTCTTCAATACAATAACGTGGAGTAACCACATCTCCTTTGGTATGATTTTCTTTTCTTAATTATAAACGCTCTAGGCATGTTGAAGAGTGTTCATGGAACACTGAGGCTTACTAACATCTTCTAATACAATAATATTAATACATAATCATAACAATGTGCAACAGTCAAATACAGTTCAATGTGAGGACTCAATAATGTTTGCTCCCGGCATGTCCTTCACTTTCCCCAATAGCAGTATCTAACTTTTGCAGTTTTAATCAAGCATATTAATACATAAAGCATTCTTACCACAAATTCAAAGAAATATGTCACAAATAACGTTGACTGGCAAAATATATGGCCTCAGTTTTCTCTGCCCTGTCCAGACTGTGAATTTAGTATTTATTTTACTATTTATCACATCTGCTCTCAACGTACTTGTTATAAAAATTTCTTGTCAAATGGCCACGAGACCCCTAAGCCTTTAGCCAATATCTATTAGAGCTGGCCAATCAAATCAGGCGACTACCAAATTTTGAATTTAGTTTTGAAAAAACAAAAACAAAATTCCAAACAAACTATGTGTCTCGTAGTCCATTGGTCAGTCTGCGTTAGTTATGCCAATACAAAAAGATGTTTAGTTTTGGTTAACATTTTCCTACCTCCCCCCTATACTCCTATACTCTTATACCACCCAATCAGATTTGAATTACTCCAATGCCTCTTTTTTAAACTTGCGTCCCCAATAACGTTATGTGTAACGAGCAAGAATAACAGTCTGTCCGTCCTAGCGTGCGTAGACATATAATATTATCTCAATAACTTGGCTAATAATTGGACTACCATATATTTTAAAACATATTATTTCTCAGGAGACACTAAGCTATCCTAATATATGATTTTGATGGTCAGTTTCATTATGGTTTAGATTTTCAGTTTTGTCACTGTCAATCGTCAAATATAACTTTTACACAAGTCGGCCATCTTTCCCCCCCCCCCCCTATTCTCTATCACTTTTTTCATTATTCAAATAAACCAACTAGTTTGAGTGACGTCAGAAATACACTACGCGGCGAGAATTTAAACTGTCTGTGTGTTTATATCTGCTGGCTTTGCCCACAGCGTGTATATAGTAAAGGAACCGCGTGCAGAGCGAAGAGGGGTTTTTCAAGGCGTTTGGTAGTGTTGGCGTTAATTATTACAGTCGTCTCGTTCTTACTACTGGAAAATGTCCGAGTTAATACTAATTTTAACGTTAAAGTTAAAATACTACGTTAATTCAACGGGATTTTGGGTGTCGCAGTTCTGGCAGATCGTTAATTATAAGTCTTGCCTCAGTTTCGTGCAGCAGATTGGGTAAGATGTTAAATTGTTAATTGTACGTCTCGAAACCGAAACTAAAAGGCGTGTTAGATTTTTACGGCGGGTCATTTTTTAAGCATTTCCACTGCAGCAAAGGCAGCGCTATGCTGGCGTTGAAGATGAAAATCGTCAGACAACTGCGGCGGGTTTATTTATTATCATAGGACTAAAATCCTACTGAATTTAGCGATGATCTCACAGATTTCGCTACACCCTCACAACCACGCATAAGCTCATTTGCATCTATGTCTTTTGGGCATCACATAGCTGTCAAATGCAAAACCCTATGTGGTGCGCAAAAAGTTAACCCCACTCTGAAAAAAAACCGAAACTTCACACATACCAACCATTTATAATGCCCTAGCATTAGTTAGAATTTTAATGTTAAATAAATCACATCATAAGTCAGCTTGAAAATATATATATATATATATATATATATATATATGTATATATCTATATATATATATATATATATATCTATATATATAGATATATATATATATATATCTATATATATATATATATATATATATATATATATATATATATATATATATAATTCCGGTAATTATTCCCAGGATAACATCTGCTACAGAACGATTGAGAATCCGCACTTTAACTTTGCCGGATGTTGCGTAGGCTTTTGCATGCCACATATGAGTGAGAATGAAGATGACTGTGGTGCCTGCAAGTGCGGCACTAGTTTACTGTCGCTATGCATAGTTCGCATGTGACGGATGAATATTTGACCTAGTCATTTGGGGCTTTTGTTTACAGTCGATGGACTGATCAGCTGTGTGTAACTGTGTTCCTCGTTTGAACTGATATATGACAGTGTGTATGCCTTGTAACGGCATTCAGGATTGTGCTGAAAGGACTGTGGAATACAACTGTATTGAGAATTTGTCATAACAATAATGGAATGTGATCACTACTATGTGTTGTAAATAAACGTCGTCATATTTAATCAAGAATTAATGGTCCAAGTATCTGATGCTGGTCTATTTGAGAGGCCAGTTTTCACATTGTGTTTGAAGCCCGTTCACCGGGGACCGCTATTTGATTAACTATATTGAAGAAAACTTAGATTACAGCGAATTGAACCCACGCCACACCGGAGAAATCGTCAATCGTCACATCTGACAATGGATAGCATTCGATAGTACCCCCAAATGTAATACATTTTACTGAGATACCAGTAAAACATGACGGATCCACTAAGGATCGTCTGACTCCTACAGTAGTGCATCCAATATCACGCAACACTGATACCTGTCTGTAATGTAGTAAACCTATCGTGTGTGGATAACACCGGTAAAGCATGTCCACATATTAATCTTGGCTTTACTCCAGGCTCAAAAAAAAATTATACATTCTAAGCAATCTGAATTGTTTTCAAAATTTACGCTGCATGCGTTAGCATGAGTTTTATGATTGTCTTCTTCATTATTATTGTCTGTGTATTGCTTACCTGACATGCATTGGCACGATTGCGCTTTTTGCTTTAGACGTTTAAAATGATCCCTATCAGACTGAAGCTCTTGGCCTCTTCCATAATTAGTCTGCATATTATGTCAGTCATATGAGCACCTACAAACTTTACAGTGTTCTGACTGTGAGGAGTTTTTGTGTTCTAAAAGTAAAGTTATTTCTATCAGATCGTTTATAAAATCCGCCTTTGGAACGGTGCCAGTAGCCACCATCATGATGGTCAGTATAGTCACGATACTATATAGAAGGAAATCTGTGACGCGAAAAATTATATTCTCCCTTGAATGAGTGCGTCGTGTTCCTGTGAGAATAACTTTATGAACTGTGAGTATGGGATCTCAATGAATCTCATGTGTAAGCACGTCAAACTGTACACACTGGCAGTGCTTCCAGCGAGTTAAGCTTACTCATTGCTTTGTCACAGTGTGCGGTCATATATTTCGTATCCAGAACTTCCATGTCAGAAACATTTCTTGGCTTTCTTTCATGAAAATAGGCTAACATGTCCGTACTGCAAGAGGACATAACCTTGTCACGCAAAATCAGATCAACTAAACCCTCGAAAGTCTTCGCAATTCCCGACACAATCCACCAGTTGAGGCACATTTTAATGGAGGATATAAGTTCCTTGTTAGCTTCATGAGACAAAGTTTTCTTCCTTTTCCTGTAACACTCCTCACCAATTAAGTATTTATGTAAGAGAACTGCTTTATCAACAACATAATCTTTTATGCCATTCTCATCTAAAATGTAAATAGCAGTCAAAGAATTGCCAGTGAGGTCTTCAATCAAACGTGTTACCCAGGATTTCCTAGGCATGATCACCTCTGTACAATTCGGTTCAAACTTCACAAGAAAGAAAGAAAGGAATATCATCTACTGCAGGTACAAAATTAAGCAGTCGTAGTTTATAATTAACAGTATTCGCTTTCTTAACTCTTAGTATACGAGCGGCCTTCTAGACAGGCCGATGATCGATCCCCGTCAATAGCGAAAATTTATAGCTGAATGCATGTTTGAAACCATTGAACAATTTAGTTACGTGCATGATATAGGGGTTACATTTCTTCACATTTTGATATATCACACTTATGTTATCTTTATAAATAAATTATTTATTGCAAAATCTGTAATGGTAGTCATGAAAGGCCGCTCGTATACTAAGAGTTAAAAGAACCAGTATCCTCAAATGCTGGATCCTTGCCTTTCAGTGTCAAGCGAAACTTTTCAAGTTTGAATTATTTCTCTCTCTCTCTCTCTCTCTCTCTCTCTCTCTCTCTCTCTCTCTCTCTCTCTCTCTCTCTCTCTCTCTCTCTCTCTCTCTCTCTCTCTCTCTCATCTTGAAGTTGCTGTTGTTTTAACTTACACGCATCCTTATCCCTCTTAATTTCCGCTAATTTAATTTCTTTCTCTAATTTCTCTCTCTCTCTCTCTCTCTCTCTCTCTCTCTCTCTCTCTCTCTCTCTCTCTCTCTCTCTCTCTCTCTCAAGTCTCTCCTCTTTCTCTAATTTCTCTTTTTCAAGCCTCTCATCTTTCTCTAATTTCTCTTTCTCAAGTCTCTCATCACGTGCTAATTTGTGAAGTTAATTTTGTTGGTCTTCTTTCAACTTCTGTAACTCTCTCCCTCGTGAGCTCTTTCTTCTCTTGCTACAGCTTGAACATATTTTTCAAAGGCTTCGCCTTCCTTACCAAGTTACAGACTCTGTTCTATCAATTCCTCAAAGGTAAACATGATGCTATAGTGGTTTATGTCACAATTACTTAGTCGTAATAAATTAGATTAATCAGTCTGGTAAAGAAAACTCGTACCAATATATTATCTTAGACCTGTGTCAAGACTGCGTTCTTCAAAGAACGTCTAAGGATACCGCAATAATACTAATATTAATAACAATGAAATGAAGTAAAAGTAAATTGGAAATGCATAACTACAACAGACGATAAAGACACTAGTGTAAGCATCGAAAGAAACATGACGAACGGTACACCCATAAAGAAAAATAATGCTATAAAATAAAGCAATAGCAACCACTAAGATATCACGGAGACACAGGCGCAAGACTTCTTTAAATGTACATAAAAATGTGTAAATATTGTTTTAAAAGGAAGGGAAGACTGACAAATTACGAATAATAATAATACAAAAATAAGGTCAACTAATGACGTAAATCACAACAGACTAAGACGTGACGTCACAACTAAGCACGGAAGCTATATAATAAATTCAAACAGAGCGTTCATTATAACGGCAAATGTTGCCTGCTCTCTGAAAGAAATTATTACATATGGTGCCTAAAGACCCGTCTCGAACAGCCCCATCGGAAGAGTATGCTACCCAGAGCTCCTAAATCATCCGCACGCCAAAAACCAAAGAATTGACATAAAACGGATATCATATAGGAGGAGAAGGGAGTGCCACATAAGATATTTGACGACTAATAGTAACACAGCACAACACCACTTATCTTAAAATAAAATTCTCCCAATGAACAGATGTGTCATCAAGCAGAGATGCTAGAATTGGTCTATAATGAAGTAGTGCTCAAGATCCACGTAAAATTGTGTGTCGATTGTAGGAGGCAAAGGTACTGAACCTCCATGCAGACTTCTCCTTGAAGATCCGCGACGAAAGCTTCTTCAACGATAGCGATGACGATATGCAAACACCACGATAACGGATTAGGGACATCAATGAACCGACGACAGCTCGACAGCGTCCAAACGGATTTGAAACTGGAAGCTCTGAACTGTGGCAACGACGAATCTTGATAGTTGTCCCTAGAAGTATCTTACAGTCGCCACTGTGCTTGACTGTAGTTACGGGTAACCAATGACCGTTAACCGTTGAGGTGACCTTGGTGAGAGTTCAACCGCGTTTTCTCTGCATGATAGGGACTGCAATTTTTGTACATTTGTAACATGTTCGTTGTTCTCGCGATATAAGTACTTCTTATTATGTGATACTGAAACAATATTCCGTCAATATCAGTGCTGGCATTCACTGTATCAAAAGCTTCCTCTCGAATGACCGGGACAACATTTCATCTCCGAGATTAAGGCAACAATTTCTTCAACATAATCCATGTTTGTTATTTTCAATTCATGTTCTATTACAAATTCGATAGATCTACAGGCTTTGCACGACAAATAATTTCCAAACGGCTTGGCCTAAATAAATGTTACGAACAGCTAAAGGGTTTGTGATCTGGTGTTGGTGTGGTATCAATAAACGATTACTCAATACTTCAAAACGAAATGGCCAAACGTAACTTGATTAATAGTACTCTTGATCTCCCAGATCGCACGCAACATTTTTAATAACGTCCACTTAAACTTCACTTCTCTAAACAACATCTGGAAGTCCTCTCAGTACAGCACAAGCACAAAATTAAGATTATATCAGAGCTGTGTGCTTTCTGTGTTTCTCTATGGTACGGAATGCTGGAGAGTTACAGAGAAGGAAATGTCGAAATTGTCATCTTTTCACAGAACATGGAGCCGCGGTAGCATAGTGGTTAGTGCACTGGCTTCCTAGCGCAGTGGCCTATGGTTCGATCCCCAGATGAGGCGGAAAATTTTTAGGCCACAAACGGCTCCTGGGTCGACCCAGCCCCAAATGGGTACCAGAGCTACTCTGGGAAGGTTAAGGCGGCCGGCGTGATGCCGACCACATCACCCCTCGTGTGCCGACGGTCAAGATAATATGGGCCTAATACCATATTCCCAATATGCCTCAATGGGCGTGTAACGGGTTCCTTTACCTTTACCTTCACAGAACATGCCTAAGAAAAATTCTCCGAATCTTTTGGCCGAATACCATCACCAACCAAGATCTGCTTACTCGGAGCAAGCAAGAGGACATGCACACCATCATAGCTGGCAGACGCTGGAGCTGGGTTGGCCATGTCCTCAGAAGAGACCCCGATGCCATCACAAGAACAGCTATGCTATGGACCCCTGAAGGAAAACGAAAGAGAGGCCGACCAAAAACAACTTGGCGGAGGACTGTGGAGGCTGAGATGCAAAGAATGAACCAGAGTTGGGGCACTGTACGAAGGATGGCCGCCGACCGAGCAAAGTGGAATCAATTTATTGTTGTTCTACAAGACGCCACCAGGCGTGATGACCACTGACTGCTTTGACAGTCGGACGCTAAAGATCAAAGAAGAAACTTCACTTCTCATAAAATCCTTGATCATCATCATATCACAAAATCTACTTAATTATAATTTATTCATGCATCGAACATCTCAGTGCCTCTCAGCACATACATATTTTATACACACATACCTTGCGGAGTCCACGTTCAGTTAATTATTCAATAACCATCAATTGTAATGTTCGTATTATTTCTTTATTCCCTTATTATCCACATACATGTATCCGACACTTTCCTGAAATATTATAACATTGAGAGACGACTCCTTCATAAGATTCAACACTGCCTATAATACAGCCGGTCCATACCGACATATTTTACACAATCCTTAAATACAGCTAGTCCCGACGGATATCCTCCACACAAATCTCTCGTTGCTACTCCAAACAATTTTATGTCACCCTCACAACCACTTATAAACACATTCGCATCCATGCCCTTTTGTGCATTACATAGCTTTCAAGTACAAGACCCTATGTGGTGCACAAAAAGGTTCATAACAAAAGCTCCTGATTTAGACTTTGACACTTATGAAATTGAATTAAGTGAAAGAAGTAAAGGCATTGCTGATAGATCAAATGAAGGAGGCAGGTCAAAAAGGCATAATCCAGTTGACATATGTGACTTAATAGAAGTTCAAACATGTGTTACTTAAGATATTGTGATAAAAGCATTTTATTTTTAAATATCGCCTTTATGATACCCTGTTTAGTCAGTAGGGTATAATTAGGGTAGATTTTGCGATTCCTTCGTTTCATACGCAAAGTCTATGTTAGCCCTGATTGCGCTGGTCCTGATAAACAGATTTAATGAAGCAGCAAGTTTATATCTGATGGATATCAGTGTGTGGCGGTAAGGGTGTAACAGGGGGGTGTGGGGGGTGGATGTGGGGGTGGGAGAAACACTGACCTATTTCATATTTTTTTTAAAAACACAAATATAAGTCGGGAGTAAATTATTTAAGATCCAAATAGGGAAATAATTTCTCGACTTAAACTCGAGTTTATACGGTAAAACATGTAAGTTTATAATTTTAAATATGAAAATTGAATATTTCAAAAAAAAACATGTTACTTTGCTCGACTATAGACTATATAATTATATTGGTTAGTGTTTTACTTTTCTTCAGTGTAAAAATGAAGGTTCTCCCTATACTTTTCCAGAGATATCTCCAATCTCTTTCTAAGAAAATAGCTATTTGATACAGTGTACGTTTTTAAAATACTATATGCGTCATAACGCTGGGAAAATAAGTTGTAATGCGCATGTGCAAAATACCTCAGTAGGGATAATAAATGAGGTCCCCAATATAACTTGAGTTGTCTTGTCTTGGTACTAGGGGTTGGTACTAAGGATGCGGCTGTCTTGTGATTTTTTACTGTTGATAAGTCAGTTCTGCTATTTAGCGCTACTTTTGACAAAGAATGGAGTCCATTTTTAACACATTCAGCCAGCGCAATGTCTGTTAATCAAAAAATAAGTGTAAATTATTTATAACCACATCAGCTTAAAAACTGTGTTCTTATCAGCAAAACAAATTTATCTGGACAAACCTAAAGGCAAATTGGCATTTCAGCCCAAGTGGATCCGAGTAATTATAAAGTTCTTATGAATTCTACTTTTAACATTGGTTAATATATAACAATTAACTATTTTGTCTTGTTAGTTTAATCTTGACTATGAATAACCAGTTCTGTTTTGGCTGTATATAATATTGTCATCTCAAACCTTTGTTGTGTTTTACGCTCATGCGGCCGAATGAACACATGTAAGTAAAACTTTATTTGTAGATACATTTCGCTAGCCTAAACGACTGGAGCCGACTATGACTTGAAATAGTACAAGGTAAACAGATGACAGATATTCAAAACAATAAACGAAATTTGCTGACAGAATTTTTATCCGTATTAATGGTTTAAGATTATAAAATAAAGTCATAAAATATTGATTAGTTTGTGCACAATGCGTACGTGTCTCATGAAAAAAATTCACGTGACCATTTATAAATTAATATGAAACAAATATAAAGGTATGTTATCAGGCACTCGCAGGAAATAAAGAAGTAGAACACCAGACAACAGAAAAACAACAGACATGAGTGGCTTACCCAGGATTTGAACACTGGACCTTCGGTGCGACAACCCCGCCTAGCCATGCAAGCGAATCACACTATCCGCTCTGCCATCTACGCATCATCAAAAAATGATGTTTCAATGGCAGGTCAATAGTGCGAACCACAATACACGACACCAGAAGTCCTCCATGGGCAGTTCAGCCTATTAATGACGCAATCACTTCTGTTGTATTTCTATCAAGCAGTATAGGCCGAATCCAACAAGACCCTTAGGACCTTAATACTGTGTCCAGTAAATGATAGTAGACTAGAACAGTGAGAACAGGATAGTGGGTAGGTTTGGTATTGTACAAACATTTATTACAAATAAGGGAGGGAAACCTGAGGCCTGTAAGCAGAGCGGATAGTGTGATTCGCTTGCATGGCTAGGCGGGGTTGTCGCACGGAAGGTCCAGTGTTCAAATCCTGGGTAAGCCACTCATGTCTGTTGTTTTTCTGTTGTCTGGTGTTCTACTTCTTTATTTCCTGCGAGTGCCTGATAACATACCTTTATATTTGTTTCATATTAATTTACTGTTTACAGGCCTCAGGTTTCCCTCCCTTATTTGTAATAAATGTTTGTACAATACCAAACCTACCCACTATCCTGTTCTCACTGTTCTAGTCTAGTATCATTTACTGGACACAGTATTAAGGTCCTAAGGGTCTTGTTGGATTCGGCCTATACTGCTTGATAGAAATACAACAGAAGTGATTGCGTCATTAATAGGCTGAACTGCCCATGGAGGACTTCTGGTGTCGTGTATTGTGGTTCGCACTATTGACCTGCCATTGAAACATCATTTTTTGATGATGCGTAGATGGCAGAGCGGATAGTGTGATTCGCTTGCATGGCTAGGCGGGGGTTGTCGCACGGAAGGTCCAGTGTTCAAATCCTGGGTAAGCCACTCATGTCTGTTGTTTTTCTGTTGTCTGGTGTTCTACTTCTTTATTTCCTGCGAGTGCCTGATAACATACCTTTATATTTGTTTCATATTAATTTACTGTTTACAGGCCTCAGGTTTCCCTCCCTTATTTGTAATAAACGTGACCATTTATACTTTGTGCTTAGATTGTAGCATTAGATTATTTTCATTGTATGTTTGGTCTTGTCTCTTCTACTTTTATCTATTGCGTATGACATGAAGCCTCCCTTGCAGTGTTGATTTTTGGGTTTTCTATTCTGTCACATTCAACAAGACCATACCAAAGGATTGGGAGATTGCCATAATAAAACCGATTTTTAAAAAGGGTGACAACCGACAATGTGGAAACCATAGAGGTGTAGCCGCGTATACCGTAATTTTCTTCAGATACAGACTATATCCCACTACAAAAACAGAAAGAGGCACAGATTAACATATAAAATTAATTCTTATGAGAAACAGAAGATATTAAAAACGATGAGATGCATTTTTTATTGGGGTCGAGCTTCGCTTCACGTGTCACAGAGTGGTCATGTGATCTCTCTGACCAATCAGGAGCTCAGCATGTTTCCCCCGGCAGGAATTGAGAACAGGACGCCATTCAGTCAGGGAAGGAAAGCGAATCCTAGCAGACGTGTTTTAGTCTAGCGCTGTGAAATTATTAGTTGAAGAGATCAACTTTAGACTTTTTCATCCATTGTGCATTCTATGATGTTGTGTGATATTGTGTTTTCAGAATATTGTAAGTATTGACTACAAATGATTACACTTTGGTTAATAGATCACACAGCTATGTCTACGGCAGACTTAGATTCGAAGATTTAAATGAGAAAATGAAACCTGAAACCTTGTGGAGAGAAAATGCTCTATGAATTGGAGAACAGTAAACCTATGGATTCCCACATCAAAACAAAAGAAAGCTTTTGCATAAAGAACTATACTGAAGAGCCGGCAGTATATTTGCGAGGACAGAATCTAAATACTCAACGTAGGAATACAGTAGAAACAAGGAGACAGTCTCATGAATAAATGAAGATTTAGAAAAGGTGCAAAAGGAATTTTGCATTAATGAAATGGTACCAGATGTTTTACACAAATTGTTAACTGCTGTACATATGCCTGTTTCATAGACATTGTTGTATTTGACCAAGTTCAGTTTTGCAAGTAAAGACTATTAAAAGTTATTGTTGTGAAACCCAATGCTGTTGAAGAATCATATGCTTGCAGTTGGCCATCATGCAAATAAATCAATGTATCATATAAAAACTAATCGCTACAGGTGCAACATAAATAAAACCCATCTGCTCTAACACAAAACATCCTAGAGGATTATCCCCGAACCTGGTAAACTCCTGTAAGACTGTAAGAGAGCAATTACTAACTCTAGCAGACCAGCTAGTATCTAAACCTAACACTCTCTGCAAAAACAGCAACCCCCAACTGCCCCACTCGGCCACAGAGGCATATCCCGTCTCAGTGTCCCTGGTAAAATCTACTCTAGAATCCTGGAGCAGAGACTCAGACGCCTAGCTGAGCCACAAATGGATGAGATCCAGTGCGGCTTCCGAGCCAATCGAAGTACTCAAGACCTAATCTTCACACTCAGACAGTTGAGTGAAAAGGCTCTTGAGTATAAGAGTGAGATCCATCTTTGCTTCTTAGATCTGGAATAGGCATTTGACAAGGTCCCCTGGAATAAACTCTGGGACGGTTTGGCAAGTAAGAACATTCCATCACCTCTGATTCATGCTATACAGAGCTTCTACAAGTCTTGCAGAAATTATGTGAGGACGGCAAACCATATGTCAGAAGAATTCAGGACCATCATTGGTGTAAGACAAGGTGATATCCTGTCACCTTATCTTTTCATACTCCTCATGGACGATGTCATCAAGGCATGTAAGGAGAGGACAGGAAATAGACAGGTGGGGAATACGAGACAGTTAGTTGTCCCATTACCCTATCGCACCAGCCTCATGCAGGAAATGCATTTAACCCTGCACCACCCAATTAAATGTTCATATGCCCTGTTAAGGCATATTTCACTGAATTACTTCTGACCAGGTTTGCGTCACGATGTTAGACAATTTGTGAGAGATTGCTCTGTTCGCTATAATCCGGACAACCAGAAAGATGAAACTGCCAAGAAAGAGTTTGAGCAAAGTACCCATCAGCCAACATTGGATAACTCGTACCTCAACTCAACATATATGTGTAGCAAGGCAGAGTTACGGCAAGCGCAATAGGACGACATAACCATAGCGCCATACTTTGAATAGAATCGGATAAAAATAACCCCTGCTTCAGGTGGAATTTTCCACACAGAGGGAAGAATTATTTATCGACGGACTAGGCAAGGGAAGCAACTCTTAGTGTCCCTCCCTTTAAGACCCTCCGTTATGAAAGCGGCTCATATATCTTCATCGGGGGAACATGTTCCCGTGGGTACCACTATGCATAGCCTTAAAGAGGTGTACTTTTAGCCCAACCGATGGAAAGACGTTCGTCAGTACGTATTGAACTGTACACATTGACAAGCGAGTAATTCAAACGCTCGCCGAGATAAGGAGGAGAGGAAAAACTGTCGCACCGAGAAACAAAACCAGTGCACAGTAAACCCACGGACATGTGACCGCCCAACGCTGGATATTCTACAAATATCCTAGGATAGGGGGTCTGTGACGATATGGTTTTGCGATCTCAAGTCCACTCCCGCAGTATTGCATTACATTCCCGTGCGAGTCATATTTCCTTATTTTTCTCTCCCGTCATTATTATGTAGCATATTTTATGCACCATTATTTTACTCTCTATGCTGAATTTAGTAGGAAAAAGTCTCTAACACCCCACTCCCCTATGGAAGTATTTGCTATAGGACTGTCTTTATCTTGTTTACCACTCCTCAAACGTATTTACGTTCCGCCAAGTGAACTGGGGTATTATCGTAACAACGCCCAGTCAATATCACGGTCAGCGAGCGATTTTCTTATCATGAAAAACCGCCTCGCCACCTTTTGTTAGATACAGTGCCTGTTTACCCAAGTCGGTCGTTCCCGATCGCTTCAATAGAAACTACGATGTCTGTCGGGGCAAAGCCGTCGGAAGGATGAGCGATAATTAGATTTTCACATGCACTGGGCCCTGTCGGGGAGACATCTTGGCGGAAGACATTACGCCAGGACAACATGGTCACAATATTGTGGGATGCAGATAGGTGCAGCCGGAACAATATTTCGTCTTATTATAAAGAGGTCACGCGTGGAATTTTAAATTTAACACTAAAACACGCGAGGGGATATTTTGAATTAAAACTTCCCCACCCAAACAGTGCTAGAGAGATTTGATTAGTTTGAAGTGAGATGCCGGAATATACAATGAATTATATTGGAACATTCGGCGGAAATGCAATCCGTGATTGAACTGAGAATGAGAGATATAATCTAGCAAACTCAGAGACACAGAACAGACAGCTTCGCAACTTCATAGGAGCAACTCCCAACAGCCAGGAAGAGAAGGATCGGGCCTAGAATTCCTACATCAAAAGTGACAGATCGACAGTATTTGGGCAGCTCTGAAACCTTAAGAGTAAACCTGCATATTTAAATACACCGACTGTAAAAACTTCAGGACCAGGACTTTAAAAATACAAGCCAGTAAACCTAGGAATTGGATCATGAAACATAAGAGAAATAATATCCCAGACCAAGTGTATCGCAGAACACCCGTCGAAGAATTATTAGTTTCCCAGACCAAGTGTATCACAGAACACCATCATAAGAGGAATTTCTCATACGAAATTGATTCGAGAGCATATGCACCGAAATTTCTCGCGTCCATCTGAAAACCTGTACAAGGAAGATTGTGTATTCCCAAAAAAGGTGGGTTCGTGGTTACAAGCCATCAGACGATTTGTGGTACTAACGCCGCTAGTGTGAGAGAAAAGCATCTACCATAACCGCCTACAGTGGAAGAGAATGTGGAGAAAGCTTTCGTCATCACAGAATTGATGAACCACAGCGCAGAACTCATTCATACAAGCTAAGTGCTAACTAAAAGGCAACAGCAAAAAGGGACAATTCCAGTTAAACTTTAAGTATAAAGTTAAATTCCCACCCACGTCTCAATGACGAGAACTTTATATCCATTAAAATTCCGCTAATCTTTCCATATTTATTTTAACGTGTTAACGACTATTTTACTATAAATATATAATATTATTTATATATATATTCATGTAATATTATTCTATATGTTATAAATATAATTCATATGTTATATGAAACTATATATATATGCGAAATCTGGTATCGTGCTAGCTGAAAAAGTTCCTATGGATTTACAGGCTTGTGGATGAGAGTAGGGTTGAACATGATTTGGATGGGTCAACAGCTTGTTCTCTCCATTTAACTGTATGCCCATAGCTTGCGCCATGGAGGAGGTGACGATATTGTTATCCGTTAGTCTTCTCCCTTATAGACATGTGTCGGCCTTACAAAACAACGGACTTAAGTAGCTAAGTTTACCGGTGCTGTTTTTGCGCATGTTTGCCCAATTGGCAGTAGGCTACAGGGCGTCCTAGGGCTGGCCTTACTTCCGACAGTGGGAGAGGTTTCTATGCTGGATCTCACTGTGACAGCTAACGGTTGCCGCTTCAAGACTGGGCTAGCCCCCAGTATCAATTAAGGTGTATGTCCGCCACTATGTTGCTTTTCCCCATTGGGTTGGAGATGTTGCAAGTGGCAGAGTGGTGAGAGGCTTGAAAAATTTTGGGCAAGTACTGTGTCAAAAATGGTTAGCTCTATGAGAGCATAGATGGGGGGAACGTTATAAATGGTATGATCGTTCGCGAGTTGGTTAAACGTTAGACAGGTGGAGAGCAATTAGTTACACTATAAGAAGATGAGAGTATAAGAAGAAGTTCATCACTTCAGAGAAATTGAGTTAACTTTGCGGTTTATAGAATCTTGTGTATTTGTTTTTGTTGTTATTTGTGAAATTGTGTCGGTTATAATTGTGGTTTAAGAGCGTTTTTGTTTGTAACTAATAGAGATAATGGTAACTTAAAAGTGTCGTCGAATGTGTAGGGTAGCCTTGATCAAACGATGTAGGAATCCAGGCTCCTCAATTATTGATTATGTGCTTAAAAAAAAACTTTTGTAAGAGTGGATTGATAAACTGCTATAATCTTTCATATGTAGCGCATGGGAGGGAGATTAACAGATTTCGCTGGGTCATAGAATGATGGCCTAATATTTGCGATTGGATTACAGTTTTACTTTCATATTCCATTTATAGTTGGGAAGTTTATGCTGTAGTTTTCACAGGTGGGAATTGTGTGGATCTTATGAAAACAGTAAAGAGCAAGTAAGGAGGATAATTGGTTAGGGTTTGTTAGGTTCGTTTATTAAACATCACGTTAGAGTATGTATATATACGGTGACGTTATGAAACGCGTTATGAACTAGTCATATGTGGCTGGGTGTAGGTTGTTAATCTGACACTCCTGGCCGCAGGCCACAGCAGTTTTCATTATATTTATTTAAATGCAGTGTGGGTTGACACTTTTCGAGACATTGTTAACGACATTCGTGTGATCTTTATGCATAGTTTTTTGTAAAAGTGATCAACTCGCGCACGCTTCCGCGAATTTGTCTTATAAGGTTAAAGGTAGTATTAGAGATAGTGTCATAGGGGAGTGAAGCTTCCTAGAGTTAACTAAATACGGATGAATTTATGCGGTTAACTCATGAAGTTTTTATATTTGCTTTTTTGTCTTTCCATAATTCTAAGAAGTAGCATCTGGTACGATTTTAAGTGGATAGTTTTGGAGCACTGAATTTTGATTTGTAGTTTTAGAATGGACTGCATACTTGTTGGTTCGAGGTAGTGTCTTACATGTGCAGTCGATTGCAGTCTGTTCTATGTAAGGTTGTGTTTTGTAGGTAAGGTTGTGGTGTCGTTGAATTGCGTGTAGTGATAGTAGATGTCTTCATTTGGCTGCTTGCTCTCTTTCATGTGCGGAGGGGAGGAGTGGGGTGGGGGTGTGTTGGGGTGGGTGGGATGTTGGGCTTGTAGATGATGGTTGATGATAGACATAGGCAAAACGGCGCATGCTTGTTGATTTTTGATGTGGTTCGGGTCCATCGTCGCATTGACATCTGCTGCGTGATCACCAGAGACACAGACTACTGTGCGTAGGCTGAGTGCGCGAGAGAGTAGATAAGGGGTCTTTCGGTCTCTGATATAGCGGTATTGGAAGGGGTGTATGGGGAAGTGACACGCTTAACGGATGTTGGGTTGGTGGTGGCATCTCATAGCAGGGACCTGAGTGTGTCGTGGGTATGTTGCCACGTATCCTCGCGAGGTGTGGATGTGCTCTCCATCCAACGTTGTTTATTTTTACTCAGGTAGTGGTGGGGAGGATTTTTTTAAGTTAGTTTGGGGGGTTAATATCCTTGGTGATTAAAAGGTTTAGAGGAAGAAGGATTTAGTGAATGATGGAAATATAAACTCTATTCGTGTCAGAAGTAGAAGGGTAGAGACGAAGATTTATGTTAGTTGTGTGTAGTGTGTGAGTTATATTGGTGATTTGATCGATAAGTATTGGTTAATGCCGGTAATGCCTGGGGTATGGTTAGAGTGTGGCATAAGTAGCCCTGGGGGATGGAAGGATACTGATGACAGAGGAACTGGGGGATTGCAGTCTGGGTTTGGGTATTCAAAGTAGCTCTGCACCGTGAGCCATCCTTGGGTAAGATAGTAATTATATAGGGATTATTTTAAAAATGACTGGTTGATGGTTTATCAAATAGTGAATGGCAGCTGGTCAGGTGATAGCTTATGGCTCTCATGTGCTAGAATGAATACAAACAGTTTCACGAGTTGCCAGGAACTCTACAGATCTGAGGGGATACGAGAAGAAAGTTTACAAATGTCGTACGCTGTTTGCGCAAATGGACTTACGTGGCTCCAGCTCAGTGAGAGCATCCACCTCCTGTCTGCAGCGTCGCTCCATACAGGCAACATTAGACATAAATGTATGACGGTATAAAGAATTAGCACTTGCCTTGCGCCACCCATAATAAAGTAATGACGGGCAACCGCTATATTAAAACCATTCAGGCGGATATGGTAGCTAAGCCGATAAGGGTAAGCAGATGAGAGGTATGGCGTTCGGAGCTAGCGTACTCTGTAGCTTGTATCGCTAGAGGAGCATAATTGAATTTGTTGTATCAGCCTTGCAGGCCCTTGATGGTGGGGTCAAACCTTAGTCGTGCCAACTATGTGGAGGGAGCTAGGGTGCCGAACCTAAACATTTAGAAAAAGAACTCAGCAATGCCAGTTGAGTAGCTTGGCCTCTTGTATAAAATAAACACCTCAGTGCAGGGGGTTGGGATGGGATTGTCCCTCCTGATTTTAAGTCAAAATAAGTGCTAGTAAGAGCAGTTCCTATTTCAGCGTACATCCGCCTGTCAACTAGGATTGCTTGTGCCACAGTTGCTCTTGGGAAGAGAAGAAAGACGAACTATGTCCTTCGTCAAAGTACAATGCGAGAGATGCCAATTAGATTGTTGAATCACTGTGACTAAAATAAAGGAGAACAAGAAGTGATTGCTAGCAAAAGCCTAACAAGAAGATTCGATTTCTCTTCTTAGTATAGTGGGTGAAGTGGTTTTTTGCCTACAGTCCTCTAGCATTGTCTTACTGGTGCGAACTACGTCGTCGCTGTGAGGAAGTATATGATGAGGTGGGCGCGGTTAAATCTTATTCGTACATAGTCACAAAGTATGTGGATTCGACTGGGGTCAGATATCAACTCAACAGCGAGACATGATTTCTCTCAGTCCTCACTGTGTAACTTCTCGTGCTCCGCCACTTCAGTTAAGGCGACCAGAGTCCCATGAGTAGAAGTGGTGCAGCCAAAGCCGCAAAGGTCATTATTATAACGCCTGTTTCATCTGACCACACAACAATGCAGACATCAAACGACCAGGTACGAGATAGTGAGGGAAGGACCCCTTAAGACACATCCTCGGCTATGACAACATAGGCTGGGAGTCACCTTCCTAAAATGCTGAATGATAATAGTCATTCCATAAACAGGAATGAAGGGATAAGGTCCAATATGAACTGGGGCAAGCATATTCACAGCCCTTTGATATACGTGAAGGAGTGTGGCGTTAAAACAAGGCTGTGTTTCTGGCTGGCTCCGAACCTCTTCGGAATTCTTCAATTTGGCCTTACTCTTGAAACATGCATTCAGAGAGATGCAACTGACTGGAATATGCCTTCACACTAGGTCAGATGGCAGGTTCTGTTTAATCTTTCAAGGCTGAAGGCAAAAAAACAAAAATCAGAAGGGTCACTATAAGAGACTTGTTGTTCGCTGATGATGCTGCAGTCGTCACTCAAAGCCAACAGGAGCTTCAGAGCTTGATGAATCGCTTCACTAAAGCATGCAAGGACTTTGGCCTCACAATAAGTCTAAAAGAAAACGAATGTGCTGAGTCAGGATGTGGGTGCTGCACCAGTTATCACTATCGATAACTATGAATTGGCAGTGGTGCACCACTTCACATACCTAGGGTCTACCATCAATGACAAACTCTCACTGGATACAGAAATCGACAGCCGCATTGGCAACGCTGCAGCTACCTTTGCCCGCCTCACATCGCGTGTTTGGGGAAACTCTAAACTCACAATGAAGACCAAAGCTGCGGTATATAATGCCTGCGTCACCAGCACACTCCTATATGGCAGCGAGACCTGGACGACCTATGCGAAGCAAGAAAGAAGGCTCAATACCTTCCATTTGCGGTGTCTACGCCGCATCCTCGGCATCTCGTGGAAAGATAAAGTGACAAATGTCGAGGTGTTGTCACGTGCTGGCCTTCAAAGTATGTATACGCTTCTTAGACAGCGCAGACTTCGCTGGCTTGGCCATGTTCGCCGCATGGAAGATGGTCGCATCCCAAAAGATATCTTCTACGGACAATTAGCAGATGGCAAGAGAACAGTTGGGCGACCACAGCTGAGGTTCAAAGATGTGTGCAAGAGAGATATGAATG
This sequence comes from Oreohelix idahoensis, assembly GCA_024509875.1. Classification (NCBI taxonomy): domain Eukaryota; kingdom Metazoa; phylum Mollusca; class Gastropoda; order Stylommatophora; family Oreohelicidae; genus Oreohelix; species Oreohelix idahoensis. The sequence continues at coordinate 303,936 of JAMPIV010017629.1, forward strand.
CACTGGACATGGATCCAGCAACATGGGAGGATGAAAGCTGCGCGATCGCACTAAGTGGCGATGCTATTTACGGCGCCACCTCAGATTGGGCGAAGAGAGGCTCACACAAGAAGCAGAGGTGAGGAGAAAACGTCGAAAGGAGCACCAGGAAAATAATAAGCAGCTGAGGGCTGTCACCACCCTCAGGGGCGCATTCCCATAGTCAGTTATGAACTGAAGGGGGCTATTATTAATCTAAATGGCTTTCCCTAATTTTACTGTATCTATATACCCAAATTTCGTCCAGTTTACTCCACTGCCAGTTGAAATCATGCAGCTATCTCGGAGTTTTTCATTGTTAAGGAGGAGATGTCCGTGAATTATTTGCCTAGTCTTACCAGAACTGGGGCTTTTAAGAGCATTCGGCTCCGCCAATTGGGTTACGATCTTTGTTTAATACGCTCCCTACACCCACAATTGGGTGATATGACGGACCCCGCGCTAGTTAGTTATACTGGACCTGGAAAAAATTAATTGTGTTCAGTGAATGCATTACAGCTAATATGTCCAGATTCGTTATTTGCAAAAATTATTATGAAATATCCGTTGGAATAGTCCCAAGTCAATGTTAACAATAAGTTACACTTAGACATCGGTGTTTTTCTGTAACAAGAGGTTTATACTTATGCTTTGACCTGGGCGTATTGTGTCTTAGCTGAGAGTGAATAATCGAGCGGTTTCGCTACTATGGGTAAATATTGAATTGGAATCGCTTCCTCCCCTATTAAATACGGGCGGTCAGCCTTTCAAACAAGCCGGCCCTGCCTTAAAATGTGCCTCGTACTACTGATCACTGGACCCTTTATGATGCTCTGCATTGAACTAAACAAGGATTTTTCGTATTGCCCTTCACCCCCCCCGGTGGACTTATGACTCGTTAATAACGATTCCTGAAATAAAGACGTTTAGCTGTTATCATCTGATTAAACTATACAGCAGATAACTATTTAGGGAAGCACTCTCAAACCACCCGCATGCTTTTGAAGGATACTGTTGTTCCCGATTTAAACTACACGGATGAAAGTTTCTACAGTTTATAGAATCCGACCCATACCAAAGAATTTTTCTATAGTCGGACATTCGTACATTTTGGTAGGCTCATGCGGTCTTCCCCCTATAATTAGAACCCTTCTCATAAGAATGATATCCCCAAACACTTGTCAGGCCACCCACCAAGAACCATACGTCAATACGTTCACGACCTGTGAGCCAGATTGTGTGTGATTCCCCTAAAGTGGACTAGTTTGATTTAAACCGACCCATGCTGTTGAACAAGAGGATTATACTGACTCCAAATACACTAACCAATAGGTTTTTCATCTACTCTCGAAGGACATCTTCTCGAAGATGAAAATGTATTGGTTGCAGACAAGTCTCTGGATGGCATCAAAACATGATCCAAGCTGTAAAATGGGGTATTCCTGGGATTACAAACTTTGCTGAAACGTTTAGACGATAGGGACTAACTACCCAACCATCCCCCCCACGGGGGATCCCTAGTATTTCAAGTCCCTCCCCCCGTTCCCGTGGAACCCCTATATAACCCCCAATCATTCTCATAGGTCATGATGCCCCCACTCCCCCCATGAATGTTTATAACATCCCCATCTACCCAATGTTCCTTCTTCTTAAAACTGTCCCGTTGCCTGAATGTCAAAAACGATATTTTAATACTACCTATTTATTTTACAACAATGTCTCACAGTTTGTCCCAGACAAAACTTGCGGATAACCAATCACGCTGCCAGGTCTGACTCCCCTTGCCTATGTTTTACATATCCTGCTCACTTTTTATGCCCGAAAAAAAATAAACGAAGAATTTGTTGTACAACTGTCATCACAGGCCATTGGAAATCCCCACCGCATCATCACAGTCTGGAACAGCCCGTGATCCAGTATGTTTACATTTATCATCAACAGTTTGACACTTTTCGTCCATACGGCGAGCATGTTTACAAACGGGTAATTCATCTGCAGTTTACATGACGTTGAAATTTTTATATACAAGTCCTCACTAGTGCTTGTGACAAACATGACTGTTTATAACATGTGTTTTTGATGTGTATTAAAACTTTTATGGTGTTCAGTTTACACAAGGAATTGGAGGCGGGGTGTGAGGTTTTGAAATTTAAGAAAATAAATAATATCAACATGAAAGAAAATCTTACGCCAATCCAGAAAAACAGCAGTAGAGAATACCACGTGACATCTGCCATTAGGTCAGGGTTGCCAATTTGGCTTTTTTTGTTGCCAAATTTCACAAATCTAGCTTTTTTAAAAATTTGTTTGGCGCTTTCTTTTTACACGCTAAAACTGCATGGACTGAAAGCAGTATGCGTGTATTTAATTATATTAAAGAAATGCCAAACATAACGACTGAAGCTAATATAAAGTGCAACCCATAATCTAGGCCACCTTTTGAATCCCCTTATACAATAGTACACTACTATACAATACAATATATTATACAATATACTATACTATACAATAGTGAATGCAGTCAGCGACCCATAGCTGTACTGCCTGCGTCAGGACCAGCGAACCAGAGCTGGTCAAGACCGCACTCCACCTCCACGTGGTGGTCCTGGAAACAGTCTGCAGCAGTGCAGTCTGGCTGAGCGAGTGCGGATCGAAATAGGAAGGCAAACCCGGTCCCTAAAAAATGCCGTGCTGAAGTCGGATGTGTCGACCGAAAGGTGCAGATATCACAGCTTAGGCGTAAACAGACACAACGCAACCACCGTCCTTTTCAGGGCGAACGAGGAAGAAGAAGAAGAATCCCCTTATACAATATGACCTACTTATTTTTAGCATTTTTTAAATATCTGGTTGTGAGTGGGGAAGGTATGTGTTTGCGGCAGGATATCAACAAAAGCGACCAAGAGTCTGACAAATTGCTTCAATTTGCATCGGATGGTGCGTCATCTATGGTTGGTTGTAATAACTTAGTGTGATCTAGATTGAAAGATGTGTCTCCTCTCACTGTGTGCATCTCAAATGTATCTGTCATTCACTGGATTTGTGCATTCAACATGCAGTTTCCACACTACAATCACATAAGCATCCTTACACTCGCTAATCCAGCTTGTGCGGTGATTTCAGTCCATTCCGTTTGTTTCTAGATGTAATGTAGTTAGTTTAGTGTTGTATTTAGCTTAGTCTTCTTTCTTCTTCGTACACTCTCAGACGTCCACTTGAATGTTCTCAAAGAAAGCAGTAGTCAGTTTGAGGCTATTTGAATCCACGTAAAGCTTTTCCCGGTCGTTGGCTAAGGACGGAAGAAGAAGAAGAAAGCTTTTCCACGAAAGGAGCTGGCGTCGGCCATATGCACTTTCTCTGTACCACATATAAGGGGCAACTTTGAAGCAGATGTTCAGCAGTCATTTTATCAGTGCCACGGTTACACTGATCGGTAGTTCCTATCTTTAGCTTGTTGAATAGATGGTATCGCAATCTGTTGTGGCCAGTGCGGAGTCTGAAGATTACCACTTGTTCTCTTCTGTGGAGCTGGTAGTAAGCATCATTCTGTGTGTGCCCTGGATTTCAACATTCCATTTGTATCTGATTCTGATAAAACTCTTTGCCTCCTCAAAAGTTATGCTTGCATCAGGCTGAGGTAGCTGTGAACCTTATTTTGCCATTCTGTCAGCCTCTTCATTGCCGGTGATGTTACAATAAGATGGGATCCATTGGATCACAACACCTTTGAATCGTTGACAAAGTTTGTGGAGCACTATTCTGAGATCATCCAGGTCCATCAGTAAAGAAAGCAGCTTGTCTCTCTGCACTTTCTTCTGTCAATATAACTTCTGCTGCAGTTTTCAAGGCCTCTGCCTCTGCTCTGAAGTCGCCACTGACAGCCTTTTTTCTGCATTAGTGCTTAAGGTCAGAAAGACACCCCCACCTCCATTTTCTGTTGCATTTGTTGCTGATCCATCTGTGTATGCATGGGTCCAGGCGTTGCGTAGGTAATGTTTCTCTATGTATTTTGTCGCTATTGATTTTCTATCTGTTGCAGTTTCGCTCTTTTTTCTTTCCATTCCAGGAGTGTTTTCTATGATTTTATGGAAATGATTTTGTTTCCAAACTGGAAGCTTGTGTGCAGTGTAGATGGGTTTAACAGTGGATATTTCATCTATGGATACTGCTCTCATCTGTGGTTTGGTTGATTCCACAAAATTGCTTCGTTCGAGTCTTTGCCTTCTAAGAGCATTTATTCTATGGCACATTGGGTGGTCTATTAGTCTTTTGAATTTTTCGGCCTGTTGCTGAGCCCTGCATTCTCTTCTATCTGTCATTGGCTGAAGGCATGTAATCTTTTCGAGTTATTTTATAGGTGTTGACTTCATGCCTCCCGTTATAATTCTCATTGCTTAGCCTTCAAAACCCATTCTAATTTTTGTGCACGCTAGAAAAATGTAGTCAGCTAAAAAGAAAACATGTTCAGACAATGGGAAATACATCTGGTAATCTGTTGAAAACGGGGAAATCAGGGAAGAAAATAATAGAAAAATATGGAGCTGAGGTGGCCACTCATCAAATAGTGCGTGAATTTTTCATTTCGTTTCTGTATTAGAAAGTGAAAATGGTATCTTTAGAAGACAAGCATTGGAGAAGGCTGACAACGACAAAGAAGCAATATAAATATGGTTCATGCAAAGACGAGCTGGACAGATAATTTTAATACCGATTTTATGGAGAAAGCTGTAATTTTTAATAACAATTAATTAATCAAATGTTTTTGTGTGTGTGTGTGAATAAGTGTTTTTTTAAATTAATCCAATTATCCAAAATTTTGATTATCCAAACATCTAATGTCACAAATTAATTAGGATAAATGGAGTTCTACTGTATAAGTAAATCACAAATATTCAAAATAATTTAGCTAATTTTGATCTCATTCATTCTTTTCATCAATAAATTGTCTAGGATTTCTCAATTTGTTTTCTTCTCTTTCCACAAGTCTGCCCCATTCTCCAAGATATATTCACATTTCAAGAGCCACTATTCTTTCTTCTGTTTGTTGACTGTCAATATTTCTACACCGTTGAGTAATAAAGAGTATATATATATATATACTTGTTCTGGAACCTCCAGGGCAAGACAGGCAGAGGTAGATCAAGAAGCACATGGAGAAGAGAGCTGGAAACAGAGGTGAAAATGATGAGAACGTGGAAAGAACTTGAGAAGATGGCACGTGACAGGACTTGTCATGTGTTTGTTGAAGGCTTATGCACCTTGGGGGGGGGGGGGGGGGGGGGGGGGGGGGGGGGAGGAGAGAGAAAAGGGGGTGGTTATGAATGAATGAATATAATACTTGATGACTCTCATGTTTGTTACTTATTTTTTCTGGGTGTTAATCTCTGCCTCTTGTTTTTGAACACACTACTCAACAGTCTCAACAGACAGATAGATGATACATGAAGAGTGAACTGTTCACAGACACCACCAGTCATGGAACATGATGAAAGATTACAGATGCTACAATATCAAATATATTGGGATAATGTATAATACTAACCTCATCAACCCCTAAAACAAACTACTACAGAAACTCATCATCATCATGGGACGTATTCTCTCCAGAACGATGCTCTGAAACTACCACTACAAAAGCATATGCTTTGACATAATCTTCCTCAGGAGTGGGGGGGGGGGGGGGCATCTCCAGTAGTGCCTCCATGCTCCATATGAAGCCCAAAAAGATTATGATAATGAATGTAATTGCTATATAAATACCATATTCTTTATGAAACAATTGTGACCAACTATAAAACAATCAGCTTTTCAGGAAAATTATGGAAATGGCATGCATTGCCCTGTATAAGCAAAATTGAACACCCATTAAAAGAACATGCATACCTTTCTTTTGATACTGCATTGACCACTAACTATATGCCATGATAAGTTTGATAACAAAGATCCAGTGAAGTTCAAGTGGATCTGAAAGGAATGAAATGACCCCCGCAGAAAGAGAAAACCATAATTCCCTTCCTGTCAATTTTTTTTTGCTGGGTTACTTTCTCACAGTAGTAGAATTACAATAACCAGAGAGACGTAACATCAGTTATTTCAGTCTTAATTCATGTAAGAGTACAAAATAGATGAGAATGTCTATGTTTTTTAACCTTATCAGTTTTTTTTTTAAATGGGTTTAAATTTTACTATTTTTGCATTACCTTTTAGCTCCCCAAGGAGCATAGGCCTTCAATAAACATATCCCAAGTATTCCTGTCCCGTGCTATCAGCTCAAGGTCTTCCTCATCACTTTCACTTCTATCTCCAGCTTTCTTCTGCATATGTATTTTGGCTCCCTCAACCTCTCTTCTAGCTCAGTGGTCCATGGTTCGATCCCCAGTTGAGGTGGGATTTTTTAGACCGCAAACAGCTCCGGGGGATGACCCAGCCTCATGAATTGGGTACCAGAGTAACTCTTGGAAGGTTAAGGTGGCCAGCGTGATGCTGACCACGTCACCCCTAGTGTGCAGATGGTCAAGAAAATATGGGCCTAACACCATATTCCCAATATACCTCAATGGGCGTGTAACGGGATCCTTTACCCTTTTCAACCTCGCTTACCCTGGGGATTCCAGAACAAGGACTACCTTGTAATACTATCAACAGGTTTCCTCAATGTGTGTCCTGTCCATTGTCAGTGTCTTCTTCTCATCTTTTGATCCACACTGGCATCTGTCTGATTCATATCATCATTCCATATCAGTGGTCTTGCCATCATCGTTCCATATCAGTGGTTTTGTCATCATTGTTCCATATCAGTGGTTAAGTTTGTCATTCATTGTTCATATCAGTTGGTTCTTGTCATCATTGTTCCATATCAGTGGTTTTGTCATCATTGTTCCATATCAGTGGTATTGTCATCATTGTTCCATATCAGTGGTCTTGCCATCATCGTTCCATATCAGTGGTTTTGTCATCATTGTTCCATATCAGTGGTATTGTCATCATCATTCCACATCAGTGGTATTGCCATCATCGTTCCATATCAGTGGTCTTGTCATCATTGTTCCATATCAGTGGTTTTGTCATCATTGTTCCATATCAGTGGTCTTGTCATCATTGTTCCATATCAGTGGTCTTGCCATCATCGTTCCATATCAGTGGTTTTGGTCCCCCCCCAATCATTGCTTCCATATCAGTGGTCTTGTCATCATCGTTCCATATCAGTGGTTTTGTCATCATTGTTCCATATCAGTGGTTTTGTCATCATCGTTCCATATCAGTGGTTTTGTCATCATTGTTCCATATCAGTGGTTTTGTCTTCATGACCATTCCAAATCAGTGGTTATTGTCATCATCATTGTTCCATATCAGTGGTTTTGTCAATCATTGTTCCATATCAGTGGTTTTGCCATCATTGTTCCATATCAGTGGTTTTGTCATCATCGTTCCATATCAGTGGTCTTGTCATCATTGTTCCATATCAGTGGTCTTGTCATCATTGTTCCATATCAGTGGTCTTGCCATCATCGTTCCATATCAGTGGTCTTGTCATCATTGTTCCATATCAGTGGTCTTGCCATCATCGTTCCATATCAGTGGTTTTGTCATCATTGTTCCATATCAGTGGTCTTGTCATCATTGTTCCATATCAGTGGTCTTGTCATCATTGTTCCATATCAGTGGTCTTGTCATCATTGTTCCATATCAGTGGTCTTGCCATCATTGTTCCATATCAGTGGTTTTGTCATCATCGTTCCATATCAGTGGTTTTGTCATCATTGTTCCATATCAGTGGTCTTGTCATCATTGTTCCATATCAGTGGTCTTGCCATCATTGTTCCATATCAGTGGTTTTGTCATCATTGTTCCATATCAGTGGTTTTGTCATCATTGTTCCATATCAGTGGTTTTGTCATCATTGTTCCATATCAGTGGTTTTGTCATCATCGTTCCATATCAGTGGTTTTGTCATCATTGTTCCATATCAGTGGTTTTGTCATCATTGTTCCATATCAGTGGTTTTGTCATCATTGTTCCATATCAGTGGTTTTGTCATCATTGTTCCATATCAGTGGTCTTGTCATCATTGTTCCATATCAGTGGTTTTGTCATCATTGTTCCATATCAGTGGTTTTGTCATCATCGTTCCATATCAGTGGTCTTGTCATCATCGTTCCATATCAGTGGTTTTGTCATCATTGTTCCATATCAGTGGTTTTGTCATCATCGTTCCATATCAGTGGTCTTGCCATCATTGTTCCATATCAGTGGTCTTGCCATCATCGTTCCATATCAGTGGTTTTGTCATCATTGTTCCATATAAGTGGTCTTGCCATCATTGTTCCATATCAGTGGTTTTGTCATCATCGTTCCATATCAGTGGTTTTGTCATCATCGTTCCATATCAGTGGTCTTGTCATCATTGTTCCATATCAGTGGTTTTGTCATCATTGTTCCATATCAGTGGTTTTGTCATCATTGTTCCATATCAGTGGTCTTGTCATCATTGTTCCATATCAGTGGTTTTGTCATCATTGTTCCATATCAGTGGTTTTGTCATCATTGTTCCATATCAGTGGTCTTGTCATCATTGTTCCATATCAGTGGTTTTGTCATCATCGTTCCATATCAGTGGTTTTGTCATCATTGTTCCATATCAGTGGTCTTGTCATCATTGTTCCATATCAGTGGTCTTGTCATCATTGTTCCATATCAGTGGTTTCGTCATCATCGTTCCATATCAGTGGTTTTGTCATCATTGTTCCATATCAGTGGTTTTGTCATCATTGTTCCATATCAGTGGTTTTGTCATCATTGTTCCATATCAGTGGTTTTGTCATCATTGTTCCATATCAGTGGTTTTGTCATCATCGTTCCATATCAGTGGTTTTGTCATCATTGTTCCATATCAGTGGTTTTGTCATCATCATTCCATATCAGTGGTCTTGTCATCATTGTTCCATATCAGTGGTTTTGTCATCATTGTTCCATATCAGTGGTTTTGCCATCATTGTTCCATATCAGTGGTTTTGTCATCATCGTTCCATATCAGTGGTTTTGTCATCATTGTTCCATATCAGTGGTTTTGTCATCATTGTTCCATATCAGTGGTTTTGTCATCATTGTTCCATATCAGTGGTTTTGTCATCATTGTTCCATATCAGTGGTTTTGTCATCATCGTTCCAAAGAAGTGGTTTTGTCATCATTGTTCCATATCAGTGGTTTTGTCATCATCATTCCATATCAGTGGTCTTGCCATCATCGTTCCAAAGAAGTGGTTTTGTCATCATTGTTCCATATCAGTGGTTTTGTCATCATCGTTCCATATCAGTGGTTTTGTCATCATTGTTCCATATCAGTGGTTTTGTCATCATTGTTCCATATCAGTGGTCTTGCCATCATTGTTCCATATCAGTGGTTTTGTCATCATTGTTCCATATCAGTGGTTTTGTCATCATTGTTCCATATCAGTGGTTTTGTCATCATTGTTCCATATCAGTGGTTTTGTCATCATTGTTCCATATCAGTGGTTTTGTCATCATTGTTCCATATCAGTGGTTTTGTCATCATCGTTCCAAAGAAGTGGTTTTGTCATCATTGTTCCATATCAGTGGTTTTGTCATCATTGTTCCATATCAGTGGTTTTGTCATTGCCATGAGAGGGTTGAGATGTTATTAAAATATAATATATCCTGGACACAAAGTTGTATCAGGTGATACCAGGATAGTGCCAGATAAGAGTCTGGTCTTATAAGTAATACCCCCTTCTCTGAAAAGAGTAAGGGTGTATGGATATCAAAGGTAGGGTCAAGCTGTATAAGTTTCCAGGTATGATGTTAGTGTATTATCCTGGATCCCTATGGGCTCCCTCTCAAGATCCTCTCTTGTTTATTGTATTATTATTATTATTGTTGACTCTGCTAGGGGATATTAACAAAATTATTTCAAACAAGAACATGAACTCAACTTTAATAAGTAAGTAAGTCTGTTGGTAAATATTTACAATTTATTTAGCCTATACTGTTTCTCTTTTCGGTCTGGAAAGTTTGAAATGAAATCAAATTTATTTACAACAATAAATCAATAAACATTGAAAATAATTAACAATATCAAAAGTCATTCACTTGTTGAAGGTTATCAACTGGATTAATTATCTCCTTTTAAAGAACATTGATATGATACTAATGAGTTTTGTCACTATTTCTTGATTGTGAAGCTAGTAATGGGTAAATTTATGTCCACACTTTTCATCATTCACTGTATGTTTATTTGCATCTTGTCTTTTAGTATAGGGGTATAATCTGGATATGCTGACCAGTGGCTTTGTTTTGCCACTTATCTTGTGTTTAGAGATCCGTCACTCTCCTGCCATGGACGAACACGTATTTTGAATTTCTCCAGGCGGTGGAAGCTGGGTATCTGGCCCTGTTAACCACAAGGGCACTTGCACCACAGAGTCCAGCAGAGGTGGATGACTCATAAAGTTTTGTTTTGTAGTTGTCAGGATAAAACCTGAAACAAAAATAAACATAACCCCTATATGGTCCATCACTATTCCATTATTACACAAGATGGGGACGATAGGACAGTGTAGACATGTGCTGTCAGACAATATATACCAGCACTGCATAACACCAATGGGCTGATCACACCACCGTTGGCATTTGTCACACCGATTACGGAAACTACTAACTCGCCAATGGCAGATGGATCTATTTGTGTTGAACCTCAAGACGCACGCTAGGCGTGATGGAAGAACAAAATAAAAACTACAACAGATTAAAGTCAAATATACCGCACAACCTCACAACCAGTGATGGCCTCTGAACTGCTTGGTCCACTACCCACATCCAGTTCACCGTGACTACACTTTCCTTTTAAAACCTTAGTTAGATCCATCTGTCCATGATCCGCCTCCATACAATGATTTGGTCTAGTATAAAATACTAAGTAATACCTTGATCCATACATTAAAACAATTTCTGTCCTTCTTTCTTATATTCCAGGCATGTGTCCCATTTCCTCAAGAAATATTTCTTTAAAAGCTTTTCCAAACCTACAGACACAATTCTGCTATCATTCTCAATTTAATTTGAATGTACACAGGCGGGTAAGTCCATCAGAAATTACACAATGGTTGCAGAAACACGTCTACACACTTACCAACACACTGTAGTGAATCAATAGCAAATCATATAATTATATACATATATATATATATCTTTCTTACCCTCAGGCACACACAGACAAGCTGTTAATGGCAAACTTGATCTGCTCTCAGGCACAACTGGCAAAGGCAGTCTTCATTTACAAGTTACCGCTTCTTTCTGCTCGCTGTGTTTTTCAAATCTTATGGCCCCAATTTAGCAAAGGCAAGGTCTATTTATACTAGCACATCCGGCGTATCGGAAAGCAGGGGGCTAACGGGGTATTGCGAATCCCAAAATGAGGCATATTTTGTCTCTCTGTTCAATTATGAAAAACTAGTTTCCCCCTTATCTTTCTTATTTCTGGAGCGATTTTATTCATCTAAGGCTTAAATTATACCCTGAATTAATCTTTATCTTCCTAGCTAAAAAGCTTTTAGTCTCCTAAGTGCATTTTATTCTATGCATATTTTAAATACCTAAATTAGGGACTAACCCCATGTGTCGAAGCCTTTCCACTCAATATATCTCTCTTAATAAACTACTTTTTGTGGAAGTCTTTACACCTACCTCTAAAGTAACATTCCTGTTGTAGAATTAGAGACCTCTTCCAGGTGGTACTTCTTTATTACTTATGTAATTAAATGGCATCCTTCACTCGGTTGCACAGATAGGTCCTAGCCATTTTGACTGTCCAAGGCTGTAGTAAACACACGAATAAGGAAGTCTTTCCATTGACCAATGTATCATACAGTTCTTACAATGTATGGTGCGCGGTGTGGTCAGAGTTACTCAGAATTATACAGATGGCCGCGTTGTGAAACAGACCAACTCACGACAGTCATCATTGTTCCATATCAGTGGTATTGTCATCATTGTTCCATATCAGTGGTTTTGTCATCATCGTTCCATATCAGTGGTTTTGTCATCATTGTTCCATATCAGTGGTTTTGTCATCATTGTTCCATATCAGTGGTTTTGTCATCATTGTTCCATATCAGTGGTTTTGTCATCATCGTTCCATATCAGTGGTTTTGTCATCATCGTTCCATATCAGTGGTTTTGTCATCATTGTTCCATATCAGTGGTATTGTCATCATTGTTCCATATCAGTGGTTTTGTCATCATTGTTCCATATTGGTGGTTTTGTCATCATTGTTCCATATCAGTAGTTTTGTCATCATTGTTCCATATTGGTGGTTTTGTCATCATCGTTCCACATCAGTGGTTTTGTCATCATTGTTCCATATCAGTGGTCTTGCCATCATTGTTCCATATCAGTGGTTTTGTCATCATTGTTCCATATTGGTGGTCTTGCCATCATCGTTCCACATCAGTGGTTTTGTCATCATTGTTCCACATCAGTGGTTTTGTCATCATCGTTCCATATCAGTGGTTTTGTCATCATTGTTCCATATCAGTGGTTTTGTCATCATTGTTCCATATCAGTGGTCTTGCCATCATCGTTCCAAAGAAGTGGTTTTGTCATCATTGTTCCATATCAGTGGTTTTGTCATCATCGTTCCATATCAGTGGTTTTGTCATCATTGTTCCATATCAGTGGTTTTGTCATCATCGTTCCACATCAGTGGTTTTGTCATCATCATTCCATATCAGTGGTTTTGTCATCATTGTTCCACATCAGTGGTTTTGTCATCATTGTTCCACATCAGTGGTTTTGTCATCATCGTTCCATATCAGTGGTATTGTCATCATTGTTCCATATCAGTGGTATTGTCATCATTGTTCCATATCAGTGGTTTTGTCATCATTGTTCCACATCAGTGGTTTTGTCATCATCGTTCCATATCAGTGGTATTGTCATCATTGTTCCATATCAGTGGTTTTGTCATCATCGTTCCATATCAGTGGTTTTGTCATCATTGTTCCATATCAGTGGTTTTGTCATCATTGTTCCATATCAGTGGTCTTGTCATCATTGTTCCATATCAGTGGTCTTGTCATCATCCATTGTCATCATTGTTCCTTATCAGTGGTTTTGTCATCATTGTTCCATATCAGTGGTTTTGTCATCATATCAGTTTGTTCCATGGTTCAGTATCAGTGGTTTTGTCATCATTGTTCCATATCAGTGGTCTTGTCATCATTGTTCCATATCAGTGGTTTTGTCATCATTGTTCCATATCAGTGGTTTTGTCATCATTGTTCCATATCAGTGGTTTTGTCATCATTGTTCCATATCAGTGGTATTGTCATCATTGTTCCACATCAGTGGTTTTGTCATCATTGTTCCATATCAGTGGTTTTGTCATCATTGTTCCATATCAGTGGTTTTGTCATCATTGTTCCATATCAGTGGTTTTGTCATCATTGTTCCATATCAGTGGTTTTGTCATCATTGTTCCATATCAGTGGTTTTGTCATCATTGTTCCATATCAGTGGTTTTGTCATCATTGTTCCATATCAGTGGTATTGTCATCATTGTTCCATATCAGTGGTTTTGTCATCATTGTTCCATATCAGTGGTCTTGTCATCATTGTTCCATATCAGTGGTTTTGTCATCATTGTTCCATATCAGTGGTTTTGTCATCATTGTTCCATATCAGTGGTCTTGTCATCATTGTTCCATATCAGTGGTTTTGTCATCATTGTTCCATATCAGTGGTTTTGTCATCATTGTTCCATATCAGTGGTATTGTCATCATTGTTCCATATCAGTGGTTTTGTCATCATTGTTCCATATCAGTGGTTTTGTCATCATTGTTCCATATCAGTGGTTTTGTCATCATTGTTCCATATCAGTGGTCTTGTCATCATTGTTCCATATCAGTGGTTTTGTCATCATTGTTCCATATCAGTGGTTTTGTCATCATTGTTCCATATCAGTTGTTTTGTCATCATTGTTCCATATCAGTGGTCTTGTCATCATTGTTCCATATCAGTTGTTTTGTCATCATCGTTCCATATTCAGTGGTCTTGTCATCATTGTTCCCATATCAGTGGTTTTTGTCATCATTGTTCATATCAGTGGTTTTGTCATCATTGTTCCATATCAGTGGTTTTGTCATCATTGTTCCATATCAGTGGTTTTGTCATCATTGTTCCATATCAGTGGTTTTGTCATCATTGTTCCATATCAGTGGTTTTGTCATCATTGTTCCATATCAGTGGTTTTGTCATCATTGTTCCATATCAGTGGTTTTGTCATCATTGTTCCATATCAGTGGTTTTGTCATCATCGTTCCATATCAGTGGTTTTGTCATCATTGTTCCATATCAGTGGTTTTGTCATCATTGTTCCATATCAGTGGTCTTGTCATCATTGTTCCATCGTTCGTTCATATCAGTGGTATTGTCATCATTGTTCCATATCAGTGGTTTTGTCATCATTGTTCCATTATCAGTGGTTTTGTCATCATTGTTCCATATCAGTGGGTCATTGTTCATCATGGTATTTGTCATCATTGTTCCATATCAGTGGTTTTGTCATCATTGTTCCATATCAGTGGTTTTGTCATCATTGTTCCATATCAGTGGTCTTGTCATCATCGTTCCATATCAGTGGTATTGTCATCATTGTTCCATATCAGTGGTTTTGTCATCATTGTTCCATATCAGTGGTTTTGTCATCATTGTTCCATATCAGTGGTTTTGTCATCATTGTTCCATATCAGTGGTCTTGTCATCATCATTCCATATCAGTGGTATTGTCATCATTGTTCCATATCAGTGGTCTTGTCATCATCGTTCCATATCAGTGGTATTGTCATCATTGTTCCATATCAGTGGTTTTGTCATCATTGTTCCATATCAGTGGTTTTGTCATCATTGTTCCATATCAGTGGTTTTGTCATCATCGTTCCATATCAGTGGTATTGTCATCATTGTTCCATATCAGTGGTATTGTCATCATTGTTCCACATCAGTGGTTTTGTCATCATTGTTCCATATCAGTGGTTTTGTCATCATTGTTCCATATCAGTGGTTTTGTCATCATTGTTCCATATCAGTGGTCTTGTCATCATTGTTCCATATCAGTGGTTTTGTCATCATCGTTCCATATCAGCAGTCATGCCATTTCAACCTTCTATTCTAAACAAGCACCCATTTATTAAAGTCTGCAACTTCTTGTTTGTTCTTTTTCTTGCTCTCCATGTTTCACAGCCATACAATAATAGGGTAAGGACAGACTTGATATCTGAGGTGAACATTTTTAAAGTGTTATTATTTAATGCGGTAAGGAGATAAAATGTTCTATCCTATATTTCAAATGGAGGCTAAAATAGAAAAATAGAATAATATCAACAACATAAATTAAAATACAAAAACAGATGGCAAAAAGTGAAACAGTATCCAACAGAACAATTCATTCATTCATTCATAACCCTCCACTCCCAAAGGAGCATAGGCCTTCAACAAACACATGCCAAGTCCTCCTGTCCAAGTGCTCCAACAGCTGGAAGATGTAGAGAATACAGAAGACTATTGGCAGCAGGTCAAAACAGTATGGAAGGAGACATGTGAAGAAATACTGGGGAAAAGGGAAAGACAACAAAAAGCATGGATAACAACAGAAACCATCAATAAGATAAAAGACAGAAAAAACAAGAAAGCAGAGTTAAACACAAGCAAAACTAGAAGCTCCAAAGCCAAGGCTCAAGAAGTGTACACAGAAGCAAACAAAGAAGTAAAAAGAAGTATCAAAAGAGACAAGAGGAAGTATATTGAGGAGTTGGCAAGAGAGGCAGAAGATGCTGCAGCCAAAGGAAATATGAGAGAACTGTATAGCAGCACAAAGAAGCTAACAGGGAAATACAAGCAAACAAGTTGCCTCATAAAAGACAAGAATGGGAAACTGCTCAGCAATATACAAGAGCAAATAAAGAGAGAGAGAGAACAGAACAAATTATCAAATAATTTACAAATTTCTAGAAAGCAACAGCAGTTTTTATAAACCCCATTAGCAAAGGTCACATCATCATAAAGATTAAAATATATGATACCCTGTGTAACAAAAACAAAAAGCTAAGCGTCATATGCAACAAAAGTTATAACATGACATTTAACCAACAACCAAAATAGTTATACCATCTAATTCATTCATACTTTTGTTTCCAGAAATCAGCAGCAGATATTTAAAAAAATGTTCTAGCATCAAAGTTAGCTGTAATGGACTCCAGCATTTTCTAACCTGTCAAGATTTAATTTCTTCTCACTTAATGTTGTTATATCTTCTTTTTTCCTTTTCACTCCTTATAGAGCATGGAACCACCACTTCAGCAGCTACCTCTACAGGAAGACCGTCGATAGGATAGTATGGCGCTCTCTCTTCCAAACCTCTACACCTCACGGTAGAAGAGGAACGATTAAGTAAGTAAAGTATTCGTCACTGAAAATTATGAAAACCAATATGCTAGTGGTGTAGAAAAATAACATTTACAGCATTCAACATTTGAAATTTTGACAGCCACCAGATTCATAGTGGTATTCAACATTTTTTGTGATGAAAAATGAACAACATACTAGTGACTGCCTACATTTTCCAGTGCTGTAAAAACTAAGAAATGATGACAAGAACCAGACAAGCACCAGTGCAACATGAGATGAGAAGAAGATGCTGGAGATGGATAGGACACACACTGATGAAACCTGTTGATAGCATTACCAGACAATCCCTGTTCTGGAATACCTAGAGTAGAAGAGGAAGACCAGAGAACACATGGAAAAGAGAACTGGAGATAGACATGAGAGGAGCTGATGGCATGGGACAGGAAGACTTGGCATAAGTTTGTTGAAGGCCTCTGCTCCTTTGGGAGTTGAAAGGTGATGAAGAAGAATAGAAAAACAACATATTAGTGGCACTCAACATTTGAAATTACGACAGCCAACAGTTTGCTAGTGGTATTCAACATCTGATGTGATGACAGCCAAGAGTTTTCTGGTGGCATTCAACACTCAATATTTGAAATGATGACAAGCCAACAGTTTTCTACTGTCATTCAACATTTGAAGTGATGACAACCAACAATTTTCTAGTGGTATTCAACATTTCATGTGATGGCAAATGAACGACATACCCAAAATTTCCAGTGGTGTAAAAACCAGGAACATAGTAATGGTAACCAGTATGCATAGCAGCTTCCTTCAATCATAACTGACTATGGGAATGCACCCCTGAGATGACACCCCTCGGCTGTTTTTTTGCCGACATCATAAGGTGAAGCTGGAGATGGAGATCAAGCTGTTGCTCATGCAGCATGTTCCCTCTCTCCATGTAGCAGGTAGGTCCAAAAGAATGGCAGTAGCCGATACAGTTTGGTACCAGTCACATTGCAGGAGTTGCCAGAATAATTTCTAATCAACATTAGACTGCCTTAGGGGCTCAGACTCCGGATTTATCCACAGGGTTTACCCCCAAAGCTTTTCCTATAAACAGATATTCATGCAACGAGGTTAAGGTTTGAAATCAGAGTTTTATCCAGTACCGGTATATGATATGGATGAAAACCAATAAAATGCTAGATGTATTAAAAAAAAAAAAAGAATGGTAAAAATTAAAATGACATTGAAGTAAGTTTTACAAATGAACAATCCACTAGAAACACAAATGAAAACAATGACAAATTAACTAATAAAAATACTAAGCAAGAAAGAAGTAAAACATAAAGAAACTAACTGTAGCAACATAGCAAACAATTTCATATACAACAAAACAAAAAAGTACAGCCTGATATAAAAGTGTAATCCAGCAGCGAATCAATAACAACATCACGTTGCACAGGTTATAACAAGGACCCATTATTCAATTATAGTCGTACTTCATAATTTAAGTGATGAGAACCAGTAACATGCTTGATAAAATAATGCTACATAATCTCACTGGAATTTGAAATGCTCGTCCAGCTTGACCATATATCTTTCTCTACCTTGGCTCCCATTTACAGATCTGAGATCCCTATTAGAATACAGGTACACCACAAATTTTCCACCATCCTTTGTTCCTAAGCGTTGCCACATTATCCATTTTGCTGGATCAAAAGGTCAATTAATAATTCAACAGTACATCTTATGCAGTACATCTGTGCCATCCATTAAGTCTTTCTGTGTTTTCTTTACCCCTTTCATGTTATGGCTCCTGTTCCCTTCTCCATGTGTTTTTTAGTCTCTCTCTCTACCTCTCTTACCCTGGGGATTCCAGAACAAGGACTGCCTTGTAATGATACCAACAAGTTTTCTCAGTGTGTGCCCTATCCATCGCCAGCATCTTCTTCTCATCTCGTGTCCCACTGGCACTTGTCTGGTTCTTGTTATCTGTTACACACAAGTAATCTTTGCGTGGCTAATGGGATTTATTCAAAAAGTTATCCTTCACTTACTCCATTCTATTCTATCACATCATAACCGTAGTCAGTTTTTATGGTATGGATTTAAGATACGCTACATTTCCAATTAAATGTCAGCTAAAAAAAATAAAAAACATATCAGAACAGCAGACCCCATGGCACAAGTCTTTAGTTATAAGTTAAGCTGTAACCAAGCTTATAACATCACTGGCTAGGAAATTAATATATCAACACAAACAGTGAACACAACAGAAGTAAAAATTTGATCAAAACACGTGGAAGCACTTTAAAATGTTCAAATGGACAACAAAAGTTTGTATAACAATACTCTGCTTAAAGAATTAAAACAAGACAAAAATAGAAAATTGAAGGCCAAAGCTAAATAAAACTGTAATGTGAATAATAAATTATGCATTAAAATGCAAAAGCACTCAAAACATAGCAGGAAGTTAACTTTCTGCAAGGAAAGACAATTGCATTTGGTGAAAATACTGAATGTAAATAGAACAGTAAAACGTTAAATACAGCAGGGAAGTAACTATTATTTCAACCGTCTGCATTTACACAGAGTTCCGTTAACACCATGAAACAAATTTTAGTCAGTTAGGTCACGACTTAAGCAATCTTATTTTGTATGATTCAGAACTTATGTGCCCTTATTATAAATGTACAGTGTATAGCTTCCAGGGGTTTCTGCGAAGAAAGAGAAAGAATTTGACCACTGCCCCCTCAAGCATGTCATAAAGTGCTAATAATATGAGGTTGTGCAAGGGGCTGGAAACCTCATCATGTAAAATATATTGCAGCAGAAATCACCGCTGCTAGAGCATGTGAATACTTGGTACAGATTTGTAAAACATGTTACATTTTAAAATACTGTATATACTCAAGTATAGGCCGATCTGACTATAAGTCGACCCCTAGACTTTAGGACTTAAAAAGCTTCCAAAATAAATTACCCGATTATAAGTCGAAGTAAACACAAAAAAGTGTGAGAGGGTGCATGTTGTGATATTTTTCAAGTGAAGGGCGAGAATTCAAATTGATCCTTGAGTGATTATGCAATCACTTTGCCCATTCATTTAGGTCTTCTTCAAGAGCTGGAAACCGTGAAGTGTTACCTTCTCCTTGCTCATTTCGTTTTCAGCATTTCTTGCAAGGATTCTTTTGTTTTACATCAGTCTCAAACAATTTTTTTCATCGCTTCCGAATTCGCGCATTGCGTTGGAATTGCCATAACTTTCTGCAAATTCTATCATTTCCAACTTAAAGCCAGTCCTGCAAGACGTACGCTTTCTTTTCAAATTTATTGTAACAGCACCTTCTGACCATTTTTGTTACTAAATGCTGGTGTGTTTGTAACAAATGATTTAAGCAGCTGTGCATGCTGGTATGCACATGACAAGAAGTACGAAAGCATGATGGACATTTTTTATTTGCCATATATCGTTTGTATCTGTATCGAGTGTATGTTTTTATTTTAATAATTACCACAATTAACAGCCAAATAAAATTGATACCAACATTTTTTTATGTACTACTTAAGATATTTTGGTAAAAACGTTAAATGAAGCAGTAAGTTTATATCTGAAGGATACCAATATGCGGCAGAAGGGGGAAAGCACTAACACTGACCAGTTTTATGAATTTTTTGTTGTTAACTCAACTATAAGTCCAAAATAGGAATAAATTTCTCAACTTATACTCGAGTATATAGGGTAAGTACTCTGTCTTAAAGTCATAAACAAAGTATTGCATTTATTTTTCAACATGAAACATGCACTGGTCTTGAGGTTAACACATTTTTACACTCTTAAAAATGTCTATTATCAACATGTAAACATTGAAGAGTAAAATAAAAGTTAACTGAAACCACTAAAATGAAAAACAACTAAATCAAGAAAGAACAAGTATAAGAATTCTTTGATAAAGGAATGTAATACTGGGCAACCAACAGGGTGTGAAATCTAAGCTCACCATCTATCAATGACTAAGGTTTCATATGCAAAAAACATAACTTAAACAAAGGACATAAAGCAAATCTCTTGGTGCAAGTGAATTCTTATTTACATCCAGTGATTATTCCTGAATTATAATGAGTGAATTTCTAAATCAATCAATCAATCAAAAAACTTCAAACTCACATCGGTGTACAAGCAAGTGTACACCCATGTGAGTTGAAGTTTATTGAGATGCTCACTGTTTCCAATCATCAAGTCTTTCTGGCACTGTGATTATCTCTCAACTGAATGACCAAGTAGAGAAGAAATAAAGAAAGCCATAAAGCTTCTGAAAGATGGAAAAGCAGCTGGTCCAGATGGAATTCCAGCAGAGGCCATCAAAACAGATATTGATTCCTCTACAGAGATATTATACAAACTACTTGGCAAAGTCTGGGAGAGAGAGGAAATACCAGCAGAATAGAAGGAAGGTTATCTGGTCAAGTTGCCTAAGAAGGGAAATTTATAACAGTGCACAAATTATAGAGGAATAATGTTACTATCAGTGCCAGGAAAGTATTAAACAGAATCATTCTTGAGAGATTAAAAGAGTCCATAGACAAGCAACTGAGAGATGAACAAGCAGGTTTTCGACAAAACAGATCCTGTACAGACCAGATAGCCACATTGAGAATAATAGTTGAACAAAGTCTGGAATGGAATTCACCGCTAAACATCAGATTCATGGACTATGAAAAGGAATTTGACAGTGTAGACAGAGAATCACTTTGGAAATTGATGAGGCATTATGGAGCTCCCATAAAGATCATTAACTTAATAAGGAAGACCTATGAAGACATGACATGCAGAGTTCTTCATGAAGGACAACTTACAGAAATAGATTGGGTTATGAAAACATCAACATCACACAATATAAATGGAATCCAGTGGAATCTAACTAAACAGCTTGATGATCTGGATTTTGCAGATGACTTGGCTCTTCTGTCCCATAACCATAATCAGATGCAAGAGAAAATGAAAATTCTCGATTAGAGGTCACAACAAGTTGGCCTGAAAATACACAGGAAAAAGATAAAGATTATGAGAATAAATGTAAGAAATGATCACAAGTTACCAGAAAACTGTTGGCTGTCATCATTTCAGATGTTGAATGCCACTAAAGGATATAGAATCATACACATATCTTGGCAGTAATATAGACAGAGTTGGAGGGACACACAATAATATCAAAATAAGAATACAAACAGCAAGAGGAGCTTTCATTGCATTGGGAAACATATGGAGAACAAGAGAAATCAAGTCCAACACGAAAATACGAATCTTCAACTCAAATGTCAAGTCAGTCCTATTGTATCATGTATGGCACTGAGAAATGGAGAGCAACAAAAACAACATCTAAAAAGCTACAGACTTTTATAAACGGGTGCTTGCATAGAATAGAAGGACTGAAATGGTATGACAAAGTCACAAATGTGGAATTGATGACAAGAACCAGACAAGTGCCAGTGGAACAAGAGTTGAGAAGAAGACGCCGGCGATGGATAGGACACACATTGAGGAGACCTGTTGATAGCATTACAAGGCAGTCCTTGTTCTGGAATCCACAGCGAAAGAGAGGCAGAGGTAGACCAAAAAACACATGGAGAAGAGAACTGGACACAAATGAAAATGAGGAAAACGTGGAAAGAACTTGAGCAGATGGCACAGGACAGGAAGACTTGGCATGTGTTTGTTGAAGGCCTATGCTCCTCAGGGAGCTAAAGGGTATTTATTGACACGTTTCAAATGTGTGATGTGACCAACGTATTTAAAGACACCGCATCTCACAGTCACAAAAGCTACAGCTTCGAATGTTTGTTACCCATAAATCCTATCCGACATACTTGGAATTTAATTTTTGAGGCTACTCGGTTTTGAGGCCGTGCTCAAAAATGGCTGAAACAAACTGCTCAAACCATCTGTACATGTAAGTCCGGCTCCATGGGATGGTGCCTTCTAAGAAGCCAATGTGACCACCATGTGATGTCTTTACGATGGCAATGTTTTTGTTCTGTTCTGCATCTTTCGTTGGAATCGCTAGGAACAAAGATAACAAAATAAACATGTAAACAAAGTGGAACTACTAACAGCCTCTCTCTTCCTGTACCATAACTAGTGATGTACATGATTATGTGTCTCCATAACTTCCTGACTCCAGAACTATTTATCAATTTCATTCATGCCCTTTCAGCTCCCCAAGGAGCATAGGCCTTTAACAAACTAATGGTGAATCTTCCTGTCCCATGCCATCAGCTCAAGGTCATTCCATGTCTTCCTCATTCCTTTCATGTCTGTCTTCAATTCTCATCTCCAGGTATTCTTCAGTCTCCCACTACCTCTCTTACCCTGTGGATTCCAGAACAAGGACTGCCTTGTAACACTATCAACAGGTTTCCTCAGTGTGTGTCCTATCCATCACCAGTGTCTTTTTCTTATCTCATATTCCACGTTTGGCACTTGTCTGGTTCGTGTCATCACTTCCACATCAGTGATCTTGTCATACAATTTCAATGCCGTCTGCCATACACCAGCACCCATCTATGAAAGTCTAGCTTCTTGGTTGTTTTTCTTTTTGGTGTTTCACAGCCATGTGCCATTGTTGAATTCTTTCCATTCCAAGATGTCAAATTGTCCTGTATCTTCTCTGTTTCTCATCCTCTACATCTTTTTGTCATCAATCTTTCCTGTTGTCATGATATATTCCATACAATGATGTCATCCCCACCTGTCTTCTGAGTACTGAGGTCCGATGCCTAGCCTTCTTGGATAAGGGTGAAAAAAAAAAACAGGAGGTCCTGTGTGTAAGTTGCGCAAGTTAAAAATCCCTCGGCAGTTGGAAATGGTAAAGAGTAGGCCACACAGCTGCTGGCCTGGCAAAATTTAAAAAATAGGAAAACCTACCAACCCCAGAATATTTATAGAATGTGTGATTCTTATATACACACATCGGGATTCTCGCTGGTGCTATGGAGCTCGTGCACTGTGCTGAGATCCTCCTTGTGTGATCTCAGGAAGGAGATCAGAGCACCGATGGAGATGTCTGTATTAGAGGTGGGCAGGGGCAAGTCTTTTACAGACAGGGGGTATGATGTATTGGTGTTGTGGGTAGTGGGTTTCCCCCCTTGCTTCACCCTAGGCCTACTGAATTCTTGTTCATGAAAGGAGCGACCATTGCGGTGTTAGTCTCTTGGCCTAGCAAAACCTCTCATACCCCAAGATCGTTGTGCGTGGTGAAGAGCCACACCCTCCTCAAGGTAGTCCTGGTAACTGAGGGTGCGAATCCTCAGGCTAAACACAACAGATCTAGAGGAGCAAACCTCGATAATAAAACCGGTGCACTACACCGTACACACCCTCTGTGGGTGGGAAGGAGCCAGATGGATACTGAACAAGTCTTAGGAGTGGGAACGAGTGTGGACTGCTTCCTGAAGATCGGAACCCATCGTACAGACACAGAGACTCAGGACGTGATGATCCTATTGCCTTCAACTCTTGGTCACATGCTTAGAGCCTCGGAGAACTCGGCGTAACCAGCTGGCAATTTGGTGGCGGGGAATGAGCACTGTGAGCCCTACCTTGGCTACGTATCTCAAGGAGATGCAGAAACACCCCCTTTATCTCCCCCAGAGCTGACACAGTACACTTCTGGCTTCTACCCGGGGTGGTAGGAAATCCACAGGCACCCCAGCATCACAATGCCATGAAGATGACAAAGTTGGAATTTACTAACTCAAACCTGGCAGAGCAAGTCCTCCATCAGATGCGGCCGATGCTGGCGTGGACACATCCCGATCCCCATCAAGACTTGCTCGGGGAGCCCACCCCGACTCAAAAAAGCAGAGAAGGCCACTCTCCAAACCTCCGATGTCTTGCGGGCAGTGTTAGGATGTGCAAGAACATGGACAGGAAGACTCCACAACTTCCCTACTGAAGACACGCCCACGACGACCGTTCCTCAATTGGCTGTGTGTGGTGTACCCGGAAACGGAGCCTCCCAGTACTGAGGCACAGTTAAGTCCCCGATGTCACTTATCGGTGCAGAGTTGAGAGAGATGGCTGAGCATCACAATCCCCCCTGTGTTGCAGCATGTTGAGAACCAGCATTTCACACTAGGCTTGGGGGGATCACATGGGCACCAGACTTAATACTGGCTCTTGACTGGATGGCCGCATGCAGCAAATTCTACAGTGGAGGGATGGCAGGTGGTAGGTATCTGGAAGTGGCTCTGTGCAGGACGTGAGGATTCCTTGGGAGAGCCCAGAACCAGAGCACAGCATTGTGCAAGCTCTGCATAGATGGAGAGCCCCCCTGGATGACGGGGAATGCACAGTGTGCCACCCCATCTATCCCCAACTGCTAACTTAGAACCAGAAGTGGGGTCCTCTGTATGCATGCCAGGCCAGGATAAAATGCTTGGGAAAGAGACTGGAGCTCAGAACTCCCTAACTCAAAGTTGCAGGATGGCAGAAAAGCCACGGGAAAGACAGGTCTATTTTTGAAGATAATGCAACCATATTTTCACCATACGAGCTCGGACGCCGCCTCGGTAAACAAGGTCCGCGCAGAGCAGTGACACCCCCAGGCTGCTTGCGAATAGTCTACTACTGGGAACATAAACAGATTAGGGAAGAGCCCACTCTCCCGTTGAACAGGTGCTAAAGTCGTAGATACTGGGCCAGAAGGCGCACCGGAAACCACAGTATCACGCAACTCGCTTTTTTTTTCTATGGAGAGTACACCGTCAGAGGTGGGCAAATCGACACACTCAGCTGTTTCGAGACATTAGAAACAGTGATTTAAACTGTGTCGACACACTGTTTCAACACAACGGCACAGCGACACTTTTGCCCGTATCGGGGAGAAAGAAGTCTCTTATAGACAGTATACATGAACTGTGTGAGACAATCTCTGTTTTTTCTTGCGCGCTACTGGCGTGTGTGAAAATCTATGGCGTTTCGTGTGACCACAATTCAATATTTTTACACAAGTCTTCATTATGATGAAATAAAACGGAGATATGATGATAGCTGCAGTATATGTGAAAATAATAAAAAACAACAATAATAATAACAGTAATAATAACACATGATATCAAACTATAGTAAGCTAGTTTTGGTAGATAATGATTCAAATCCACACCGAGTACACAGATATCAGCAGAGCTAATAAAGTGTCCATTACATTTATACGAACACACGGACACTTTCAACTTTAACATAGTGCCTAAAACATTGACAACTGCAGCACTGGCACAATTTCCAGTGTCTATAACTTCTCAGCAAAAATAATATCACTTGTAAAATCAAGTCATCATAACACATCCCTGAAAAATATGACATGTTTGATATTCCATACTAATGTCCCGGACGGTTGACTCAAATTTTACATAGGCCTACGGAAGGTGAGACAGTGTGCCTCTTTGCAAAACAGCGAGGCAGACAGGAACTGAAACTGCTTCGAAACAAGAAGCAGGCTA
Source organism: Oreohelix idahoensis (assembly GCA_024509875.1). Lineage (NCBI taxonomy): Eukaryota > Metazoa > Mollusca > Gastropoda > Stylommatophora > Oreohelicidae > Oreohelix > Oreohelix idahoensis. The sequence continues at coordinate 329,867 of JAMPIV010017629.1, forward strand.
TGTGTCGAATCTGTCGGACTCACACACAGTAGCCATCTCTAGTCTGTATGCAATGACCCTTCAAACCAAACCAATAATATATTCCAGCTTTCTTCTGCTCATACGGTGCCCAAAGACAACGGACTGCTTCCTTTGAATATAATTAATAAGCTTCCTTTGAATATAATTAATAAGCTTCCTTTGAATATAAGTAATAAGCTTCCTTTGAATATAAGTAATAAGCTTCCTTTGAATATAAGTAATAAGCTTCCTTTGAATATAAGTAATAAGCTTCCTTTGAATATAAGTAATAAGCTTCCTTTGAATATAAGTAATAAGCTTCCTTTGAATATAAGTAATAAGCTTCCTTTGAGCACTGGTTCCTTTCAGGACATCCTGCTCATCATCACATCCTGCTCATCATCATCATCACATCCTGCTCATCATCATCATCATCATCACATCCTGCTCATCATCATCATCACATCCTGCTCATCATCATCATCACATCCTGCTCATCATCATCATCATCACATCCTGCTCATCTTCATCATCATCACATCCTGCTCATCATCATCATCACATCCTGCTCATCATCATCATCATCATCACATCCTGCTCATCATCATCATCATCACATCCTGCTCATCATCATCATCACATCCTGCTCATCATCATCATATCCTGCTCATCATCATCATCACATCCTGATCATCATCATCACATCCTGCTCATCATCATCACATCCTGCTCATCATCACATCCTGCTCATCATCATCATCACATCCTGCTCATCATCATCATCACATCCTGCTCATCATCATCATTAGTCTTCAGCTCCCCAAGGAGCATAGGCCCTTCAACAAACATGCCAGGTCTTCCTGTCTACGCCATCAGCTCAAGGTCTTTCCATGTCTTCTCCCTGCCCTTCATGTCTGTCTCCAGTTCTCTTCTCCATGTGTTCCTTGGTCTCCCTCTACCTCTCATTACCCTGAGGATTCCAGAACAAGAACTGCCTTGTAATGCTATCAACAGGTGTCCTCGATGTGTGTCCTATCTACAATGCTATCAACAGGTGTCCTCGATGTGTGTCCTATCTACTACTCATAGTAAAGACAGTTAAATAAAATGTTAACATTTGAAAATGTTGCCTAGAGTCTTCTCTTATTTGTCGATTAGTCTTGAATTCTTTCCAACTGATGTTCATGAGTTTTCTAAGACATTTGTTCTCGAATGTATTCAGCTTGTTCTCCAATGATTTTGTTATTTTCCAACTCTCACAGCCGTATGTTAACACTGAGATAACATTTTAATTAAACAGACGAAGCTTGGTATGTATATTCAATGATCGTAATTTCCAAATGTTAGATAATCTATTGAAGGCGCTAGCTGCCAAAGCAATTCTAGTATGGATTTCTCTTGTTGTGTCACCATCCTGAGTCATTTTACTGCCTAAATAATTGAAACTTTCAACTTTCTGTAGTTTTTTCCCCGTTCAAGATGATATCAAAGGTCTCGTTAGAAAAGTTCATAGCTTTAGTTTTAGAGGCATTTATTTGGAGACCATTTTTAACCGAGAGATGACACAAATTATTTATTGCTTCTTGGGATTGTCTTGGTGTTGAACTTAAGAATGCTACATCATCTGCGAAATCCAGGTCCCCCAGGAATTTTCCATTTGTCCATTTTTATACCCAATTGTTCATTGTGGGTATAGTTTCTCATAACCCAATCAATAGCTATTCCAAAAAGTAGTGGTGACATAATACAGCCTTGTTTCACCCCTGTTTCTACTGTAAACCATTCTGTATTCCCTTTATTTGTTCTAACACAACATCTTGCATTGTCATATAGCGCTTTGATTATATTCACATATTTTGTTGGAAAACCATAGATTGTAAGTATCTTCCACAATGATGGGCGGTGTAGACTATCAAAGGCTTTTTGAAAATCGACGAAGGTGATAATAAGTGGCGATTGCCTTTCCACTGATTCTTCTATAATTGTTCTTAGTGTGAATATTTGATCAATACATGATCGTTTCGGCCTGAAACCCGCTTGTTCTTCTCTGATCTTTTCGTCAGCATGAAATTTAAGTCTTTCTAACATCATGCAACATAATAATTTTCCAGGTACTGATAATAGAGATATACCACGCCAGTTATTACAGTCTGATAGATCACCTTTCTTCGGGAACTTTACAATAATACTGTCTTTCCATTGTTGTGGTGGTTGTTCTTCTCTCCATACTTCATTTATAATATCTAAAATTCTCAAGAGGTTGTTGTCATTAACTGCTTTAATCATTTCCCCTGAAATTTCGTCAACTCCAGCAGCTTTAAAATTTTTTAATCTTTTAACGGCTTGTTTGATCTCGTCCAGCGTGAATTCATCGCAAGTTATTGGCAAGGTGGTTGTGGATGTTTCATTATTAAAATCAGGTGTTACTGTTGGTGGTGGTCTGTTTAGCACCTCCATGAAGTGCTCAGCCCATCTCTTCATTTGTTCTTTTTCTGTTGGTATTGAATTCCCTAATTTACCTTTAACAGGTGTTTCCATAGCAGTAGGCTGGTGACATAGTTGTTTTGTAATTTGATAAAGGCACCTACTATTACCAGTTCTTGCAGCATTTTCAGCTTCTACGGCCAGTTCATTGATGAAATGTCTTTTATCTCTTCGAGTTTTTGTCTTCACTTCTTTATTTAACAAGTTACAAGTTAGTTTGCAAGATTCAACTGCATTATGTGTACTTGCCGCTAGTAGTTTAAGTTTTGCTGTTTTCCTTTCTTGTATTTTATCCCAAGTATCTTCTCTCATCCATTTTTTCTTTTTATGTACTAGGTATCCGGTGGTCGCTACAGCTGCTTCTGTCATTGCTGTTCTCAGTTGTTCCCATTTAGTATCGATTGTCTTGGTGGTGATCTCGTTGTCAATTTTGCCTAAAGCATCGAAATAGTTGTTCATTTTGACATTATATTCCTTCTTTATATCATTTGATTGCAGTCTGTGTACATCTATTCTTCTATTTTTATTCGGTTGGTATAACTTCTTCAGTTTAATTCTCATTTTAGCTATGCAGAGGTTATGATCGCTTCCGATCTCTGCACCTCTGTATGCTCTGACGTCTTGAACTGATGAGCGAAATTTAGCGCTTATGCAGAAGTGATCTATCTGGTTCTTAGTTCTGCCATCAGGTGAATTCCATGTTATCTTGTGGATATTCTTATGTGGAAAGATGGTGTCTGCCACAACGAGGTTTGATATTTCACAAAGTTCTAGAAGTCTTTCGCCATTTTGATTCATACAGCCTATGCCATGAGTACCGAGATATCTTTGTACTCCATCGTTGTTGTCACCTACTTTGGCGTTAAAATCACCCATGACTGCTATTATTTGTAATAACCTGTTGCCAAAATTACAAATAACTGGCAATCAGAGTTGTCTTCAAATATTTCCTAACAAGTCTCAAGTTGAGTCTTAAGTCTCTTAGTACAAGTCTAAAGTTGAGTCTTAAGTTTTAGTAAAAATATCTCGTTGAATCTGAAGGCTCTTAGTACAAGTATCAAGTCCTTAACAGTAGCTTTTAAGTCGAGTCTCACTTTTTGATTTAAAACTGTTTGTAGTCACAATCACTTTTATTCAAACAATCACATCAATCACTATAAATAATCTTGAATAATAATAATCTCTATTTTTAGTATTTTATTATTGACGACTTTTATGACGCCTAATTTTTATGCACATTAATTTTTATGCATGGAGGCATATCTGGTCATCCTTACATGACCACCATCTATGCACAATGCTACAAGTACAATATATGTACGTGGAAGTGAACCTATGTCTGTGAGGCTAATTACATCCTCACTGACTCTTGAAATCATCCTCACACTTCCAGGGATTCCCCCTGTGGTGAAACTTGTTGAGAACTCAGCATTGCACACTAAGATTGGAGAAGTCACTTCAGCCCCTGGCGTAATTCTTTGGCTTTGACTTGGTTAACTGCATGCAGAAGGATCTCACTATGGACCCAGTGATAGGCAGGGGAGGCTGAGAAGTGGATCTGTGCAGGATGTGACAATACCTTGGGAGAGCCCAGAACCACAGCACAGTATTTTAGCTCTGCATAGTTGGAGAGTCCCCCTGGATGATGAGGAATGCACAGTATGCCACACACTTCTTACTGCTAGCTTGGGACCAGATGTGACGATCCTTTAAATGCAAGCCAAGCTGGAGAAACTGGTCCTCATGACTTCAACTCAACACGTTTCAGAATGGCAGAAAAGCCACAGGAAAAGCCTAGATCTACAATGTAAATAATACCAAGGAGTCTTCAACTTGGTATTGGCCGCTAAAGAGCGAAGAGCTCAGCAGCTGTAGTTAAACAACAACGACACCAATTTAAGAAAGCCATTTTCAGTCTGTATCTTTCTCATTGTCATTTGTGTTGTTTTCCACGTTTCGGAGACATAAATAGAACTGACCAAGTTGAAGATTCTTATTTTTGTGCTGGATTTGATTGCTTCCAGTTTCCATGTATTTCCCAAAGCAATTTCCTCTTGCCTTCTGTATTCTTATTTTGATATCATAATCTGTTTCTCCAACTTTGTCAATAATGCTTCTTTGATATACGTAAGAGCCCATATCTTGCAGGAATATATCTGCCACTGCTATATGGCTTTCATTGGCTAAATTTATTCTCATAATCTTCGTCATGTATTTTCAAACTTGACTGCTGTCACCTCTCATTAAATATGCTAATTTATTTCTGACAATGATGAAAAATTAAAAATGCCCAGATAATTTTCCCACATGTTCATTATTGTATTTTTTTACAATCATTTCTAAAGAGTCAGAAAGGAAGATCTGTGAGACCTGATGCCTCTTGTGGCATGCTGTAGTTCCCATCTTTCCATATCTTCTCAGAGATTTCCAGTGATAAACTAAACTATACCTAAACTAAATGTTACTCTAAGTCAGGGGTCCCCAAACTGAAGTACGCGTACCCCCAGTGCGAATGAAAAACCTGTCAAGGGGGTATGCAGAATATCTGGTGAATATCAATTGTGCCCTATTAAAATATTCCCTAAAAATTTGCTTTTATAACAACTTAACTCTGTAAACCAGTATTCTTAAGTCCTGTTCTCAGTCACATTCAAAACAAGAAACAAACTGGAGGCTGGACATGATGTGCAGGTATCTCCCTTTAAAAATGTACCAATAATAAAGCTGTTGATTGACAAGATACTGAATCAAGGGTTCTCACTAATTTATTTGACTGTGTTCTGATAAACATTCAACAATGTTAGGATACTAAAAAACAATCATGTACCAAATAAAAAATAAAACCCTTTCCATTATGACAAAAATTATTTAATCTGCTTTTTTTTTGTCTTATGTGCATATATGTGGTTTCCTTTCATACTGAACAAGGAATGCAGGAAGGTTTGCTAAAAGCTAAGGGAGTTAGGGGACTAAAAAAAAAGGTTGGGAATCCCCTTGCCCTAAGTCACGTTTGCCACAAAATTTTGATTTTCCACTTACAATACTCAGGAGCAAATGGGTCGTCAGCAGCACTCAGGCACAAGACAGGTTTAGCTAATGCATGCACTTTTGTATGAAGGGATGCTGCTGTGTAATAGTGATCTGCTGACTCGAAGCCAAACAGCTTGGATGTTAGTCTGTCATCAAAGTCTTTCAGGGATTCACTCTGTATTTGGGAAATTACAAAAGTATACAATTAGTTTTAATATAGCAGTTGAAGAAAAAAAAATTGTTAGACATTCTCAACAACCATCAGATAAACAACTTATGTCAAGGCTGATTACAAACTATGTTGTGAAGCCAGAAAGTATTCACAATAGTCTTAAAAACCTATTCGAAGAGGCCAAGAGTTTTATCAAGAGCAGATACAGGAACAAATGGGATGCAGAGTATCCAGGCCACACACACAAAATGATGCATATTACAAACTCAGCAGTAGAGAACAAGTAGTGATCTTCAGACTTCGCACAGGCCACAACAGACATGAATACCATCTATTCAACAAATTAAAGATAGGAACTGCCGATGAGTGTAACTGTGGCACTGATAACAATGACTGTTGAACATCTGCTTCAAAGATGCCCCACATGTGAGGAACAGAGAAAGCATATATAGCCATCACCAATAACAATTCTGGGAAAACTCTATGGAGATATAAATAGCCTCAAACTGACCATGGCTTTTTTTGAACATATTCAAGTTGACGTCTGAGAGTGTACGAGGAAAGAAAAATCTATTTGTAGTGTTACTGTTATTGTTGAACAGAATCAACATCATTGCACTCCGGGCAAACCCATAGTTGCTCAGTCTCCCTCGGTATAACTGTTCCTGTAGCTCGCTGGTTGTACACACAATGGATGCATCCTCTCATACATTCATCTCTGCTACCCTTACAATTGATGCCAACAGTCTTAACCTTGATTCATCTATTGCAGTGTCATTCTCTAACAGGCGATCATTAAATGCTCTCAGTATCTCTCCCTTATCCATATCCAGTGTCTCCACTGTGGGTGCTCTTGATGATAGTCTGTCAGCTCTCTCATGACTGACTGTGGGAATGCACCCCTGAGGTGATAGCCCTCAGCTGCTTTTTTACATGGTGTTCCTTTCAGTGTGTTCTTTTCTCGTCTGCTTGCTATGAGAACTTCTTTTTGCCCAATCAGAGGTGGCACCATAGGGAGCATCACCGTTCAGTGCAATCAGCAGCTTCATCCTCGCAGGTTGCTGGATTTATGTCCAGTGCCATCATGTCTCTCTTGTACACATCTTTGAACCTCAGCTGCTGTCGCCCTACTGTTCTTTTGCCATCTGCTTGTTGTCCATAGAAGATATATTTCAGGATGTGATATGATCAAGCCAGTGCCGTCTGTGCTGTCTAAGCAGTGTATACATGCTGTGAAGGCCAGCGCATGACAGTACCTCAACATTTGTCCCTTTGTCCTTCCGTGAAATACCAAGGATGTGGCACAGACACTGTAGATGGAAGGTATTGAGCCTTCTTTTTTGCTTAGCATAGGTTGTCCATGTCTCGCTGCGATATAGAAGCGTGCTGGTGACACAGGAATTATACACCGCAGCTTTGGTCTTCATTGTGAGTTTGGAGTTTCCCCAAATATTTGTTGTGAGGCAGGCAAAGGTGGCTGCAGCTTCACCAATGCAGTTGTCAATTTCTGTGTCAAGAGAGAGTTTGTCGTTGATGGTTAGACCCCAGGTATGTGAAGTGGTGTACCACTGCCAATTCATAGTTATTGATAGTGATAACTGGTAACATCCACATCCTGACTCAGCACATTTGTTTTCTTTAGACTTATTGTGAGGCCAAAGTCCTTGCATGCTTGGGTGAAGTAGTTCATCAAGCTCTGAAGCTCCTGATCCATGAGAAATTTGGACATATTCCAGTTATAGCTATCTGAGATTACCTTTTTCTGGTTCCCAGCTGATTCTTGTGATATTTAATTAGGTACTTACTGGCCTTGTCCTTAGTTTTATGCATGAATGTTTTGAGTAGTGGATGTCTGCTCCACTCTAAAGTAAGTTAGAGTTTCTTCTCTGGACAGTGGCTATCCATCCAGTTTTAGTTGGTACTCATTTATGCTTTCCCTAACTTTCGTGGCAAAAACTGTTCTTTGGTGTTTATTTGCAGTCACTGCTAATGGCTGGGGCTGTATTTAACTTAGTCTAGGCCAGTGTTTTGAATTTTTTTGCTGTCCAAATAAGTAAGTCATCTGCAATGTGTTTTGGAGACCTTCAAGATGGGGGAAGATCATATATACAGACAAGGAAGAGGGTGCAGCTTGATACAGACACTTGTGGTAATCCTTTCTCTAGCATTTGTTATGGATCTGGTGCCTTTTACCATTATTTGTATTGTTCTACTACCTAGGAAGACTTTCATCCAAAAATTGATTTTTTTTTTCCATGCAACATTATCTTTATACTCTTAGTAAAATTTCACTGCTCTGATTTTGGTGCTAAACCACTTTTCGGAACATGAGTCTTGAATTTACTTCAAAGTATGGATCCGTAAACAATAACTGTGTATGTTTTGCAGCACAGAAGGGCAGGCTTTGTACAAAGTCAGTGTTTATTCTGGCAGATGCTTGATTTCTGCATTATGTCTAAATCAAAGTAACTGTTCTTAGTTAAATTAAATAAATTTTCAATAGAACCTCGCTGTTATCATCTTCATTTTCCTTTATGTTCCTAACGGAGCATGGAACCACCCACAGCAGCTGGTGCCTTTGAAGGAAGCCTACATCAAGCATTCACATGCTCTTGCAGCAGTGGTTTCTATGGCTATTGGTTTAACATGATGAGGTTGCCAGCAACACACACAACCTCATATTGATTGCCCTGTATTTGGGTTTTATTTGTGCTGTACTCGGAATATTAGCAACCATGAGGACATACACACAATCATAGCTCGCAGACGTGGGAGTTGGGTTGCCCATGTCCTCAGAAGAGATCTTGATGCCATCACAAGAACAGCTAAGCTATGGACCCCTGAAGGAAAGCGAAAACAACTTGGCGGAGAACTGTGGAGGCAGAGATGCAAAGAATGAACCAGAGCTGGGGCACTGCATGAAGGATGGCTGCCGACCGAGCAAAGTGGAAGCTGTTTGTTGCTGCCCTACAAGACACCACTAGGCGTGAAGGCCACTAACTGCTTTGACAGTCGGCGGCTAAGGATCAAAGAAGAAGACTCGGAATATTATATCTCCTCCATTTCATGTTATCATTTTATAGTCAATATGGCAAACAGCTGTATCATACAAGTCGCTCAGCTGATAAAACTGTCTGGCTTGTGCAGAAAAGAAAGCCTGATACGGTATGACCGGATCACTAATGTGGAACTGATGAAAAGGACCAGGCACATAAGAAAATGTCAGAACCTGACACTGGCACTGGAAAGGACAAACACTGAAAAAAAAAAAACCCAGCAGATAGCTTTACAAGGCAGTCCTTGTTCTAAAATCCCCAGTGTAAGAGAGGTAGAGAGGGACCAACAGAGAAGGAAATTAGACATAGACATGACGGGGGATAAAGAAGACATGGAAAGACCTTGAACAGACGGCACAGGACAGGAAAGCTTGGACTCTACTTGCTGAAGGCCTATGATCCAGAGGGGGCTGAAAGGTAATTCTTCTTCCTCGTTCGTCCTGAAAAGGACGTTGGTTGCGTCTGTTTACAGCGAAGCTGCGATATCTGCGCCTTTCGGCCGACACATCCGACTTCAGCACGGCATTTTTTGGGACCGGGTTTGCCTTCCCTCTTCGATCCCTACTCTCTCAGCCAGACTGCAGTGATGCAGCCTGTTTCCAGGACCACCACTTGGAGGTGGAGTAGGGTCTTGGTCAGCTCTGGTTCGCTGACCCTGACGCAAGCAGTCAAGCTATGGGTCGCTGACTGCATTCTCTGTTGCTGCGTCTTTGGGTCCCTGAAAGGTAATGATGATCATTATCTTTTTGCTTTTCGCTCCTTATGGAGCATGGAGTCACTACTGTAGCTGGTCCCCTTGCAGGAAGCCTGCACCAATAATTCACATACCCTTGCAGCTTTGGTTTCTGTAACAATATTTTTTACACGATGAGGTTGTAGCCCCCACACTTAACTCAAACTAGTCGCCTTGAAGCAGTGGTCTTAATATTTCTTTGTCTCATCAGAGACCCCCGGGAACTACATGGGACAGTGGTGATGACACTTCTTCTTCAAGTACCATGCTTAGTGGCATAGGAGATCATGCCTCTCCACAACTTCCTGTCTCCAGTACAATTTATCAATTCTGATGTTGACCACTTTCCGTGCCACGATGTCAAACTGTCCGGTATTTGCTCTATTTGTCTTCCCCTATCTCTTTTTCCTTCAATCTTACCTGTTGTTACGATATATTCCAGCTTTCCTCTTCTCATAACATGCCCAAAAAATTGAATTGCTTCTTTCTAACTTGTGAAATAAGTTTCCTTTGCGCATTGGCCTCTTTCAGGACATCCTCATTACTCTTTTTTGGCTGTCCATGGTATTTTTAACATTCTTCTGTAAAACTAGGTACCCCAAACCGCCCGCTTTTTTGATTGACAACGCACGAAAGTTGAGAAAACTGAGGAAAATTCGTCAAGTTTAAGTCGTCGCTGTCCCTTTGCTATTAAGCGGATTGTAATAAAATTTATATCACGATACTCATTATCCTCTTCTCTTTTGAAATGTATTAATTCCCGAATAATAAAAGTTATTGAAGTATTTTTTTACTAATAAAAACTAACAGCAACGTTACGCGTAGTTTGCCCGGGCGCGCGGCCAACTCTCGGCATTTTTGCCTCACCCCGCTTCATTCAAATGGGTTTCGCTTGACCAGCAAACGTCTGATTTGCATACTATTTTCACCATTATGATGGGAAGATGCATATCTTTAATTTGGTATATTGCAAGCTGTAGAAAATAACGTGGAAGACGCCGATTTCTCAAAGTGAAGTTGAAATTTTACAAGATGTGACATTTTAAATGTTGTTATAATTGTTTGCAATATATGAGAAGATTTGGGAGCCATTTTCCTTTATTCGTGTGAAATTTTAAAGACTTCTGATATTTGCTGGTGGAGCTAATTGACTTTGAGTAAGTGCTGTATCGCTCAAGCTAGGCCTAGAAATTTAGCGAAAAATAGACAGCGAGGCTGTTCCATCGGCCGTCATAACTCCCGATGTCATCAAGATCGAGACGCCACTTTTATTGGCTCATGTGCAAACATCATCACATCTTCTGATTTGAGGTTGACTATACGTAAGTATATCACTTATTAACAATGTTTTGAACTTCAAATGTAAAATTTACAATAGTTTTAATATTATTTAGCAATTTAACACGATCGCACAGTTTTTGTGTAACAACGTGGATTGAATTGTTATCACCGCTTCAGACATTCGCACAACAATCTAATTTTTTCAAGAGCTTGAAAAGATAAAGAAAAGTTACCAATTAATCAAAACATGCATGTTTTGATTAATTGGTAATTAAATGAAGGTTTATTTTGCAACATAATAGGGTGAATAATGATCTTAAAGCGAATGATATCGGAAAACCAAACGCCAATGGTCGACGTATTGAGACAAGGCTAGGAAACCGGAAAAATACCATAACTTAGTAGCTGACGGTGTACTGAAATGTCCGGACTAGCAGGCACTAGTTGATAGTCTTACCTCGAACATAAATATGTATAAACAGCTTTCATGAAATGCACTTTAAATAGTTCAGACTCGTGTATTCATGTTAATTAATATACATTTTAATTTAAGCAGGCTGTACACTTTTCAAGTTTTAAGGTTCGTCGTGATTTTCAATGCACTACATGTATGATATAATAATGGTACGTGTAATGCTCTATACGTGTAAAAAAAACTCACTTCTGGAATTTTACTGTTGCATATGACTCATACTACGATGGTATAAAAAACATTTATTAATGTTAGTAACCAGTTGTTTTATCAAAAAATAGCATTTAGATGTTGTTAATTATTGTTTACATGTTGTTAATTATTGCCTACAAATGATTTTTTAAAATTGAAATATGGACAGTATTTAAAAAAAAAAAAATTCTTAATTTTTACATTTTTTTGTTCCCCTGCGACAAATTGGCCTCCGGACATATTTTAAAAAATTATACAAGAACAAACAGATGTTCAAATCCTCTGAAAAAAATTGGGTTGTATTTGTGTAGTATGCAGATTGATATGTACATATTTAAAGCTTGTACCTTTTATATTTTTTGAGATATGATGTGAAAATTGATGTTCATGCAAAATACTACATTTTTCGGTAATGATTTGCAATATTTGGTCTCAAATATATTGATAATTATTCATGATATAGCCCTATAGTTTTCTTTATGTGATCAGTGTATTGCAGACTGTATGCTGTTTGTCAGAGAAGGTTCTAAGATTATATTTAAGAAAACGGGAGCACTCTGAAGTTGGTGTGATGTAACTTTTTCAACTTTGCGAAAGTACATACACTTTTTAAAATGCCATAACATTTTTATTTTTTGTCCAATTTTAAAAGATAAAGTACCGAATTTCATGGTTTTCCAAGAGCTTCCAAACTGCATTGTTTTCTCTGGTGTTTCTGTGCAAACAAAAATCACTTTGTGGTACCTAGTAAAACCACATCTCTGTGGCCTTTAGTGCCTTCCCTACTTGTTTACTAATTGTCCATGACTCACTCTCATATGTCAAGATTGGTTCTATAAAACACTGAATAACTCTCTTGCTTACTTCCATTTATCTTTATAATGACACAGAACTATAAAATGCCAGGGTAACTACGTACCTTGAGGACATGTGCTGTGTCAATGCCTTCATGCTTCACGAACAAGTGAAGATTTCTGGAAAATAGATCACAAATGTACATTCATTCATTTATCTTTTGGTTCCTTGTGGAGCACAGATCTTTAACAAAATACTCAGACTTCCTGCCTTGTGCCATCTATTCTTCTTCTCTCTCATTGTAAAGGAACCCGTGACACGCCCATTGAGGCATATTGGGAATATGGTGTTAGGCCCATATTTTCTTGACCGTCGGCACACTAGGGGGTGATGTGGTCAGCATCACTCTCATTGCATGCGTGTTAAATTAGTGAATGAATGTTAATATAAACTACTTACTGTTGAAGCCGAGAGTGTGTTAATTTGAAAACACTTTCAGAACTGTATCATTACTCGGCAGAAATGTATTAAGGCAATAATGCCTATTTCTTTACCCTGATGAAATAAAGATTTTGTTCTGTTTTTCCATGTCTTTTTTTTTTTTTATCTCCTTCATATATATCTTTAATTTTCTTCTCTATGTGTTGTTTTTTTACTCCATCTATCTCTTTTACCTAGTGAGGATTGTTTTTACAGTCCCATGATGCTATTTTTTAGAGTTTCTTATTTCTACTGCCACCTGTCTTCCCTTGCTAATTTGTGTATATGTGTGTGTATATCTATATATATATATCGCACAAACAAATTAATTTTTAATTCATATTTTCCTTCACGTTTATCCGCAAATTTAAGCTTTCGGTTAAATTTTTTCCTTCACTTGTGCCACTAAATGTCAGACACGAGATGAAGTTTTCAATCTTGCCCGACTGGTATTATTCTGGATGGTATCAGACCATGTTACTACAAATTAACAACATTCTAAAAAAAATTTGACAAAACACCAACATAGTCTCTTACGGTAATGGCTTGAACGAAAAATAGTGAATAATATACAAAAGGAACAAACAGGAACTTGGAAGAACTGCAGATGACAACGAAAAGAACCATAAATTATTGAGTTGTAAATAAGAAAATTTAAACAGTGAAATATCAGACACAAGAAGGTGAGCAGAGGAACAAAACAACCACTGAACAAATTCAAACCCCTCACCTTTTAATCATATCACAAAGATTGTTTGCAAGATGGCGATTAAACAGCCAATAGTTTAGTGGCCTGTCCAGCGATTGGTAGGATTCATGCAAATCATAAGCAGGGGAAATAATCATTGCTGCGATTAAATCAGTTTGTGAACCCACGCTCGCTAAATAGTTGAATAAGATGATCCTAGAAGCAAAACAAACAAGAAATGTATGACAACGTCATGCACAAATAAAGCACGAGGATTTCATTTTTCACATCAGATTTTAAAATATATAAAATTTCATACATAAATTACTCTCCCAAAGTGTCTCCACCATGAAGCTACAGACTTTCAAATGGGTGCTTGCGTAAAATAGGATTTAAATGGTACGACACGGTCACCATTATGGAACTGATGGCAGGAACCAGACAACTTCCAGTTGAACAAGAGATGAGAAGAAGATGCTGATGATGGATAGGACACACACCGAGGAAACCTGCCAATAGCATTACTAGGCAGCCATTGTCCTGGAATCCCCACAGTAAGAGATGTAGTGGGTTGATCAAAAAAGCACACGAAGAAGAAACTGAGCTACTGTACTTTGGAAATTACTCATCACAGCACTCCTAAATTACTCGTCACAGCACTCTTAAATTTTTCATCACAGCACTCCTAAATTGCTCATCACAGCACTCCTAAATTACTCGCCACTGCACTCCTAAATTGCTCATCACAGCACTCCTAAATTACTTGTCACAGCACTCCTAAATTACTCACCACAGCACTCCTAAATTACTCACCACAGCACTCCTAAATTACTCATCACAGCACTCCTAAATTAATCATCAAAGCACTCCTAAAATACTCACCAAAGCACTCCTAAATTACTCATCAGAACTCTCCTAAATTACTCATCAAAGCACTAATAAATTACTCATCAAAGCACTCCAAAATTACTCATCAAAGCACTCCAAAATTACTCATCAAAGCTCTCCTAAATTACTCATCAAAGCACTCCTAAATTACTCATCAAAACAGTCCTAAATTACAAAATGCACCTCCTATTTTCCAGGCTCATTGCATTTTCGAAACATATAAAGAAACATGCTATTTTTCTTTTCATTTCATGTAACAAGTCATACTTTTATCTCTTGTTCGTTTCTGTGACATATTTTACAACCTAGAAGATAATGGGATGTGAAGATTCTGAAAAAAGGTGTAGAACCTACAGAAGGTTAAGCAGCACTGTACTAGACTGTTGCACTACCATATTAGATCTTCATCATCATCATTTTTTTTTTTGAGCTCTTCACACAGCATGTAGTTGTTCCCTTTGGATGAAGCCTGCACCAATCATTCACATGCTCTCGCAACATTTGTTTCTGTGGCAATTTGTTGTACATGAGGTTGCCAGCCCACTGCACAACTTCATATCACTCGCATTGTACGATATGCCTGACGGTGCGGCAGTAGACCTATTTATTCTATGTCTCTTCAGAGACCCCCCCAGAAACTACACGAGGCATCTTGGAATTACTGCTTCAATATTACGGTAGGATTACTGTTTCAGCACCACAACAGGATTGCTTCAATATAGCAGAGTTCTGAGGCCACATACTAACCCGCCAAGAGAGACCCCAACGCCAATAAGGGGAGATTCAGGATACTTTTCTTTGATGTGGCCAATCACAAGCTTTATGTCTTCAATGTTGGCTGCACAGTAGGTGCGTGGGGTCTGCAGACAGAAGGAATCAGGAGA
This sequence comes from Oreohelix idahoensis, assembly GCA_024509875.1. NCBI lineage: Eukaryota > Metazoa > Mollusca > Gastropoda > Stylommatophora > Oreohelicidae > Oreohelix > Oreohelix idahoensis. The sequence continues at coordinate 345,022 of JAMPIV010017629.1, forward strand.
ATTACGCAAGGATTGTCTTTTACAAAACTGTACTGCCACGGAACCAATTTTTCTTAGTATAAAACTTGATGAAGCCTATGTTAATAACAGAAAAATTACAGCTATCAAATGTATCATAATTTTCCTTTGCGCTCCTTACGGAGCATAAAGCCACCACTGTAGTTGGTCTCCTTGCAGGAAGCCTGCACTAAGAATTCCCATACTCCTGCAATCGTGGTTTCTGTAGCACTCAGTTTTACATGAAGAGGTTGCCTGCCCCATGCACAACCTCAGATTAGTTGCCCTATATGACATGCTTGTGGGTACCGTAGTCCTATTCTTTGTCTCTTCAGAGACCTCTAGGAAAAATAACAAATATTTGCTAAGTCACACTGACTGTCAACAAGCAGAAGACACAGCGCACAAACAAGAAGACATCTTGCCAACGAGAGACAGAGAAATTATTTTTTTTTAATGACTGTGCATTCAAGAGAATCAAACAGAGCCACTTTAGATGAAATATTCTGTCACAGATTTGTGGAACTGAATAAGTCAACAACCAGGCCAAATGAGGTTAAAGACAGCATTGAAGATGGATAGGGTACACCCTCAGGAAACAACCACCCAGTATAACCAAAAATGTCATCACCTGAAACTAACAGGGAAAGAGACGAGTGGGGACTGTTAACAGAACCTGAAGAAGAACAGCAGTAAAGGAAGCCAAGGCAACTGGGAACTCGTGCACACAAATAAGAGATGGCCAAAGAACAGAAACTGGTGACTACACTGTAATTTGAAATGCTGCTGTTGTTTAACTACGACTGCTGACTGCTGAGCTTGTCATTCTTTCAAAGTCAATGCTGAGTTGAAGAATCCTTGGCATTATATAAATTGTAGACCTAGGCTTTTCCTGTGGCTTTTCTGCCATTCCGAAACTTGTGTTGGGAGTCATGAGCTGCAGTTTCCTTCCTGGGTATTCTATCCTAGTTTGGCATGCATTTAAAGGATCCTCACATCTGGTTTCAAGCTAGAAGCTGGGACTGTGCTTCCCCAACATTCATGAGGGCTCTTCAAATATGCAGGGCTGAAATTCTGTGACTTGCTCTGGGCTCTCTCAAGGAATTGTCATGTCCTGCACAGAACCACCTCCCAGTTCCCCTTTGCCTGTCACCTATTCAATGTGAGATCCTCCTGCTCACGGTCAGACTAATAAAAGTCGAAGTTAAGTCTGGGGCTCAAATGATTCTCCCAAGCTTAGTGTGCAATACTGGGTTCTCAGCATGTTTCACCACAGAGGGCATCAAAATCAAAATGTTGGGCCACTTTGGCAGCGCTACTCAATCCCTGAAGTGCTAGCCAGGCAACTCAAAGTTTACCTGTTTCCAGGATGCACCACGCTGAGATGCTTCAGGGTCTTGATTAAAGATGTAACCCTGGAATTCATGCAACAGCAGCATGCAAATATAAAATGCTGACACTTTAAACTACATCTGTATACAGAATGCAAAAGTAAAGAAACGCAAGATTTAGCATCACAACAAAGCACAGAGTCTTGGTTGCCTATATCTAACCTCTTCTGCAAATGACAAAATGTCCTTGAAGTCATGGCTACTAATATCTGCCACAGACAATGCAAAATTCTATTAATATCTGCCAGAGACAATGCAAAATTATATTAATATCTGCCACAGACAATGCAAAATTCTACTAATATCTGCCACAGACAATGTAAAATTCTACTAATATCTGCCACAGAAAACATAAAATTCTACTAATATCTGCCACAGACAATGCGAAATTCTACTAATATCTGCCACAGATAATGCAAACTCTACTAATATCTGCCATAGACAACGGAAGCTAACTATTAGGAAAACAAACAGGCTGGTTCAGGTGAAGTTAACTATAAGGAAAGCAGCATCAAATGTGGTTACGTACCTTTAGACTTGTATCACCGGTTCCTCTGTTGTTGAATACCACGCTTCTGTAACCCATTTCTGTGGCATGATGAACCAAATGAAGGATATAAGTTTCCTTGCTGCTGCCTGGAACAAATAATACAAATGAGCAACTGCTGGTGGGGGGGGGGGGGGGGGGGGGGGGGGGGGGGGGGGGGGGAGGGGTATCTTTTTCTTTTACCTGTTGTAGACACCATGAACTCAGAAAGAATTTAAAAAAAAAAACACAAAAAAAATGAGGGGGGACTTGACATTGTAGAACAGGAGGGCCTGATATAAACTGACAGCCATAGAAGCCACATGCTATGGTTTACCCATAATCGGTACAAGGTGTTTGCATTTTCAGATGTGTACACCCTGTACATAATTTCTGTACATGTTTTCTAACCCATTCCCCTTATTACTGTATCTCAGAGTTCTTTTATAAGGTCCTATTGAACACTGGATTTCCCAGTCTGTTGGTGATAATTAAGCACAGAAATAGACTAAATGATGACACCATCACATTATTTTTACAGTGTAAAATAAACTCAGACATTTGTTGTTTGGGTTTTAAAATAAGTGAAGACCTGCTTTTAAAGGCAAAGTCCCCGTGCCTCATTTATAATGCAGCCCACTGTAATTGAAAATATTTTAACATGAATTAACTCTTTTGATATGTTTTTTCTCAGTCTTTGTACAGGTTTTGTGGGTCTTTGTACAGGGTTTTGGATTTTTTGTACAGGTTTTTTATCTTCAAGGTGTGGCATGTATGTGACAGCAGACCTTTACTCCACATGGAACTGAAGGATCATATTCATTAACACTTTTGTTAGCTCCCTGTGGTGCATAGGTCTTCAACAAAAACATGCAAGCTTCCTGTCCCGTGCCGTCAAGGTCTTTCCATATCTTCTTAATTCCTTCTGTGCCTGTCTCCAGTTCTCTTCTCCATACATTTTTTGGGTCTACCTCTTTTTCTTACCCTAAGGACTCCAGAACAGTGACTGCCTTGTAAAGCTATAAACTAATAACTAATATGGCTAATGATGAATGATAAAACTACGAAACTCCGAAAGCCCAGTTAAAAATTGGTTTTTGAGTCAAAGAGTATATTGCAGCCTGCTGTGCTGTCATGTTGTGTTTCTCTGAGATGTCTGTTGCACCCTTGATATATCTTCTCTTGGCCATTCTCTGTTCAATTTTGGGATTATACAACCTGTGCTGCAGGTTGATTAGGATTCATCCTCATAAGGTGTTCAAAATTATCATCGCGAGGAAAAGGACTTCTCCAGAATGCACCATCAAAGTAAATAGGATAGTATTAAAACAGGTCAACTGGTTCTTCTTCTTCTTCCTTTGCCCTCAGACTTCCACATTAATGACTAATAAAGGCAGAAGTCAGCTCAAGGTTCCTGACATCTCATTCACCTTCAGACTTCCACATTTTTTTTTTTCTTTTTCTCTAACCAGCGGCACTCGAGCTTTCCAGCTCTTTTGGCCCAATGACATGTCATTGCAAGGCTGGGGGGTCAGTGGACTTTCCTTCCAACCCAGTCAGGAGCTTCGCTCCTTCCCATCAACACGGGATTTATGTGCAGGAGCCGTTCAGGTTATTCAGTCAAATTTCCGGTCGTAAACATTCCTTCAAACGCTGACTCCCGGGTTTGAACCATGAAAACCTGGTCGCCAGTACAACGCCGTAGCCATTACACCAGCGCGGCTCCCAGACTTCTACATTAATGACTCTAATAAAGGCAGTAGTCAGCTCAAGGTTCCTGACATCTCCAAACAGTTTTTCGTGGAGAGAAGTGAGTTGTTGCCATATGCCACTCCATTCACTGCTGAAAGCTGGGCAGGACTGGAGCAGATGTTCAGCTGTCATAAGGCTGGTGCCACAGGAGCAGAGATCTGTTGGACAAAACCTGAACTTGTGATACAGATGGTACCTAAACCTAATGTGACCAGTACGTAAGATCAAAATGATGATCTGGTGTCGCCTAGATAGCTGGTGATAGACATCATATTTTATGTGACCTGGGTGTTCTCTGTCCCATTTGGGGTAGAGTAGCATAGTCCAGATAAACGCAGCGTTATGTAAAATGAAAAATATTTCATGCAACAAATATTTGCCAATGGAAGTTAAAAAAGGGATCTTCAGTGTTACATAGATCCAATCCTGACATATGGAAGTGAGTCATGGACAATTACTAACCAAGCAGTATAAGACCTGGAGGTCACAGAGTTGTAGTTTTACAGAACAATGTTAAGAATACCATGGACAGCTAACAAGGGTAATAAAGTAATGATGATGTCCTGAAAAAGGCCAGAAGGCAAAGAAAATTTATAACTCCCAATAGAATCAGACAAAGAAAGAACAGGACTACTACACCCTGAGGTATGTTGTGCAAGGCCACTACAATGAGGTTGTGCATGAGGTTGGCAACCTCATCATGTAGAACAAATTGTTACAGAAGCCACTGCATGAGCATGTGAATGTTTGGTACAGGTTTCCTGCAAAATGGACCAGCCGCAGTAGTGGATCCATGCTCCGTAGGGAGTAAAAAGGAAAATGATTTGAATAAAACATTCCACTTATCTCTGGGCATGCTATGAGAAAGACAAAGCTGGAATATACGAGAGGCGTTCAGAAAGTAATGCACCACATCGTTTTTCTCAGGAGCTGTTTATTCAAAAAGCATGAAATTTATACACATCCGGCACTGCATTCCTGAAATCATCAACGTAGATGATCCATCAAGGGAGCCGCGCTAGCGTAGTGGTTACAACACCGCTCTGGCGACCGGGTGATACAGGATCAAACCCGGGCGACGGCATTTGAGGATTTTTCGTCGACCGGGATTTGGACTGGATTAACTCGAGACCTGGCGAGGACATTTGAAGGAGTGTCGTCGACCAGGGACTGGCGGCTCCTGAGCCGACCCAGCTGCAATGGGTACCTCCGAAATCGGCGAGTATTTGCCTGAATGGCGAGGGACACCTGTCTCTGTACAAGAAATAAAGGGATACTCACGTAAAATCAATGTCAGGTTAGACATAAAATAATAACCTGAGATTTCGCCTTGAGTATTAGCGGGCGAACGCAAAAAAAAAAAAAAAAAAAAAAAAAAATCAACGTAGACAGCTCGGACCTTGACACAGAAAAGAATAGAGTTGGATTCTGAATTTATAGGACCGGACAAAAAGTATTAAGAGCATCTCTGTACATCAGTAGAAAACTCGCCAACATTAATACGGAACCCGGAATTCTACAGGCCCACTCACACGTCACAGAGGGATTCTGAAATAGAAATAATACCCCAGACGTGTGTTCGAGGCATCTGTGTTAAGTTGCCAAGACTATAGTTTTCTACTGAGCAAGAAGTCTAAGATTTCTCAGTTTTTGAGTTTGTGGTACCAGTACGAGGTGACCCGACTAATTGTGGTACAACATGGAGAGACCATTTACTGGACTACTAGACTGTGTTTTGAAACTTGAAATCAACACCTGCAGATTCTTGCCTTGACCCGGAGAGGTTACTTCCTGAACTGATCTGAAAAAGTGCCCCTCACCACAGAGATGAATCTACAAAAAAGCAGCACTGGCACTTCAGCATTTTGGCACGTTACAATTTTAACAGGCCAACAAAGCAACAAAACTTTATTTTTCAAAATTCATCAAGCCTAAAAACTTTTTGGTGAAGAAACCTAATAATTTTTCATAATCACAAGTCACATTTATTTACATTTGTTTCAAAGTAATTGAGCATTTACGCCTAGGTCACTTTCAGCCTCTGGAACATTCAGCTGCATCTCTGGTGGTTCCTTATTCAGTGTTTCTCTGAAGTGCTCTGCCCATCTTGTTTCCTGCCCCTGTGCTGTGGTGATGAGATTTCCTTGCTTGTCTCTTACTAACATTATATTGTTTGCAACTCATTTTCTGCTGATAGTTTTAGTTATTTTATAAACTGTGCTTTGTTCATTTCTCAGTGCTGCCTCTTCTGCCTGCCTTGCAAGGTCATCCAGAAATTTCCTTTTGTTGGCATGGGTTTGACGTTTTACTTCTTTGTCCAGCTGACTGTACTGTTCGCTATATACAGTGCAGACCTGATAAGGAGAACTCACCAGGGACCCAAGAAATAGTTCTTCTTATCAGAAATTCCTCTTATCCAGATAAGAGTTCAAGCATATGGTAATGCATTTACAACGTACAATACAATAATGAATTAGCGTTGAATATGACAGATGTATGACACAGAAAATATGTAAATCACCAAAAGTGTTAATGTACAAAGCTGGCACAAATATCTAGAGAATAGCAGCACTTTTTACACTTTGAAATGAAAAAGCTGCAATTTTCCTCTGTTTCTTACTTAGTACCTGTACTTGAGTTAATAAAAATGTCTTTCCATGACATCCTTAAATTCAAAGAAATGATAAATTAAATCATCTTGGCATCCAGCCTGCATTATATACATATTAGTTTTATCCATGCAATTTGAAACTTCCAACTGTGAAATAGTTTGTACCGTTAACCCACAGTCATCATTATCTTTAGAATTTGCACACTCTTAAATGATAAAGCACTCTTAAATGAAAAAGTATGTAATTTTCCTCTGTACTGCATCAATGTGACCTACAAGTTTGGACAACATTGCTGACCTATAATGAACCTTCAGACCTTTTTGAATAATATTGAGGCATATTGGGAATATGGTGTTAGGCCCATATTATCTTGACCGTCGGCACACTAGGGGTGATGTGGTTGGTATCACGCCGGCCGCCTTAACCTTCACAGGGTTGCTCTGGTACTCATTTGGGGCTGGGTCGACCCAGGAGCCGTTTGTAACCTAAAAAATTCCCACCTCATCTGGGGATCGAACCATAGACTACTGCGCTAGGAAGCCAGTGCACTAACCACTATGCTACCGCGGCTTTGTAAGTAATGTGCCGTTTTTTAAAACAACCCAACCAGCCAGGACTACATTTCCAGCCAGTCCGACCTTCCAGAAGTGCTAACTCTTTTGCCTTTGCAGTTAATATAGGTCCATTTACAAGAACATTTGCTGATCTCGCCATGGTGAACCATTTTAGGAGTGCCGTGTCAACCACATCACACGTCGCTTTTCGGTTCTTCATTCTGTGACAATCAACTTGTCCACCATAAAACATTTTTCTGTACCGATCCTTATTTTTTATGATTCCTGAAAGCGTTGATTTTGGAATGTCGAATTCTTTTGCTATTTCCATTTTCTTTTTGCCACTATTTTCCAATTCTTGTACTAGCTCAATCTTTCTTTTCAAAGATATGGATTTTAACTTTCCAGCCATTTTTAGAGGGGAAATAACTCAAATTCTAACACTGACGAAGCGCGCAATTTCCGAAAATAGCCGAAAAGTTGTACAAATGTCCAGGTACTGTATTTGAAAAAAAGTTCGCCTTAAGCAGATCAAATTACATAGCCGGGACACGTTTAATCGTTCGGCATATCCGAAAATTCGTGATAAACGGATTCCGCTTAACCTGATATTTTTTACAAAGACAAAGAAGAAAAATTGCCGGGGATAAACAAATTGTTTTTCACAAAAGAAATTCGCCACATCCGAGATTGCCTTAAGCGGTTTGCACTGTATTTCTTTTAACCTGGGAGACTTTGCTTCTGTTTTCTTTCTTTTCATTTCTTTTCTCATCCTATGGTATTTAACGTTTCTGGTGTTATCCAATCTTGTCTCTATCTTTCCTGGAATCCCAAGCATGATTCGCTGCTTTTCTTGTATATTGTTGAAATGATGTTGAATTTCTGGTCAACATCATCAGTCGCTGTAGTTTCTTGGCTTTTGGCAATTTGATATCATCTCTTTACATCAACCACAAAAGCTTTTCCGGTGAGGGGGTCCTTAAGTTTCATGATGTTATATCTTTTCTGTTTGACTGCAATTGGTCCAGCAGCTCTGAGTTTCACCTTCAGTCTTGCTACTACAAAGTGATGATCACTTCCAACATCTGCACCTCTTCTTACTTTCACGTCTTGTAATGCATGCCTCCATTTACCACTGATCATAATGTGGTCTATCTGATTTCTGTCCCGTCCGTTTGGTGATTCTCATGTTAACTTGTGCACTTCTTTGTGTGGAAAAAGTGTTTGTGGCGTATGCCTTTTGCATGCCACATGTGAGTGGTAATGAAAATGATTGTAGTGCTCACAAGTGTGGCACTTTTTTTAATAGTTGCTATGCATAGTCCGCATATGACGTCGATTTGTTTGACCGAGCGACAGGAGCATTGTTTATATTCCCCTTCTAAGGGGTGGCTGTGTTTAAAATGTTTTACTGATTGGAACCCATACAGAAGTGTACATGCCTTGTCAGGCAATCACAAGTGTACAGATTACTAAGGTGTCATTGGGAATAATATATTTCATGCCAATACTGAATGATCAATGCATCGTTGGATATGTGATTAAAATGTCTTGTACATGTTAAAGAGGACTTCAGATCTATTTTATGATGTTGGTTCATTTTGATGCCATTCCAGAGGCTGAAAGTGACCTAGACATAAATACAGACATTCCACGAATAGTAGAAATCATCACAGCTATCAAAGGGTTAAATAATGGAAAAGCGCCTGGTCATGACAGTTTAAATGCTCAGTTATTCAAGACAGACCCTGAACTAGCAGCAGAACTATTAGAACCACTATTTGCACAAGTCTGGAAAACAGAGACCAACAGAGTGGAGTAAAGGAATAATTGTCAAATTTCCCAAGAAGGGTGACGTTGCAGACTGCAACAACGAGAGGAATTACTCTCCTCTCAGTTCTTACCTCTGCCTTAGAGTGTGTTCTCCCTGTCTCACGTCTAGAGGCCCTCAGCCCCAGCCACAAATCCTCATCGGATAGAGTCACGTTAATGTTGACCTATCACCCTCACAGCGCTGCTGTTAAAAGGATCCTGTTTCGCCACTTACCTCTCCTCCAAGCTGACCCAGTGGCACGGGAAGTGTTTAGTGAGCCACCCTTGCTGGCATATAGACGGGATAAAAATTTGAGGGACCTCCTAGTCCACAGCCGTTTGAGAACTGTCGACAATGGCCATTTTGGTACCCAGCCATGTAACCGGTCACGATGCAAGACATGCCAGTATGTAATCCAAACACGAACAGTGACATTCCCTAAGGCCAAGTTCACCATCACCCAGGGCTTCACATGCGAGTCACATAACGTCATTTATGCTATTATATGCAAACGTTGCAATATTACTTACATCGGCCAAACGGGCATACGACTGGGTGACCGATTCTGCAGACACCTCTACGACATCTCGCCGCTGAAATCCACATCTGTGGCCATCCACTTCCCGATGCCACTGACATCCAGGTGACAGCCATCAGATCCTGTTCATCGGATGCCAACAGTCGGTTCCGCCTGGAACAACGCCTCATCCATCTTATGGGTTGCCTCAAACCCAATGGTTTGAACAACCAGCATTCTATCTTGTTCTATCTAGACCCAGTTCTATTATGACTGTGATCACCCTTGACTTTCCATTTTTTTTTTTTTAAATTTAAAATTTAAAATTTTTTTTTTTTTTAAATTTTATTTATTTATATTTTTTTTTCTTAATATGTATTACTTTTTCCCCCACAGGGTTTTCCAGTCCTTGTTTTCATCATTTTTTATTTATAGTTTCAATGTACTATTCCCTTCCGGTTTCCAGTTCAGTAGCGGCCATTTTCGTTCCAACATGTGACACTATCAGGGAGTATTTGTCTCTTATTCCTACAGTTTCATGTTCTCCACTTAATTCTCACTTTCTTTCCCTTCTGTCTTTTGTTTGTCTGTCCCTGACGAAGGCCTTGTGGCCGCAACGTAGGTTTCCTTGTCCTTTTTCTTAGTAAGATGTATTACTTTTTGTGTTTTTGTTTGTTTTTTTCCTCTCCGTTCCCAGTAAAATACTAGGCAGGATAATCATCCAGAGAATTTCAAAAGGAGTTGACCATAAACTGAGAAAAGAGCAAGCGGGTTTTAGAAAGAACAGAAGATGTGCAGAAGATGTTCACCCTCAGGAACATTACAGAGCAGTGCTCAGAATGGCAGAGACAGCTGTACATTAACTTTGTTGATTTTGAAAAGGCTTTTAACATCATACACAGGGACAGCCTATGGAAAATACTGAGGGCTTGTGGAATTCCTAGCTGCATTGTTTCCATTATAAAAAGCCTCTATTCTAACTTTACACGCAGTGTTGGATTGAGTAATCTAACTTTCGAAGTGAAAACAGGAGTACAACAGGGATACCCCTTATCAACAACATTATTTTTGACAGTCATAGACTAGGTGAAGTGCCAGACAACAGAGGGCAGTCCAAGAGTAATTAGATCGACAACATTTTCTACACTGGAAGACCTGGAATATGCACATGACATTGCACTACTAGCACATTCACATCAACACATCCAAGAAAAAACTGATAGACTGAATAAGTATAGCCAGCAGGTGGGTCTGAACATCAATCTGAAGAAGACAGGTCATGACACTCAATGTGGGCAATCCTGAGCCAATAACAATAAGGAACCAGAAGCTAGAACAGACAGGCACATTTACATACTGCATAGTAACACCAGATGGCGGAACAAGCAAAAACATTAACAACAGAATGAATAAAGCGAGAACAGCCTTTGCTAATCTCAACAACATCTGGAAGTCTTTCCAGTATAGCACAAACGCCAAATTAAGATTATATGAGAGCTGTGTACTTTCTGTGCTTCTCTATGGTGCAGAATGCTGGAGAGTAACAGAGAAAGAAATGTCAAAACTGTCCTCTTTCCACATAATGTGCCTAAGGAAAGATTCACCGAATCTTTTGGCCGAATATCATCACCAACCAAGAAGTACTTATTCAGAATAACCAATAGGACATGCACACAATCATAGCTGGCAGACACTGGAGTTGGGTTAGCCACGTCCTCAGAAGGGACCCTAATGTCATTACAAGAACAGCTATGCTATGGACCCCGAAGGAAAGCGAAAGAGAGGCCGACCAAAAACAACTTGGCGGAGAATTGTGGAGGCTAAGATGCAAAGAATGAACTAGAGTTGGCGCACTGTATGAAGGATGGCGACTGACTGAACAAAGTGGAAGAAATTTGTTGCTGCCCTACAAGACGCCACCAGGCGTGATGGCCACTGACTGCTTTGACAGTCTGCAGCTAAGGATCAAAGAAGAAGTATTGAGCATTAAATTTGTATATGTTGATTTTGAAAAATTCATATTTGAATTAATCATTACAGAGAGAAAGGCATATGCATGATCCAGAACCTCTAGTATATACATATATATATATACATATATATATATATATATATATATATATATATATATATATATATATATATATATATATATATATATATATATATATATATATATATATACAAGGGGATTGACATAAGTCTTGGGCCTGACCATGAAGGAGTCACAGGAGGAAGATGAAACTTGGCATATTTACAGTTCATCATATTTGCACTGAATGTATAAAGTACGCGTTTGTTTCTTCAATGGGTTTTCCCGCTATGGTGCACGGCGCAATGTACCCTATTGACCGGATCTGCTGCTCCAAAGATTTGACAAAACAATAGAAAATAAAGAGGCCAGAGCTGTGATAAAATTTCTGATGTTCCAGGGAAAAACACCTACAGAAATACACAGGGAGATGGAACCAGTGTTTCGCGATTCTTGTCCTTCATATACTTTGGTAAAACACTGGTGTCAACAGTTTAAGGGCGGCCGCTCAAATGTTGCTGATCTACCAAGATCTGGTAGACCAGCCTCAGAGTGCAACGATGAAAATGCAACAAGAGTGAAGAAAATCATTGACCAGGATCAAAAAATGACAATTGTGGAGATAGCTAGTAGAGTAAAACTAAATGAAAGAACAGTTTATAGAATTTTACACAACAGACTGGAAATGAGAAAAGTGTGTGCACGCTGGGTTCCGCGACTGTCGACACGTGAACAGAAGCAAACGAGGGTAAATTGCTGTGAACAAAGTGTCAGTCAAAAAATTTTTTGGAGACCATGGTGACAGTAGATGATACTTGGGTACACCATTATGACCCCGAATCCAAAACTGCCAGCATGCAATGGAAAACCCCGGGCTCCCCAACACCTGTCAAGCCGAGAGCGCAGAAATCTGTAGGAAAAGTGATACTGACTGTTTTTTAGGATGGCAAAGGTGTCCTGTTGAAAGATTATCTGCCTCGTGGCAACACAGTTAATGGACAATACTATGCAGATCTTCTCACCAAACTAAGAAAGGTTGTGACCAGGAAACGAGGGATAACGCGCACTCAAAATCTTCCTTTGCTTCAAGACAACGCGCCCTCTCACAAAGCACGGCTTGTGCAGCTAGCAGCCAACGATTTGAATATTGAAATTCTTCCACATCCACCATATTCTCCAGATTTGGCTCCGTCAGACTTTTTTCTATTCCTAAATCTTAAAAAACAGCTAAAAGGAAATCATTTTGACAGCGATGAAGAGGTTATACTGGCATGTGATGACTTGTTTAGTTTGAAAAATAGGGTGTTCTACTCCCAAGGTCTTTTCAAGGTCAAGCAGAGATGGCAGAAGTGTGTCAATTCAGACAGTGGCTATATTGAAAAGGAATAAACACTATACAAAATTTCAGCTCTCTGTGACATGTCCTTCATGGTCAGGCCCAAGACTTATGTCAATCCCCTTGTATATATCGTGCTAATAAGAGGAAATTTGCTGAATTATCTCAGCTGGGGACTTGAACGAGCTAATTATAAGATAATCCTTCACAAAAGGCGGCGGGTCAGATAAAAAGTTAACTTGCTGAGACTAATTCAGCATTGTTCTTGACTTCTGAAATATCTTGTGCAGCTCCCCCTGAGGTAGAAGCACCATTATCCTTCTATGTACAACTCTGCCAAGAGTAATCTTGTGTGAAGGTAGACACCTTTGAAGACTCACATTAGATACTCTAGGTTTTGGCCACTGTTGGACCACTACTGCAGAGCAAGGGGAGGCAACCCGTGACACTGTGCTGTTGCAGAATTTCTGTGATGTTGTCTTTCCATCTGCCTCTTGGTCTTCCCCATGCCCTGAAACCAGATCTTCAACTGTTGTAGGCATGTACTGGTAATTTATCTGGCTCCTTTCTCATGAGATGAACAAACCTCTTAATTTTCTGTCTCTCTATATACTTGGTGCAGGATGTAGTACATACAATTTTTCTGTCTTCATTCCTCATGTCGTCTCTTCTGATAACATTCATGGCTTTTCTTAAACATCTCATCTCACAGGATGTGATTTTCCTCTCCTGTGCTCAGGTCAGGGACCAAGCTTGACACTGACAGCGCAGAGTTGGTAAGAATATACTATTTATCACCTGCCGTTTAGTCTCCATACTGATATTCTTATGGTTTGAGTTACTTTTGACCCCTAGAGCTACGCCAGCGGAAGTTTTACTCTTAACAGATGCTACCAAGCTGGAAAGGTCTGACTAACGCTGGCACTCTGGTCCTCCAGGTTGGGGATTTTAGCACAGAGCCAACACCTCTATGTAAAAAATACACATGTCACAGCGTTATTTTGCCGTGCATTTTATGTCTAGTGTTCGTTGAATAGTCAGTCAGGATAGACCGAACACACTGGCGAAGTTAGCCGACCTGGTGGGTCATGTGACTACCGGAAGTCGTGGGAAAAGGGCGCAAAGATATTATTGAGAAGTGAGCCTCTTGTCCGGGAAGGACATGTTTTTCCCTTAGCCAGCTTGATTGCTGTGTGTGTTCTGTATTGGAATACTGTAAGATGAGTGCCTGCCATGTCATCGGATCTTGGTGATAATTAAGTTGTTTAGTCTAGAGCATTTGAAGTGTCTAGATAATATTATCTACAGGCTGTAGTTTGATAATATGTCGATGATTAGAAGTGTGTCATTGTCATAGCTTTTGCCGCTCGGGTGAGCGATATTCATAGCAGCCATTTGAGGCATAGTTTGTATCTTCGTGTGGAGATGATAGTTTAAGCTGCTGAGGAAGGTTTACATTGGTATTCTCATACTTGTATTTGATGTGTTATGATGGCCGTGTGAGGCCTTGTTGTGTGTGTGTATTCATTAAAGGGAAGTACCTGTTTAAAGGTGGTTATTACTTTTTTCAGCCATTGTTTGTGTGGTCATACCCTTAGCAGGGCGAGCCTATAGTTTAATATTATGAACACACACAGCAGCGGTGTCACCCTTGGAGTGTTCGCCATGGTAAGTGGTTCCTCACAACACACATTACGGAAACAGCAACCTGTTACTGCCCAAGTTTAATGCTCATTCACAAGTGTTATTTTAAAAGCGTACTGCAATTATCAGTTCTTTATTTAGCATACATACTTCAGCGATTAAATGACAAATTTTCTGACTGAGAACCAGCTTCTGCAGACTCAAATACCATTTATTCAACAAGTTTAAAAAAAATCAGACCACATCTCGTTGAGATGACCATTTTAAACACCTTATGAAGACAAATCCTAATTAACCTGCAGCACATTTGTATCATCCCAAAATGGAACAGACAAGATATATCAAGGATGTGTCAGGCATCTCAGAGAAACACAACATGGCAGCACCGCAGGCCGCAATATATGCCTTGAATCAAAAATCAATTTCTAACATGGCCTACCATGCTTCACGGTTTTTGTCATTCATCACTATCCTTATTAGCTGATTACATTACACAGCTTTCTTCACTGTACCTGTTAGTCCAGGAAGAAAAAGGATGGTCGGTCTTGTCTCACTTGGATATGAACTCTTGTCATTGTCCTCCCAGTCTAGCCGAATCTCTCCCTCATCTGGCGTTATCAGGTATTCTCTGAAAGTACATACGTTCACTATCATATTCCTTTTAAATCCTGAAGCAGCATGGGGCTATCCAGGAAGCCTGTGCCACGGAGTTCCTGTGCTCTTACAGCAATGGTTTCTGTAGCATTTGTTTAACATGATGAGGTTGCCAGCCTAATATTAGTCACATAGTACAACATGCCTGATGGAATAATGGTCCTATTATTTCTTTGTTTCTTAAGAGACTACCCAGGAACTAGATACATTCATTTATTCCTTACCCTTCAGCTCCCCAAAGAGCATAGGATTTCAAAAAACATATCGTGGCCTCAGTACTGCTTTATTCCATCTCTGCGTCAGCTTGTTTTGAGAAAAACGCATTTAAAGTTTTTGGGTTAGTAGTTGAAAAGAAGGATACATCACATTAAAGTGACATCTTTCATGATGATCCAAATAGTTAACTGTAAGATATTGTCTAGAATGACAGATTAAACTATTTTATGTCAATTTAAGACCTGAGGTCAATTTTAGCCAAAAGTAGAGATAGAATAAAGCAGTACTAAGGCGACAATGTATGTCAAACCTTCCTATTGGATGCCATCAGCTACAAATCTTTCAAAATCTTCCTCATCATATTTATTTCTGTCTCCAGTTCTTTTCTCCATGTATTTTTTGGTTTACTTACTTACTTACTTAGTCGTTCCCCTTCTACCGTGAGGTGCAGAGTTTTTGAAGAGAGAGCGCCAGACTATCCTATCCCATGCTTGTCATGGTAGCCGATCTTCTCCCATTCTGCAGACATGGCCAAACCATCTTAGTTGGGACTGTTCTACTCGGGTCTGCAGGGGGTGGGATTTTAGGCCTTGACGTATCGTCTAGTTGCGGACCATGTCTCTTCTTGTTACTTCAACCACCTTCCTCAGATACCTCATTTCTGAGGTTTGGATCTGGCTTTTGTGGGTTGTAGTCATTGCCCATGACTCGCATCCATACGTCAAGACTGGGACATAGGTGGAGCGGTATACTCTTACCAACCTCTCTCTATGAAACAAAGATGGATCTCACTCTTATACTCAATGGCCTTTTCACTCAGCTGTCTGAGTGTGAAGATTAGGTCTTGAGTACTTCGGCTTGCTCGGAATCCGCACTGGACCTCAACCAATACTTTGGCTTGCTCAGAATCCGCACTGGACCTCATCCAATTGTGGCTCAGCTAGGCGTCAGAGTCTCTGCTCTAGGATTCTAGAGTAGATTTTACCAGGGACCCTGAGAAGGGATATGCCTCTATGGTTTCCACATTGTCGATTGTCACCCTTTTTGAAAATTGGTGTTATGATGGCAATCTCCCAATCCTTTGGTATGGTCTTGTTGCACCACACTGCCTGTAGGACCCTTAAGTGTAATAGGTCGCCTGATGCTCCCGTGTACTTAACCATTTCTGGTGTTATACCATCATGCCCTGCTGCTTTGCCCATCTTGATTTTCTCTAGTGCTGCCTTCAGTTCTTACATCTTTATGTCATCTTCACCATCATTGGTTTTCTCTTCTGTGCTAGTGGTTATCATTTCTGATGCTTCACCATGCTCACCATCCAGGAGTTCTGAGAAATATTCTTTCCATCTTTCCATTACTTCCTTCGGGGCAGTAAGCAATTTGCCTTGCTTGTCCTTTATAAATTTGAGAGGGCATTGTTTTTCCTTCCTCATGTTCTTTAGGGTCTTATAGAACAATTTCTGGTTTTCTTGTGCATCTTTTTCTAGCTTTTCTCCAAATTCTTCCCAAAACTTCTGTTTTGCTGCTAGCACCTTGTTCTTTGCTTCTGTTCTGAGTGTCACATATTCTCTATATTTCTCCATTTGTCCTGTTGTGTTTTTATCTCCTAAGTATTGTTTCCATGTCATTTTCTTCTCTCGTATTTTCTCTTTGACTTCCTCTGTCCACCAAGGTGTCCTCTTTCTCTTGTTCCCAAGTTGGACTTCACCACATGCTTCTGCAGCAGCTGTCTTTATGATGTCCTTGAATTTAAGCCAGAGGGTTTCCAAGTCATCAGGTTTTTCTTCTGTGTTGCTCACCGCTGCAGCAATAAGCCCCTGGTATCTGGTCTTAAATTCTGGCTCTCTCAGCTTGTAGGTCTTAATGCTCATTTCTGCCGTTCGTTTACTTAGTTTCTTGCGTGATGTTGGGCAGTTCCTAGGCTGAGCAACTCTTTCAGTTGTTCTTTTGATTGTAAGCAGGTAGTGATCACTTCCAATCTCTGGCCCCCTCCAGACTCTAGCATCCCGGACATATTTGAATGAGCTCCTCCTAACAATGGCATAGTCGATCACTGACTTCTCATTCTTTGTTAGTTCACATCTAGTGTATGCATGTATGCGCTTATGGGGGAACTTTGTGTTTGTAATGATCAGATTCTGCTCACTGCAGAATCTAAGGAGTCGCTTTCCATTGTCATTGAGAGTATCTTCTCCATATCTTCCGATAACTTCACCCCATCTAGCATGGTCATTTCCAACTCTGGCATTGAAATCTCTGAGCATGATAATTTCATCTAGGCAGTCATCCACTGTCCTTTGAAGCAGCTCAAAGAATTCCTCCTTGACCTCCGCTCTCTCATCCTCATTTGGCCCATACACTATGACCAGGTTGGCTATGGTTTCTCCTTTTAGTTTTACAACCATAATGCGCTCCGAGACAAAGTTCCATCCCTTGATACTATCTTTTTGGTTTTTGGCCACAATGCAACCCACGTCCCCTTTAGCTCTTTCAGATGTGGGTACACCACTGTAGAGCAGCGTGTTGCCATCGAGATCCATGACTCCTTGTCCTTTTTTTCTTTGTTTCCGTTATAGCCAGAATTTCTAGTTTTGCTTTCCTCATCTCTTCCACCAGCTCCTCTTCTTTCCCATTTATACTTCTTGTGTTCCAAGTTCCATAAGTCGTAGTCCGTTCCAGTTCGTCATGTTTAGAATCAGTCCAGTTTTCTCTCTTGTAGTTCTCGTAATAAAAAGTGGTTTTTTTTTGGGTTTACATGTACTTATATTACCCTGGCGATTCAAAAACAAGCACTGATTGATAATGCTGCCAACAGGTTTTGGCATTGTGTGTCTAATCTATCGCCAGCAGTGTCTAATCTATTGCCAGCAGTGTCTAATCTATTGCCAGCAGTGTCTAATCTATTGCCAGCATTGTCTAATCTATCATCAGCAGCTGGTCTCCTTACAGGAAGCCTGCATCAAGCAGTCACCTGCTCTTGCAGCAGTAGTTTCTATGGTAATCTATTTTACTGATGAGGTGGCCAGTCTCGTGCTCAACCTCATATCAGTCACCATGCATGGCATACCTGAGGGTGCAATACGTCTATTCTTTCTTTTTTTTCTTTCTTCAGAGACCCCAGGGAACTACATATGTTGTATGCTAACACTTACTTTAAAAGTGACACCTTGTTATACTTAATAATTCTTATGAAATCTAAAAAAGTTCATCTTCTGCATTCAGTTTGTTAGTCACACTAAATCTACAGGTCTGTTGCCTGGACAGAGTCCTCAGTCTTTTCCACGTCCATGCGGAGCTCTATAACTTCTGCCTCAGCTCTGCACCCTCTGGCCAGGTTTTACTTTGTTGGGGATTTGGGGAGGAGAATGGGAGGAGATCGGCTACAATGACAAATATGGGAAACCAACAGCCAAGGATACAGACCTCCAGGATGACCCAGAGTTCACTGGGAGGATAACATCACACAATTTCTGAAGGACCGAGGGCTAGATCTGAACCAGGCCAGGAGGAAAACAGCTGATAGGATAGTATGGCGCTCTCTCTGATAAACCTCTACACCCCAGGGTAGAAGAAGAACGACTAAGTAAGGGCATTGTGGGCTGAGCAGTTTTAGAGACAGTGTTCATGGATCTGGATTCCAGTTCCACATGGACATTCATTAGTGTGAGATATCCTGAGGCGACAGAGGTGGCCTATTAATCTGCAGTGGCCAGCTCTCAGGCTTAAGCTGATGGATTGGGTCAGATCCATTGTCCATATCCCTCTCCTTCTTCCATTGGTAGCTATACTGGTTGTGGACAACACGTTCTGAATAATGGCATTTTCTAAGTCAGTGGTCTTCATACTCTTTGTTGGCGTCATGCATCCTTACATGGACCTTGACAAACTCATGCACTCAGAAAGTCTTTGTGCATTTACGGCAGAGGTTCTCATAATTTTTTTGTTGTTGCTCCCTTTCTGAGCCTCATTTACATCTGTGCCCCACCCCCCTTCCCCTCATAATCCTGTTAGCTGGAAAAAAGGTACTTTACCTTCTTACTGTGGCCCCCATAGAAATATGGCATGGCCCCCTAGGGGGTCATATGGCCCACTTTGAGAACCACTGATATACAGCACATTTAATTTACACTTTTTCATCGTAATGATAATTTAGGGAGCAAATACTCTCAAAATACAAGTTGTAACTATTCATACCCTGTAACAAATGTAGAATAACTAGCCCTATAAAGTTTAAAGAATAGTCTGAGATCATTCACTGTCATAAACTCATTTATTTAATGATTTTCAATGCAATAAATAATTCATTTCTTATTTTAAAATTTATTTGTTCAGTGCATCCCTATGCACAATTTTTATGCCATGCACCCTTCTATGCATGCCACTGATAATATCAACCCTTTGAAAAAATTAATGCACCCTGGTTGGCTACTATGTTCTAATCGTATTTGTAATGCAATCTTAACCCTTTATCTCCAAAGCAGCACTGACAATGTTGCTCAGTTTTATTACATTTACAGAATCTACACTGGCAGTGCTGCTTAAGGTTTTATCAGTAATAAATCTTTAAATTCACCTATCTAATCCAGTCCATGATTTAAAACTGTAAAGTGATTTCTGTTGGTCAAATCAGGCGTTCTCAACCTTTTTTTGCTGATGGCCCCCTTCAGAGCCTCATTTACCTCTGTGGCTTTCTCACAGTCGCTGTTAGCTGGAAAAACAGTACCTTACCATCTTAATGTGGCCCCCAAGAAATATGACATGGCCCACTGGTTTAAATGACCATTTTGAGTGTACTTGGTGTTGAGCACATGCATGCTGTTTATGCCTGTCATGTAGCATTTGGCTTAGTAAGGGTGCTACGAACATATGCTCCATAGGAAGCAAGGCTGCTCGTTGTTTTGGAGAAGTGAGCAAGAGTTGAGTTAACATGAAGTTGGGTGTGGTTTCTACATGAATTAGGTTGTTTATGAGTGAACAATGGTGAACATTCTTGATTTTGTCTGGTGTGAAAGTTAAGCTACTGAGTTGCTGTCATAGGTCTAAGGCTGCATGACAAGCTGTGTGCATGTAAGAACCAGTAAACAGACACTTGCATTTTGGACAATGAGAATGAGCGTGCGCTGGGATGTTTAAGAAGACTGTGAAGGACTGTAGTTGCCAGCAAGAAAGACAATGCTGTTGAAGACACCCATCTGTTGTGCTCCATGTTAAAGTGATGTTCTTGCTAAGGCTTGTGAGTAGCAGCAGTGATTTCCATGGTCAGAACAGAGTGGTTTTGTGATTTTTTTTTCTTTCTTCTTTTTCTTTTCTTTGATCCTTAGCCGCCGACCGTCAAAGCCTAGTGGCGTCTTGTAGGGCAACAACAAATTGATTCCACTTTGCTCGGTCGGCGGCCATCCTTCGTACAGTGCCCCAACTCTGGTTCATTCTTTGCATCTCGGCCTTTACAGTCCTCCGCCAGGTTGTTTTTGGTCGGCCTCTTTTTCATTTTCCTTCAGGGGTCCAAAGCACAGCTGTTCCCGTGATGGCATCGGGGTCTCTCCTGAGGACATGGCCAACCCAGCCCCAGCGTCCGCCAGCTATGACGGTGCGCATGTCCCCCCGCCCGCCCCGAGCAAGCAGACCCCGGCCGGTGGCGGCACTCGGCAAAAAAATTTGGTGAATTTCTCTTAGGCATGTTGTGTGAAACGAGGACAATTTCGACATTTCCTTCTCTGTAACTCTCCAGCATTCTGCACCACAGAGAAGCACAGAAAGCACACAGCTCTGACACAATCCCAATTTTGTGCCTGTGCTGCACCGAGAGGACCTCCAGATGCCACCCAGGCCAAAAAAGGCCGCCCCTGCCCCATTCACTCTGATGTTGATGTCCCTGCCCGCCCCGCCGTCTGGTGTTACTATGCATCCTAGGTATGTGAAGGTGTCTGTCTGCACCAGCCGCTGACTCCCTACTGACATGGGCTCAGGGCCGCTCACATTGAGCGTCATGACCCCTGACTCCCTTAAATTGATGTTCAAGCCCACCTGCCGGCCAAACTTACCAAGTCCATCCGTCTCTCCCCGGATGTGCCGACGCGAATGTGCCAGCAGTGCAATGTCATCTGCACATTCCAGATCCTCCAACATAGAAAATGCAGTCCATCTCACCCCTCCTGGACTGCCCTCTGCCGCCTGGCGCACCACCCAGTCCATGACTGCCAAAAACAGAGTGGTTGACAAGGGGCATCCCTGTCGCACTCCCGTCCCCACCTCAAAGGCCAGGTTGCCCCGCCCAACACTACACGTAAAGTTGGCATAGAGGCTTTTTATGATTGACACTATGCAGCTTGGAATTCCATAAGCCCTCAGTATCTTCCATAAACTGTCCCCATGTATGCCGTCAAAAGCCTTTTCAAAATCAACGAAGTTAATGCACAGCCGTCTTTGCCACCCCGAGCACTGCCCTATAATGTTCCCGAGAGTGAATGGTTTTGTGATTGTCTAATAATAATAGCCCCTTCAGTCATAACTGATTATGGGAATGCACCCCTGAGGTGAAAGCCCTTAGCTGCTTATTTTCGTAGTGTTCCTTTCGACATTTTCTCCTCTCTTCTGCTTGCTGAGAGAGCTTCTTTTCGCCAAATCTGGGTGGCGCTGTAGATAGCATCATCACTTGGTTCGATCAGCAGCTTCATCCTCACAGGTTGCTGGATTAATGTCCAGTGCCCTCATGTCTCTCTTGCACACATTTCTGAATCTCAGTTGTGGTTGCCCAACTGTTCTTTTGCCATCTGCCAGTTGTCCGTGGAAGATATCTTTTGGAATCAAAGGGCTGTGATGTGCTTCCAGCATACTGGACTGTTCCCTTCATATCTTCGTGGAGTAACTTTATCATTTCCCTCAATTTAGCGAGGCAACCTTTTTTCAGGAGGAATCTTGAGGAGTCTATCCCTACTAATCAGGTCAAATGCCTTTGTGAGGTCTATAAAGGCGGTATTTAAAGGCCTTTTCTGCTCTCTTGAGTTTTCCTGAAGCTGGCGGAGAGAGAAAATCATGTCTGTTGTTGATCTACCAGCTCGGAATCCACACTGTGACTTGTGACTGTCTATAGGCATTGAAATGTAAGTAAGGTTAGTGTCATGTTCTATGCTTTCTGGCTCTTGCATATTCAAGAATGCGTAAGGTTTGTTGCATAAGTATCTAGGGTTGCTATAATGTCCAATATTAACTGAGTTTATCAACGCACTATTAGTGAACTTTTGGTTATTGATCTTGTTGATACTGGTACTACAGTTAGCCCTGTGTTGTTCCGGGGGGGGGGGGGGGCCCTCCAATAAGACAAATAAAGAACTGGGGTACTGCTTTCTCAGGCATGTCGTACAAGGCCACTAATATGAGGCTCAGCATGAGGCTGGCAACCTCATCATGTAAAACAAACGGCTACAGAAACCACCCCCACAACAACATGTGACTGCTTGGGGCAGGCTTCCTTGAGGGGGAAACAGTTGCAGTGGTGCCTCAATAAGGAAAGAAAAAAGGAGAATAATGATGATGATATAACAATGTGACATACATTTATACATACCATGAATAAGTTCAGAATCTTGTATATTGGCTATTGCTGTATGAAGTACTGGAGATGGCAGATTTACTGAATCATGAATTGCTATCTAAGTGAGAACAGGTCACCATTTTTTTGGCTAGGCACTGGACACAACAGACTGAGATACCATCTGTACCACAAGTACAACACTGGACACAACAGACTGAGATACCATCTGTACCACAAGTACAGAATTGGTGCAACAGATCTCTGCACCTGCGGCACCAGCTCGATGACAGTCGAACACCTGCTGCAGTACTGCCCAACCTACAGTAAAGAACGGAGTAGCATATGGTAACAACTCACTTCTGTCAACGAAAAACTATTTGGAGATGTCAGGAACATTGAGTTGACTACTGCCTTCATTAGAGTCATTAATGTGGAAGTCTGAAGGCGAATTAGGAATAAGAAGAATCATGAATTCTTGTATTTTTACATCACGTCATGCTGCCATGGTCAACCGTCTCTGAGATGTTGTTGTGTCTAAGTGATGGTGTGTCATTGTACATGTCAAGAAATACAGGTGTGTCATACCTGAGTGATAAATCAACAGTGATCCCATTTTGTACTGATGGAGAAACGTCGGCAGTAAAATACCTCTATACGATAGGACACAAATTGAGAAAAACCTATTGACACCATTACCAGGCAGTACTTGTTCTGAGATCACTAGGATACGAGAGGGTGAATGAGATCAAGGAACATATGGTGAAGAGAACTGGATAAAGACATGAAGAAGACATGAAAGGCCCTTGAGCTGATGGCACGGGACAGGAAGTCTTGGCATGAGTTTGTTGGAAGCCTATATTTTTTGAGGAGCTAAAGGGTGATAAAAATACCACTATGTTATAAGATTGTCTAGGTTAATGAATATTATATATTAACAAATAAAACGGTATTGAATCAGTTTTACAAATTAACGGTAGACAGGAATCCATCACAAGTACTCATGATGATAATTTGTCTGATACTGATACTTTGAATGGATACAAAAGTATCAGACATATTAGTCTCATTGATGAGTCAGTGTAGTCCCAACATAGCCCACTGAAAGACTACAAAGATAGAACTACGGCTATACCTGATGACAGGTCACATGTGGAAGATGAAGCTAGAAGTATTGTTACAACTTCAAACAACTTAAACTGCATACAATCTTTATTTGATATTACTCTAGTTCAGGGGCTTGCAACCGGGTGATACTGGGTGTACTTTACATGAGCATTTACTGTAATGTTGACATACCCAGTATAATTGACAGGAGCATTTGACTGTAATGCAGCTCTCAGGATAGTCTGAGCATGAGACTCTATGCACCACCAAGTTGGCCAGAACTTCTCCCTGGAGACTGGGCAGTGCTGATCAATAAACCTTCTGAGTCTCTCATCCCCGCAAGCTATTACAGGTCTCTGAAAATGTGTATATATGAACAAGTAAATGAGGTGATAAGAAATCTTCGAAGTCTCTCATCCCTGCAAGCTATAACAAGTCTCTGAAAATGTGTACATGAACAAGTAACAGAGGTGATCAAGAAATCTTTGACATCTCTCATCCCCGCAAGGTATTTACAGGTCTTTGAAAATGTGTATTCATGAATATGCAAATGAGGTGATCTAGAAATCTTTGAAGTCTCTCATCCTTGCAAGCAATAACAGGTCTCTGAAAATGTCTGTACATGAACAAGTTATTGAGTTGATCAAGAAATCTTGTAAGTCCTTATCCCTACAAACTATTACAGGTTTCTGACAAAGTGTGCACAAGTAAAGAAGCTGATCAAGAAATGTTCTAAGTCACTCATGCTTGCTAGCTATAACAGGTCTCTGAATATAAACTGTAGACCCGACATAATGGGGATGACGATGTCCAAACTTTGGCACTGCATTATAAGTGAATCCGTGTCATTTCAACTTTACTTTTTTTTTAATGACGTAAATTTATCATCATGAGTGAATGAGCGGAAGTAAGTAAAAGACAAATTCAAAAATGTCTGCACTGTCATTATCAGTATATTTAAAAAAATAATAATAAGCAGGAATTAAGTCTGGAGCTCCAGTGATTCCCCCAAGCTTAGTATGCAATGCTGGATTCTCAACATGCTGGACCAGAGTGGGAATTGTGGTACTGGCCGCTCTAGTATGGCTAATCAATCCCTGAGAATCCTGAGAATTGGCCAGGCAATCTGAGATCTTAGAGTCGCCTGGTTCCAGGATGCACCAAGGAGGTGCTTCGGGGTCTTGGGCTAGTGGTTTAATCCTGTAATTCATGCACAAGCAATGTGAATTCCTCTGCAGCCCAAAACTGGGTTTAATGTTCAGCATTACATTGATGTCGTCAAAAGCAGATCTGTGTTTTAATGCATTTTTAGTCCATCATTATTGACACATGCTAACTTGCACTACGTGATTATCCTTTCATAAAACACATGCATCTCAAAATGAATATTTTAACCCCATTTAAGGTTTTTGTCTTTTGACATCAGACATGCCAATATTACTGATTTTATAGGGTGTCATGTTAGAAAAGATAAAAGGTAAAGGATCCTGTTACACGCCCAAAGTAGCATATTGGGAATATGGTGTTAGGCCCATATTTTTTTGACCATCGGCACACTAGGGGTGATGTGGTCAACATCACGCCGGCCGCCTTAACCTTCCCAGAAGTTGCTCTGGTACCCAATTCATGAGGCTGGTTCGACCCCGGAGCCGTTTGCGGTCTAAAAAATCCCACCTTAGCTGGGGATCGAACCATGGACCACCGAGCTAGGAAGCCAGTGCACAATAAAACAATCATCTTTTTCCTTTTCACTCCCTATGGAGATGGAGCCACAGTTGCAGCTGATCCGCTTGCAGGAAGCCTGCACAAAGCAATCACATGCTTTTGCAGCCGTGGTTTCTGTAGCCAATAGTTTTACATGAGGTTGCCAGCCCTGCGCAAAACTGCATATTAGTCGCCATGTACGACATATCTGAGGAAGCAGTAGTTTTATTCATTCTTCATCTCATATGAGACCACCAAAAACTACACGGGGAAACATTGCAAACAATGCCGCCTTTTAAAGTTAAAGTGGGATCACTCTTCTGTACTGCTTACCTTGCCAACATAGAAAAAATAATACACCGCATAAAGTACGGCAAAGCAGATGGACAATGAAACTGATGGGTTTTCTGTAAATCCTGCAAGTACTGAGCTCAAAGATTCCATTGCTGCCTGAAGCATTCTTCCATGATTCTCTGCCAGGATCTTCTCAGATGTGATTAGAAGGATCTTGCGTTAACTATTGTTCTTCTTCTCCCCTCGCATGCCACTTGTAATAGCAGAGCAGAAGTCTGAAGCCAGACCTGAAGAACACAGAATGAAAAGCTACACACACAAAAAAACAATGTGAATAATTTATTTAAAGAAAAACAATTGTCTTCATATTAAAACCTCAAGCATTTTTCACAACCCTGCCCTGATGGCCCCATGATCTACAAGTGACGAAAAAAAAGATCAATGAATTAAATGAATTCGTCTTCTTCTTCTTCTTCTTTGTTCGCCCTGAAAAGGACGGTGGTTGCGTTGTGTCTGTTTACGCCTAAGCTGTGATATCTGCACCTTTCGGTCGACACATCCAACTTCAGCACGGCATTTTTTAGGGACCGGGTTTGCCTTCCCATTGCGATCCGCACTCGCTCAGCCAGACTGCACTGCTGCAGACTGTTTCCAGGACCACCACGTGGAGGTGGAGTGCGGTCTTGACCAGCTCTGGTTCGCTGGTCCTGATGCAAGTAGTACAGCTATGGGTCGCTGACTGCATTCACTATTGCTGCATCTTGGGGTCCCGAATTAAATGAATGACATCTAACATTCTATAACCACATCTTATTTTGTATAAAATACATCTATACATTAACTGTTCTGTTAAAGTAAACAATTTTGTGTTAATCAAAAAAATGTTATATGAATCCAACATATGTTCTATTAATACATCAGCTATAAAATACTTTCATACATCAATTGTTCCATTAAAATATTTAATACTCCGCTCATAAATTGAATGTTATATGAATACAACTTATGTTCTACTAATCACCATAGAAACACCAGCCCACAGAGACCAATACTGTATTTTATCAATCCATTCTTAGTTGACAAACCTCTACCTGCTGGCTAGTGGGGGAAAAGTCAAAGTGAATCCCATTAAATTTTAAACAATCGATTATAACTTTTTCAGCCCATATGATGGAACATGTGACACTTCTTACAAATGACAGCTAACAGCTGTGGTCTACTTAGATGTTATCCAGGTATTGCAGTTGCTTCCAAATATTTATTTTAGTTATTTTACACATCACACCTGTCTACCTTTATCAGTGGAATGTTTTTAAGTCGTTATCAAACTCGGAAACAAGGATTCTCAACCTTTTAAAAGTCCTTGTATCCCCTTGGCTTTCAGTAAACCCTTCCATACCCCTTATTCAATATGAGGAATAAATTCTAGAGCAGCGGTTGGCAACCCAGGAGATATTGTGATCTACTTTAGAACTACTGAGCTCTCTAAAGATCTACCTTGATAAAACCAAGCCTGTTTTCTGGTTTCAGAGTACCTAGAATTTTTAATAAGTGCAAGCTGTATCTCTACTAGATAACCTACATCCTGCAACTTCACCGACAGAGAGGTGGAAGATTCAAACTAAATTATATTTTGTCAAATGTTAACTTCACTTCTTGACACATAGATGCGAGTCATGGGCAATGACTACAACCCACAGAAGCCAGCTCCAAACCTCAGAAATGAGGTATCTGAGGAAGATAGTAGAAGTACCAAGAAGAGACATGGTCCACAACTAGAAGATGCAGGAAGGTCTCAAAATCCAGCCCCTGCAGACCCAGGTAGAACAGTCCCAACTTTGATGGTTTAGCCATGTGTGCAGAATGGGAGATGATCGGCTAGCACGACAAATATAGGAAACCAAGAGCAAGGGATCCAGACCTCCAGGATGACCTAGCATTCACTGGGAGGAAGGCCACCTATAGGACATTATGGCGTTCTCTCTGGCAAACCTCTTCACCTCAGGGTAGACGAGGAATGACTAAGTAAGTAATTAACTTCACTTAAAAGAGAAGATTGCTTTCTATCGTTTGAAGTTTATGAATAAAGTGAATTTTAATAAGTTAGCTTGCGGTTTTTTCCTGGGAGCGTGATGAAAGTGCCTTTAAACATGGGAACCACACTTTTAAGTGACGTAGGAAAAGGGCTAGTCGAAATTTCATCATCATCAGGTGCCATCTTCAAATCGCAGGTCAGCTGTAATGGATCTCCAACGTATTCTGTCTCTTGTCTTGATCGCCTCTTTCCTCTCCATCTCTTAATGTTATCTTCCCACTTAAAGCGCAACCTTCCTCTTGCACGTTTGCCTTCAACTCTGCCTTCTGTTATGGCCTTCAGCAAGGTGTCGTAACTTTGTACATGACCAAAATACTTTAACTGTCTAATTTTGATCTCCTTCATTAATTTTCTGTTCATTCCTATGTTTTCAAGGATCTCTTTATTTGTTTTCTTCTCTTGTCATAAGACGTGCACCATTCTTCTATATATCCACATCTCAAGGACCTCAATTCTTTCTTCTAATAGCTTGTTCACTGTCCATGTTTCTACACCATACAGTAATGAAGAATATATATAGCATGTGATGATTCTCAGTTTCAATTTATAAGTTTTTGTTTTGTTTTAGATGTTAGTATCTGACTCATGTTGTTGAATGTAGCTTTGGCCCATGTTGTTGAATGTAGCTTTGGCCCATGTTGTTGAATGTAGCTTTGGCCCATGTTGTTGAATGTAGCTTTGGCCCATGTTGTTGAATGTAGCTTTGGCCCATGTTGTTGAATGTAGCTTTGGCCCATGTTGTTGAATGTAGCTTTGGCCATTCCTATTCTCTTCTTGATTTCTGAGTCTGAAATTTATCTAGGTTCGTTTGTAGTGATCCCCACGGGTTTGAGTTATTCACTCTTTCACCCTTCCAACAAAATTTGGGGTGGAGGTTTTGGGCTTTCTTGCAACCCCAGGGAGCTTCCTAGACTCAGCGGCATTTTACACCAGGCCCACTTTGGTGTATGTGCAATGTCCCGAGGTTTGATAGCTCTCTACCCTGCAAAGGGGGTTATATCTAGGTTAATAATATGCTTTTTTTCTCTCCGTCGCCTAGAGATCTACCAAATAATTTCCTGCGAGCTACCCGCAGATCAAGACTGACCTGTTGCCGATCCCTGTTCGAGAGTTTACAAAGTATTTGCATATAAGAAAGTTGTGTGTGGTTCCTGGGCGGTCTCTGACGAGGCAAAGAAAGAACAGGTCAACTGCATCCTCAGGCATGTCCTATCAGGCAACTAATACGAGATTGTGCATGGGACTGGCAACCACATAATGTAAAACTAATTGTTACAGTATCCACTTCTGCAAGGTGAAAGGTCAAGTATCCCATTACACGCCCGTTGAGGCATATTGGGAATATGATGTTAGGCCCGTATTTTCGTGACCATCGGCACACTAGGGGATGATGATGATGGTGTGAGAAAACTAATAGAGATGAATTAATTTTCATAAAAAATAACCGTATCAGGTACGTTACAATATTGTTAATATCATAAAGCTGTTAACAGTCTCTGAAGGACTGAGAACTAGACTACAACCAGGCCAGGAGGAAGAGAGCCAATAGACCCGTATGGTGCTCTCTCTGGCAAACCTCTGCACCCCGCGGTAGAAGAGGAACGACTAAGTAAGTAAGCATAAATATTTAATCAGAACACAGTCAAATAAATTAGTGAGACGTCTGATTCGGTTTCTTGTCAACCAACAATTTTATTCTTGATACAGTTTTTGAAAGAGATACCTTCATATCAAGTTCAGCAACCAGTTTTTTTCTTGCTTTGAATTTGATTAAGCACCAGGACTCGCGATTCTCTCAGCAATCCACAACTATTTTCCCACTAACTCTACTAAAGGTCTGTAACCCTTTATCCAAAATCCTCAGGGTTCAGTTTGTTTCGGAAACCAGATTTTTTTGGTTTTCAAATATTGCCCAAATCCTTCGCAAAGTAGCATTAATTCATCCAAAATTCTCCTAGTCACCCAATCCACATTCAAAAAGTTGCCAAAATATTCAAAAACTGTCCAAATTGTGATCAAAAAGTAGCCCAAGATATTCAAAAATTGTCCAAATTGTGATAAAAAAGTAGCCAAAAATATTGAAAAATTGCCCAAATTGTGATCAAAAAGTAGCCAAAATATTGAAAAATTGCCATAATTGTGATCAAAAAGTAGCAAAAATATTGCAAAATTGCCCAAATTGTGATGAAAAAGCAGCCCAAAATATTCAAAAATTGCCCAAATTGTGATTAAAAAGTAGCCCAAAAAAAACTTCAAATTTTCAGAATATTTCGGTTTTTGGGTGTTCAGATGAAAGATTACAAACCTGTACTTTTGGAATATTTCAATAGGATAATATAGTTATTTACCAAATATTTTCCATACCCCTTGGAGGGTTTGTGTACAGCAGGATGAGGACCCCTGCTCTGAATTAATGAATGTATACTCTGTCCTCGTTTTATTAAGATAATTAGTTTTAGAAACAAAGTTCACTACTCTATTTACTGATAAACTCTGAACTTTGACCACATCATCATCATCATCAAGATGCACACAAACCAGCTTATATGATCATATTTCTCCAGGACTTCTAGAATATAAAAAAAGGTAAAGGTAATCCCACAGCAGATACTGCCGATGAGGAGTGAAGTGTTCGAGACTTTAGTTCACTAATCCAGCTTTAAGAAGTGAGGTAACCAGTTCTATTCCTCGCTGTCTTTGTCTTTCCTAACTCAAGAGCAGTGTCAGGCACCCATTTACAGCTGGGTATGGATCCCGTTACACGCCCATTGAGGCATATTGGGAATATGGTGTTAGGTGTAGAGGGATAATTTCATCTGGTAGATGGTTTAGATCTATCTTCCCTCTCCGAGTTCATTTAGAGTCCTCAGTAGCTGGATTTTAGTGTCCAGCTTGTCTAGGGTATAATTTTCATTAGGCCTTTCAGTCCAACTTTTTAAACAGTCTTCAAAACATAAGGCTAGTCTTCAACAGTAGAAAACTCCATAATGCCTGGTTGACGTTTAGACAACATTTAGTTTATTACACGACGTAGCTCCTAATTGAAGGCATCCATAAAAATAGTCAATGGCAATCTCTAGCCAGTCCATAAGATCAGTCTATCGTCACGTAGACTACGGAAACAATGTCAGAGGCATATTGCTGAAATATTTAATATATAGTTATACACACATTCCTCTCCATTCAGCAATGACTTATCCGTTTAAATATCATCAAGCTTAGGCTCCAACTGTAGGACGACCTAGCTGATATAAATGATAAAACTCTGTAACAACAGTACACTATCTGGAGCTCGTCCAAAACACGTCTTTCTCACACGGAGAATACACAGCGAAAGAGGCCGACTTCAAGATCGAATCTTCGACCTAAAGCCAGCAAAGGATCGTCTGCTCGAAAACAGCAGACTATATGACGTACTTTCGGGGTACTCTGGGCAACGCTTATCAACAAGGAAATGAGTACATAAACCCTGTCAAGTGCGATAGAGCCTGTTATGATTTTACACATAACATTAGGCCCGTATTTTCTTGGCCATCGGCACACTAGGGGTGCCTTTACCTTCCCAGAGTTGCTCTGGTACCCAGTTGGGGCTGGGTCGACCCAGGAGCCGTTTGCGGCCTAAAAAAATCCCACCTCATCTGGGGATCGAACCATAGACCACTGAGCTAGGAAGCCAGTGCACTAACCACTATACTACCGCGGCTGGGTAGACTGGAGCATAATGCTACTAGGTTTTGATCCTGGAACCTGGTAACTTTGCTCTAACCACACTGCCATTCGGGCACTTTCTAGGAGACGGCTGTCTTTATTAGTTCATTCTCTACAGTGTTATGTTGTCAGACCAAACAGTATCTTCAAAATACTTACTTACTTAGTAAGTCCTCTTCTAATCCTGGGGTGTAGAGGTTTGCCAGAAAACTACAGAAATAAATGGCATAAGGAACACACAGACTCAGATACTGCAGAACTATACTGTATATTACCATGCAGAGATCAGGTGATAATTTTCAGACTAAGAACCGGCCATAGCAGACTTTGATACCATCTGTACAACAAACTGGAAATCGGACAGAGATATGTGCCTGTGTGGGGAGGACAAACATACAGTAAAACATGTACACCAAAACTGTCAGCTCCATGAGAGTAGCAGGATGGCAGCATGGCATGGCCTTCTCCAACCCCAGTTAAGGAAGAAACTGTATGGTGATGAGAGAAGGCCTGAGACAGACTACCAGTTTTATAAGAGAGAATCAGATGTGGTTATTTGAGAATAAACAAAACAGAAGTATCTTCTCCCTTTGTAGTCCTGTGTTTCTAGTTTGATATACCATGCAAGACATCACAAATTGTTTACAGAAATCATCTCTCAGGAAATGCTCAATGAGAGCAAATCTACTTATTTCTAATTTTTACCGTTAATTTCCACAGCATGCTGGCCTTCTCTTGGACTCTTAAGAGCAAACTACATCTGCGTGACCTCCATTGATTTTCTTGCTCATTTACTCACTGTCCATGCTTTGCTTTCTTATACCAGTGTAGGTTCCACTGATCATCTGATAATTCTTTTATTTAACCTTCTATGGATACAGATTTGTTGCAAAAATGTTTTTGCAATCATCATCGTTTTTCTTTGCGCTTCTTATGGAGCATAGAGCCTCCACTATAACTGGCCACCTTGCAAGAAGCCTGCACCAAAAATTCATACGCTCTTGCAGTGGTGATTTCTATGGAAATTTATTTTTTACAGGATGAGGTTGCCAGCCCCGAACACAACCTCACATCAGACGCGGCGTAAGATATGTCTGAGGGCTCATTAGTACTTTTCTTTTTTTCTCTCTTCAGGGACCCCCAGAAGCTACACAAGGCTTTTTTTCTGGAATGCTGCCTTCTTATATATTTAGGGAGGGGGGGGAGGCTAGTGTATTTGTTACCTGTGAGATGCACTATCTGAGGTTATCAGTATGACCATGCATTTAAATCTCTAGACTAGAATGGGCAGGAAATCCATATCTCATGGCAACTGGAAAATTCTCAAACAACTTTAAAGCTAAGGCAGAAGCACTAACACTAAAAACAACTAAAATTACCATCACCAAAACACAGATTTTACTAGAGACAAGATCGTGTTCCTTACAGACATCATGTCAGTCATTACTGCCCTCAGGGACAATAAAAACATTGAGTGAGGCAGCCCCTGCCAAAAGCCCTGTGTTGGAAACCAACTATAAATTCAAAACAGCAAAAGTACTGTGGATCCCTGTCCACTGCAAGATATATGGAAATAAAATGAGCCAAAATAAGACTAATGAAGATAAATGAAGGGAAAACAATATACACAATGTTCTCCCTCTCAAATAAGCCACAGAGCTCTAAACTAGTGCTAAAGGGGAAGAATCTACATCTGGACGAAAATCCAAACTACCTAGGCACTACCTTTGATCGCCGTTTGACTTGGGAAAAAAAAATCGTTGAAAGAAACTGGATAAGGGCAAGGCAAAGAATGGCAGTCATGAAAAAAACTTGCTGGAACAGCTTGAGAAGCAGATGAAAGTGTGCTAAATGTTATACACTGGGTGAGTGAAACCAAATCTAGAATATGGCATTGCACCATGGGCAACAACAGCTAAGTCAAACTTTGATAAAATTAACAGATTCCAAAACCAAGCAGTGAGAATCATAACAGGAGGCATGAAGACAACACCTATTAAAGAACTCAAAAAGATTACATACATCCAAGTAATGGAGGACAGAAGTGATAGCAGGGCCAAGCAACAAGCTGAGAAATTCAGGAGACCAACAGACCATCCAGTGTACCATAGAATAAATGCTCTTGGAAGGGGAAAACTCTAGCAAAGCAATAGAGAGAAAGAAGAGCCAGACTGCAACAGAGAGAAAAGCCATAACGACAAAATACATAGAGAAACATTTCCCAAGCAACACCTAGACCCATGAATACATAGATGGAACAGCAACAAATGCAACAGAAGATAGTCTTTCTGAGCTTAAACAATGGTACACCAAAAAAGCTGTCAGTCGCAACCGGAAAATTCTCAAGTAACTTCACAGAAGAGGCTGAGGCCTTGAAAACTGCAGCAGAGATTCTAGTAACAGACGAAAGCACAAAGAGACCACAGATGCACTGTCAGTAACTGCAATGCTGACGAGCCAGAATAATCCAGACCTGGATGACCTAAGAGTAATACTCCACAAATTATGTCAGCGATTCAAACAGCTGTGATACAATGGATCCCATCTCATTGCAACATCCTCGGCAATGAAAAGGCTGACAGATTGGCACAGGAAGGCGGAAAGCTACCTCAGCCTAGTTTTATTAGAAGCAGATACAGGAACGAATGGGATGCAGAGCATCCAGGCTACCTCAAGAATGATGCATATTACCAGCTCAGCAGAAGAGAAAATGTGGTAATCTTCATAGTCTGCATGGGAAACAACAGATTTGGATACCATCTATTTAACAAGCTACAGACAGAAACTACCAATCAGTGTTACTGTAGCACCGATAAAATGACTGCACAATATCTGCTCCAAAGATGCCCAACAGATGAGGAGCAGAGAAAACATATATGGCCGTCATCAGTATCATTACTGGAAAAACTCTACGAAGATACAAACTGCCTCAAGCTTACTGCTGCTTTCTTTGAAAATATTCAAGCAGACGTCTGAGAATGTACGAAGAAGATTATTTGCAGGGATCAAATTCACCCTAACTATAGAACAGGTGCTAAGAGTAGACAGACCTAGGGAACTGCATAATATAGTCAAACAGTATTTAACAAGAACAAAAGTTAATATATAGTGATTAGTTGGGAAATTGGGTGTAGGGGTGTGGGGAAGTGAAGGTCTAGTGGAGTTCTTATAGAAATATTACTTATGAAAAATGAAAGTCAGTTAAATATCAAACCAAACACCCGCTTTTTATCTGTTAGTTTGGTTTTTTTGTTTATTTATTTTTGGTTTGTCTTCTTTGTTGTTTTTGTGTCACACCATGACACATATGAAAAGACTAGCTACCACTTTAGGGTTATGGAACACACACACATAATTTAACAATTTTAATTTGCATATTGTCAACTGAACATATATGAACATAGAGACACTACGTATCCTAATTATAACCCATCCAAAGTTGAATGAGATATTTTTCTCAATCAACTAGGCCTATAAAAAAAAAAAAAAAAAAGATTAGCGTTAGCAGTTGTTCTGAGATAGATTCATATCACTTTTTAAAAAATTGGAGAAGGTTGATGGTAAGGAGAGTCAAGGTCCCCCATAATTACTATGTTTCCTAATTCTTTTATAAGGCAGTATCGAATGTTTTAATTTCAACCGACTTTTGTTCACAACACAATTTTTTTTTTTACATTTATTTACTGAAAAATATCCCATTCAACCTCTGCTTAGATTAAAATTAGGATATATAGTGTGGCAAGTTGAAGATTTTTTATTTTTATTTTATGATGAGAAATATCCTGTTCAACATCTGATGGGTTATAATTTCAATTGTTTTCAATTCCAAATAATATGAATAACTGCAGATATGTGAAAGTGGCATCACTTCTGTCAAATCATTGTAAATAGGGCATATCAAAATTACCAATTTTGAGTGTATGTAAAAAAAAAAAAACACCAAACAAAAGTAATCTTCGGGGGAGGGGTGTAAAGGACTGGTGTTTCCAGTTAGATATTTAATGTCATTTTATTTTTAGTTCTGTATTATATTTAGATAACTATTGTGTTTTGCAATTGATGGTTTTAATTTATATTAGTATTTGTTCTTTTTAAGTCGTGTTTTTTTTTTTACTTCATTGTCTTTCCTTGTACTATGAGTAATCAATAATTTTGACTTTTTTTTTAATGGTTTGTTAGTTTTTGTTGATTAATTTCTATTTGGTTGAATTGTTTTTCTGAAGTATTATTATTATTATTACTACTAGTATTGTCACTGTTATTAAACATATCTTTTATTTGGTTTTGTGTATATATCGTTTTAGTATTGTTTGGGCTTCCGCTGGGGCATCTATACTTACACCTTATCACCCTCTCTATTTTTAACACCCCTTCTGTATTCAAAGGGGAATCCCGCAATGACCGTCGCCGAACGCTCTGCAGTGAATATGTGTACTGTATTTCAGTGTTAGGATTAGTGTTTGGGTTAACCCTAACCCTCAAATACATATATTCACTGCGGAATATTCGGCGACAGTTATTGCGGGATTACCAATTTCTTATTAGGCCTACTGGGAATTTTCAGTTCCCTAGATGACATTTTCTTGTTGGAGCCTTGAACATCTTATAGGCCTATGCATATCTTCCTTTCAGATTTTTATCCCGCTCTGCTTTTCATTCATCTGTTATTATTTCTTTAATTAAGCTTTTAATCTCTGATTTACTCATCCCTACATTTATTAGATTTTTATCAGATCAAGATAATAGGCCTATTGTTTTCCAAAATATCTGAATATGGTATTATTTAGCGCTTCCAATCAGTCCAAACAGTGTAAACACGACACGAGTAAATAAATAATTACCGGTGCATGAATTTTATATAAGAACAAAAAGACAATTTGTTAAAGTCATTAAAGTTGATTAAATAGTAGACATACTGCCACAGTCCAAAAACCAACCGAATCTTCGAGTTAATACTTCATGGCCATTTTTTAAAAGGCATATAAAAACCGGAATCTCACCTTGTATATACCAAATTGCTTTCATATCTTGAAACGGCATTGCTACATAAGAAATGAATGAGTAAATTAATCCAAACGTCGATGGAAAAAAATAAGTTTAAAAGTCTAACGCCTGCAAACCTAGACGGAAAACTAAATGTTGTAGCAGCGAGGGAACGTGTGAACTCTGCAACATCAGTTTACCTTCCGGGTTAGTTTTTCCACCAAAGGGGTTTCCATAATTTAAGATGATGTCATTGATTGGTTCCAAAGGTTGCTATAGCCAGGAGTTGTAGTGAGGACAAGCTATCACTAGAGATAAATGCTTCTATGGCACGCGCCTCAAATAACCTCTGACAACCAAGCCCAGCTCCCGGCCTTCATGGATGGCTCAATTTGAACCCGGCGGAACTGTTTCCACTGACGGGAGAAGGTGCGAAGGCGAGTCACTGGCGCATTTTTTTTTTCCTTAACCAGCGGCACTTGGGCTTTCAACCCTTCGGCCCAATGACATGTCATTGCGAGGCTGGGGAACCTGAGGACTTTCCTTCCAACCCGGTCAGGAGCTTCGCTCCTTCCCATCCACAGAGGGTTTATCTCAGGAGCCGTTCAGATTATTCAGTCAAAATCCCGGTCGTTTGACACTCCTTCAAGCGCCGACGCCCGGGCTTGAACCTTGAAAACCTGGTCGCAAGTACAACGTTGTAACCATTACACCAGCGCGGCTCCCCACTGGCGCCTTAAAACCAGTAGCTTCGGGCAGATAGGGCTCGTGATCCTTGGTTGGTAGCCTATCTAAGAGAAGGTAAAACTCTGAATTCAAACCACCGCTGCCTAGCGGGAATATCCATTTATGGGAAAGGCTTCGAGAGTAAAACCGAAGGATAAATCCGGAGTCGGAGTCCCTAAGGCAGTCTAATGTTGATTCGACATTATTCTGGCAACTCCTGCGACGTGGCTGGTACTAAACTGTATCGGCTGCGTGGAGAGGGGGAACTTGCTGCATGGGCGACAGCTTGATTTCCATATAACTGTGTCCAAGCTCGTGCCCTGGAGAGGACACTCCAGCTTCACCTTATAGGTGTCGGCAGAACACGGGAAGTAGCAGTTACCGGTAACAAGAATTTTTCCCAACTGGCATAGGGCATGGCGCCAGGGGCTACTTCCGACAGTGTGAGAGGTTCTAGGATCTCACTGGGCAGCTACCGCCCGCTTCAAGCTGGGCAGCCCCCAGTCAATCAGGTGTTGTCTCGCCACTGTCTGCTTTTCCCATTGGGTGCATGGGGATTAGAGTCAAACCCGAACTGTGGACAGAAAATTTTGCACCAAACAATTATCACAAAACAACAAGTAATAGAAATAAACAAACTATCAGATTGGGATGCTGGAACGTCCGGACTATGTTGACTGGACTATCCGACAACCTGCAGGACATAAACGATGTCAGGAAGACAGCCGTGATCAATGACGAACTTAAACGACTTCAGGTGGATATAGCTGCACTTCAGGAAACGCGCCTGGCAGGCTCGGGAATGGTGAGCGAGAAGGACTACACATTTTATTGGCAAGGGAAAGACCTTAATAAAACTAGAGAACGCGGAGTAGGTTTTGCTGTCAAAAAATCGCTAACTAAAATGGCTGAACCAGGTGACAATGGATCAGAACGCCTGTTAACGCTCCGCCTGCAAACTAGCGCAGGTCCCGTCACCTTTGTCAGTGTGCATGATCCTACTCTGTACTCTGCCTCAGAAGCTAAAGACGAGTTCTACGAGAATCTAGCCACAGTCATCAAAAGCACACCTAGGCAAGAACAACTTGTTCTCCTTGGTGACTAACGCTAGAGTGGGTGCCGATAATGTTTCATGGCCTTCATGTCTGGACAGGTTTGGTATTGGCAAGATGATTGAAAATGGGCAACGGCTCTTGGAGTTGTGTGTCCATCGTGACCTCTGCGTGACAAATATATACTTTCAGACAAAACCCCAGCATAAGGTGTCATGGAGACACCCACGATCCAAGCACTGACACCAACTGGATCTGATTCTCGTCAGAAGGCCACTTCTCAGGTCTGTGCTCTCCACGCGCTCGTACCATAGTGCAGATTGTGATACAGATCACTCCTTGGTTTGCTGCAAACTCAGAGCACAACCAAGAAAACACCATCGCGTCAGACATGAAATTAAACCACGCATCGATACCAGCAAGATGTCAGACCCTGTCATGATCGCTCAGTTTACCGCGACCTTCAAGAAAGTGCTCAGTAGCCCACAGCATGGTGATACTATTACAGAGAACTGCAAGCACCTGCGGAACACCATTCAAAGTACTGCACTTGCAACCTTTGGTAAGAAAACAGCGAATCCAAATGACTCGTTTGATGCTTCATCAGATGTGATGACACCTGTCATTGAAGCAAAGAGCAGTGCTGCGATTGAGTACAAACGTTCACTGAGTGCTAGAACCTTACAGATCCTGAAGGCTACGAGAAGCAAAGTTCAACAAACTGCTCGACGTTGTGAAAATGACTACTGGCTCCAGCTCAGTGAGAGCATCTAGACGGCAGCGCAAACAGGCAACATTAGACAAATGTATGACGGTATAAAGAAAGCCCTTGGTCCCAAAAAAAGTAAGACGGCACCGCTAAAAACCATCAGCGGAGAGAAGCTAACCGATAAGGGTAAGCAAATGGAGAGGTGGGTCGAGCACTACTCTGAGCTTTACGCTAGAGAAAATACGGTCACGCCTGCAACCCTTGATGCTAAGTGTCTGCTAACTATGGAGGAGCTGGATGCTGAACCAACATTGGAAGAACTCAGCAAGGCCATTGATAGCTTGGCCTCTGGCAAAGCACCAGGCAGTGATGGGATTCCTCCCGATTTAATCAAATGCTGTAAGAGCACGCTATTACATCCCCTGCATAGGATGATGTGCCAGTGCTGGGAAGAGACAACTATTCCTCAAGACATGCGAGATGCCAAGATGGTAACACTGTATAAAAATTGTCACTGATTGCCTCCCCTTAGCTCTGCAGTAGTGGTCAAACAGTGGCCAAAACTGAAGAGTATCTAATATGGGCCTTCAACGGTGTCCGCCTTCGCACAAGATTACTCTTGGCAGAGTTGTAGATAGAAGGATAATGATGCTTCTATCTCAAGGGAGTGTTCATAAGATATTTCCGAAGTCAAGAACAATGATTCATTGGCAGGGCAATTGTTAACTTATATCGGTCCGCCGCCTTTTATGAAAAATTAAGCAACTGTTTTAGCCCGTTAAAGCCTCCAGCTGGTGTAAATCCAGCGAAATTATTTTCTAAGAATTAGCTCTGTATATGTAAATATATGTCTAAGTGTATATATATATGTTAAGGAGTCTTGCTCATACGTTTGCTTTCATACTGATAATAACTGAATAAACAATGAATGTTTAGTTTTAAAATAACTTGTAACAAATTTAATAATCAATTAACAGGTTAAAATAACGACGAAATGATGGTGAATTTTATGTGTAATTAAAATTGTCTTCACTGAGACTTTGGTTTGAAGATTGATATTTTTAAAAAAATTTGTCCGTTTGCTGTTTCCTTGTACAAAAAAACTTAGCTGGTCAAAGTGAGTCCTGCAGCCGTGGTTTCGTCAATTCTTCTGTGATTATGACACTTCACAGTCTGATAGCTTTGTTCTACGAACAGTCTAATAGCTTCGTCCCACAAACAGTCTGATAGCTTCGTCCCACGAACTTTAGACAACAATAAAAAGAACAAACGCCTCTGCTAAGTACATTTGTGGGCTGCAAATTAACAGGCGTATTGCCTCGCTGTCCACTCACCAGTGTTATCCTCTCTGAATAATTATATTCTTTTGAGTATACACAGCGTAACTCATGGAAGATGATTAGAAATAACCAATATTCTTCTGGGTATTAAACTGCGAAAATATGTGCTTGGACAGCGAGAAAGCAATGATTTGCATGAATTACAATTAACAAGGTACATACGAGTATATCGCGCAAAATGAAATGATACACTTGAGGCACATATGATGTGATCATCACTCATCACTGCTCCAGTCGGAGTCTGGGGTTGCTGCTGCTTTTGCGTTTCTGCGAGAATTAGCATAAAACAAATACCAGCGCTTGCTGTAGTGATTTATGAATATACTATTTTCATATGTTGAGGTTGCCAGCCTCATATATAACCACTTAGCAAGGAAAATATGTCAAATTCACATTTGTAAAATAAATGTTTACACTTACCCC
Organism: Oreohelix idahoensis; assembly: GCA_024509875.1. Taxonomy (NCBI): domain Eukaryota; kingdom Metazoa; phylum Mollusca; class Gastropoda; order Stylommatophora; family Oreohelicidae; genus Oreohelix; species Oreohelix idahoensis. The sequence goes on from JAMPIV010017629.1 coordinate 385,735, forward strand.
AAAGTAACTTTTGGGAACACAATCTCCTGGCACAGTTTAGAATGTTTACAGCACTTAGGATGCTTTCGAACCACTTGGTGTGGAAATTTTGTATTCCTCTTATGACGGGTGATCTGATTCCTTAGGTCTCCAGTCTTTGTATTTAAAAAATGCTGGTTTTTTTTTAAGTTTTAAAGTTGCCCAAATACTTCGATCCTGGTCCTTTAAGTTTCCAGTCTTTGTATTTAAAAATGCGGGTTTACTTTTTTAGTTTTAAAGTTGCCCATATACTTCGATCTGTCACTTATAGTTTTGGAATCCTTTGTCCGCTCCTTCTCTTTCTGGCTCTGGTGAATTGCTAGCTTGACGGGGCGATGCAGTCTGATCTGTGACTCCGATTTCGCTAGATTATATTTCCAATTCTCAGGTCAAAATCCCAGATTGTACTTTCGACAAATTTTCCAATGAAAGTCAATGTATATTCCGTCTCTTGAATCAAACCAATCAAAAGCTCTTTAGCACTATCTGGGTTGCCATGTTTAAATCATAATACCCCCGCGTGTTTTAAAATATTACATTTTGAAATGCAAACGCGTGACCTCTTTCTTATTTCCTGTCTAGATGCTTTCTCACCAATATTGTCTTCCCAGACAGATTATTTGTAATATTGATACTGGGATGGTCCAGTGGAAACGATTATCTAATTATCACCTGTGTCTTCCAGTGGCGTATCCTGGTAATGCGAGCTAGGCGTGCTGCTATTTAAAATGAATATGTACGCCTACTATTTAACTTCTTCCCCTCTTAATTTAAAAACCAACTATATTCAATTACGCAACGATAGTTATTAGGGGTATATGTCAATTATCTCCGAAATACTAATTAACTTACAACTTGAAACTCACTGTCACTGTAATAATCTGCATTCCCGGCAACTAACAAAAATTAATCACAAAAAACACTGGACGGACACAGCCGATTTTTACAACCCGAGAGCTGCAAGACCACCGCACGCATGTTCATATTGTATTGACGTATCTGGCCATGACCCCGATCCACACAAACCAGTCTTTAAACGTAAAACCGAAAGGTCCCGCACGCATAGTGACGGAATTACCCGAGAAACTTCGGGCGATTGCTACCAACCAAAAAAACTGCACTATAAAACGCGTCAGGGAAACTGAAACTAGATATACTCGTAGATTCTATGCGGGAAAATCCGTTATCCTGATGCGTGCGGTCCGAAAGCAGAACATTATAAGAGAAATATTTTATAGAATAATATATTAAATTTTTATTTTCCTTCGGGCATAGGTGTGCGCAGCACGCACAGCACACATAGAGAATACGCCACTGGTGTCTTCGCACACCCCAGACGGCTCTCTCAGACCGACAATATGGCTTTTTTTTCATCGCTCGTGAGCGACCATATTGTGTCAATAGAGATCGACTTGATCAAAGGTGGCCAAATGCCTAAGGTGATAAACGTATTATCTGCTGACTGGTCTAATTACCCTGGTATTATTATGGTTCACCTGGCGAATCGTAAACAAGTCTGGGAGTGGTCACGGCAAAAAAAAAGAATGAAGGTGCATAAAATATGCCAAATAAAAAGCGGATGAAGGAGTGAAAGAGGGGCTCAAAAGTACATGTACAAACGTTTTATCACAATAATAAAGGAGACAGAAGTGATTGCAATAACTACAGAGGAATCTCTCTTCTTAGTATTGTTGGTAAGGTTTTTGCCAGAGTCATCTTAATGCGACTACACAAGTTAGCTGACAGCATATATCCAGAGTCACGGTGTTGATTCCGAGCTGATAGATAAACAACAGACATAATCTTTTCTCTCTGCCAGCTTCAGGAAAAATCAAGAGAGCAGAAAAGGCCTTTATCATATCATCATAACCCTCCACTCCCAAAGGAGCATAGGTGTTACGCACAGATTCTTTTGTAGGCAATGAATATATATCTATATATATATATATATATATATATATATATATATATATATATATATATATATATATAGATATCTATATATCTATATATATATATATATATATATATATATATATATATATATATATATAGAAATATATTTATTTGTCTGTTAACACTTTTTGTTGTTAGTCAAAGGTACATAACCCTTGATTTAGTTGTTGGTACATTTTATTATGTCTGTTACCTTCTCTTGGGTCTTATATGAATACTAAGATTTACGTCGGCCCATCTTGAGTTGAACTCTGGGGGTCACGCGCTTCTGCGCAGGTGTCGAATTGGGGTTGTCGAGAGAGACTTCCGTGATGATGGGGGATCCTGATCGCTGTATGGACAAATGTCCGAAGATTTGTTCTTTGCTGTGAAATTCTGGGGGAAGGCGACATCGTCTGTGTGACTATTATGTCTATATTCCTCCCCAGAATATATTCTTAGCGCCAAAGGATGGCGTGTGCTATTTTTCTAGTGTTTTTCTAGGATGTTAAGGTAACGAAAGACATTTACTGTACCTTTTCGAATGCCTAGATCTGCAGCCATGGTATGGTCTGCACATGTATATGATTGACTATTTTCGAGACGACATTTTGCTAGCAGCACCATTATTCATATGATATACATTGCATTATTATGCATATGATCTACACAGCATTATTTAAATGATGGACAGCGCCCTTTACTTATGCTTCATTATGCAGCTTCGGAGTGAGCGAAGCTCATCGAAGTTAGGAGCCATTTTGGATCTCGCCTTTGCCTAAGCGGATCATCGTTCGGAGAACAGGGATGCCTTACTATCTGATGATGATACAGAGATGTTTACTATTGTAATCCACTACTGGTGGTTTTAAGATTGTCGTCATAAAAGCCTGCTAAATTTACTATTGTAATTCTTCGTCAGAAGAGGTTCTGTCAGGGAGCCATTGATGATAAATATTTGAGAACATTAACTGACGTGATCAGCCAGTTAGGCTTGAAAGTAAATACAACTAGAACCCAGAGGGACTAGCTACTAACGTTCTGTTATATTCACATTCTTTACGAATGTATATTTGATGTCGTAAACCATTTTCAAGCATGTGATGTTGTTGCCAACCTGTTCCAGTGACTGTAGCTGTGTTGTCAGAGTGTGCGTCCCATTAAACTGTATGAAACTGTTAACAGTAGTTCCAGCCGTCATTGACTTCTAGATACGAGTGTATGAGTGCATTGTTACCTATCAACTCTACAGAACAGTACACCCATTCGCGTAACTCACACCTGTACTCTCAGTCGATATAAACACTATCCCTTGCCAGGGCCTCAATACTTTGTGGACAAGGTGACCTGGATACCTTACACTGTGTCGGTTCGAGTTGACCATCAACCTTCATCAAGATGACTAGTACACACAAACTACATGCACCACAGTCACCCTTATCAATGTAATGTACCAGTGTGACGCCTTTGCATTTACAATTTATATTCTACATTTATCAGTGTGGTGGCTTCATGTATACAGCATTCTTCAGTGATAAGAATATATACACTTATCAATAGGCCTTCAACAAACACATGCCAAGTCCTCCTGTCACGTGCCATCATCTCAAGTTCTTTCCACGTTCTCCTTATCATTTTCACCTCTGTTTCCAGCTCTCTTCTCTATGTGCTTCTTGGTCTACCTCTGCCTCTCTTGCCCTGAGGGTTCCAGAACAAGGACTGCCTTGTAATGCTATCAACAGCTTTCCTCAGTGTGTGTCCTATCCATCGCCATCGTCTTCTTCTCATATCTTGTTCCACTGGCACTTGTCTAGTTCTTGTCATCAGTTCCACGTTGGTAACCTTGGCATACCATTTTAATCCCTCTATTCTACGCAAGCACCCATTTATGAAAGTCTGTAGCTTTTTGGTTGTTGTCTTTGTTGTTCTCCATGTCTCCGAGCCATACAATAGGACTGACTTGACATTTGAGTTGAAGATTCTTATTTTCGTGTTGGATCCAATTTCTCTTGATCTCCATATATTTCCCAATGCAATGAAAGCTCCTCTTGCTTTTTGTATTCTTATTTTGACATCACTGTCTGTCCCTCCAACTTTGTCTATATTACTGCCAAGATATGTGTACGATTCTACATCTTGTATTGGTGTTTCTTCAAGTTCGACCCTGTTATCATTACCTGCATTTATTCTCATTACTTTTGTCTTTTCCCTGTGTATTTTCAGACCCACTTGCTGTGACTTCTCATCGAGTGTTTTCAATTTGTCCTACATCTGATTACGGTTATGGGACAGAAGAGCCAAGTCATCAGCAAAATCCAGATCATCCAACTGCTTAGTCAGAGTCCACTGGATTCCATTTTTGTTGTGTGTTGTCGATGATCTCATAACCCAGTCTATTGCCAGTAAGAAAAGAAATGGAGACAAGAAGCATCCCTGTCGCACTCCTGTTCTTATCCCAAAACGGTTCTGTAAGCTGTCCTTCGTGAAGAACTCTGCATGTCATGTCTTCATATGTTTTCTTTATTAAATTAATGATCTTCAGGGGAACTCCATAATGCCTCATCAATTTCCAAAGTGATTCTCTGTCTACACTGTCAAATGCAAAAGGCCTTTATATATCGCCTTTATAGATCCCACAAAGGCATTTGACCAGGTTAGTAGGGATGGACTCTTCAAAATCCTACTGAAAATAGGCTGCTCTGCTAAATTGCTGGAAATGGTAAAGTCATTCCATGAAGACATGAAGGGAACAGTACAATATGTTGGAAGCACATCACAGCCTTTTGACATACGCAGTGGCGATAAATAAGGCTGCGTTCTGGTTCCAACCCTCTTCGGGATCTTCTTTGCCTTACTACTCATGACACATGCATTCAGAGATGCAACTGAAGGAATATGCCTTCACATTAGGTCAGATGGCCGTCTGTTCAATCTCGCAAAGTTGAAGGCAAAAACAAAAATCAGAAGGGTCACTATAAAAGACTTGTTATTCGCTGATGACGAGGCAGTCGTCACTCAAAGCCAACAAGAGCTTCAGAGCTTGATGAATCGCTTCACCCAAGCATGCAAGGACTTTAGCCTCACAATAAGTCTTAAGAAAACAAATGTGCTGAGTCAGGATTGTGGGTGCTGCACCAGTTATCACTATCGATAACTATGAATTGGCAGTGGTGCACCACTTCACATACCTGGGGTCTACCATCAATGACGAAATCTCTCTGGACACAGAAATTGACAGCCGCGTTGGCAAAGCTGCAGCTACCTTTGCCCGCCTCACATCGCGTGTTTGGGGAAACTCCAAACTCACAATGAAGACCAAAGCTGCGGTATATAACGCCTGCGTCACCAGCACACTTCTGTATGGCAGCGATACGTGGACAACCTATGCTAAGCAAGAAAGAAGGCTCAATACCTTCCATCTGCGGTGTCTACGCCACATTCTCGGCATTTCGTGGAAAGAAAAAGTGACCAATTTCGAGGTGTTGTCACGTGCTGGCCTTCAAAGCATGTATACACTGCTTAGACATCGCAGACTACGCTGACTTGGCCATGTCCGCCGCATGGAAGATGGTCGCATCCCGAAAGATATCTTCTACGTACAATTGGCAGATGATGAATGAACAGCTGGGCGACCGCAGCTGAGATTCAAAGATGTGTACAAGAGAGACATGAGGGCACTGGACATAAATCCAGAAATTTGTGAGGATGAAGCTGCCGATCGCACCATGTGGCGATGTTATCTGCGATGCTACAGACTACCACCTGACAGGCATAATTAATAAAGCAACTGAAATGGCAACTATAAAAAACAAAGCCAGGAAATATATTCAACAAATATCAAAAGACAGTATTACAGGGTACACAGGTGAATCTAAAGGAGAAATCTACTCTAACAACACTGCTCATAAATTGATAATATTAACAGACTCACTTTCAGCTATTCAATCTATAAGAAACGTACAAGAATGCAGTAGACCAGATATAGCAGAAGATATATTACTGGCAAACACCTACCTATGCTCAAGAAGATGTTCCGTTCTAATAGCTTGGATACCTTCACATGCTGGCATAGAAGGAAATGACAGGCGGATAAAGAAGCTAAGAAAAGTAGAGCTAATAGAAACGAAATAAATGTGAGGATGAGTAAAACAGAGATCAAAAGCTTAATTAAAGAAAAATAACTGACAAATGGACAGTAGCATTAGATGTAAGTGTAAAGTGCAATCTTTACTATCTTGCAAATATAATACATTTATATACTTATTATGTTCGCAAATATTTTGTAAACAAAGTATTTCCTTTTTAAGTGCTTAAGGAGAAGTCATTTTTGAGTTACTTCCCTTGAAAGGAGTTCCGTCATCTTCGATCGGATTCCGCGGACGACTCTAGGCCTACTGCGATTTATTCTTTGCCTGGGTAGGAATAGATTGTTCTTGCTTCAGTATATCTATGGCCTGAATTTATACGTAGTGTTTGTATGAGTAGGACGAGTCTGTCTTATATATGGATATCTTTACATTTCTAAGTCGAACTATGCTGGTTGTCGCTAGAAAAGGTCAAAGGCTATGCAGCGGAAGTATCGCTAGCAGGGGGTGTGATTCATGGCTGTCATCCTGTCGGGATGTCGAATTTTGTTGTAGCCGGCTTTTTGCCGAAAAAGTGATCTATAAGTAAATGGGGAAAAGTGATAGTCATTTAGACATGTTGTATGTACTTTACCCCAGTGTTTATTCTCTTTTGCCAAGGAATGGCAAAGTTATATTTCGCATAGAAAGGTAAAACCACAATTTATTATGAACTTGGGCTTCGCCATCGTTGTCGATAAGCAGATGCACAGTGGTACTTTTGAAAAGAATATTTATTCAAAGGAAGATGACATTCCTATGTATCAGCACTAGATTATATGATATTATTCAATTACCTCTATGATAGAAGCTATGAAGAAATGAGGACATTTAACGAATGACCAATTTTTGGTCTGTATCCAATAGTGAGTGAAGCTCACGAGAGAAGCACAGCCATGTTGAAATCCATATACTTTGTATTTATCGAGTGAGAAAAAGGGATGCCTGTACTATCGCTCGATGAACCAAGAGATCACTGCTACATGTGAGAATCCATGTCTGGGATTCCTATATCTTTATGGAAAATATATATATTGAACTTTACGTGAAGGGATATTCGCTAGACGAGGTTAAGTCTAGGAGCCTTCCTATATATTGGTTATGGACTGACGTGCCCAGTCAGTAAAGCCAGATGATTTACATGATGGAACTCTGAATGCTTATTTACGAATGCTCCATTATGATATTTGCCAAGCATGAATGCTAGCTTAAGATGATATTCCTGTGATCAACATTATGCTGTCTATGTCGACATTTGTTCCTGTAACCATACACGTACTGTCCAAGTGTGCGTCCCATTAAATGTTATAAAAAGACCACCGTGGTTCCAGTACTTCTTGAATTCGAACAGTGTGAGTATGAGTGATGTACTACCAACCTGACAACTCTATCGAATCATTCTACCATTCGCGTACTGACATTCATATACACACTCATTGTCTACACTCACATTCTTGTCGGAGCCTCATCACGTTCCAGGACAAGATGACCTGTATGACCAAAACTGTGCTGGGTTTAATGAGTTGACAATCGTTACACTTTACTACACCAGTCCCAACATCTACATTTATCAACTGGTGGACATTCACGGCATTTAACAAATAAAGCGTGATTTAACAACTGGTGTGCCAGCTTCCTGGGTCAACCTGCACAGTGACCATATTGAGAAGTAAACTACTGAGACCAGACGTTCCTTGGGGTCTGTTACGACACACAAATACATCAACAGTACAACTCTACAGTGATGTCAGCGTGACCTGTCCTGTCGAGAGTATGCAGTAACTAGGTCAGCGTTTGTTGACATTTGGTTCGTTGGACATTTGCCATACAACTGACAGTGTTACACGGCAAGCTTGGTTGAAACATAGAACATTACACATCAGGACTGGAGAATATTTGACAGTGTTTGCGAAAGGAAAGGTTATTGAACTGAGAAGTCCTACATCGATTGTTATCATTCACATCAACGATGGAGCTTCTATTTCTGTGTTGAATTTAAAATAATTAGACCAGAAGTATTTGTTTAATAAAGTACCACAGTACTGTACTATTAGGCAGTGTAACTGAGCCTTCTTTACAACACATTCTTTCTGCAACACTCTATTTACATCATATTGCCATACTATTTATGCATTTATGTATTTATGTTTAAATATTTATATGTGATATTTGTTTGTATCCAGCGGGTTGTTGTTTTGGTTGGGCGGTGTCACACAACAGAGTATCCCACGTAATAGAGGGTCTGATGTGTGCGTTTCTATAGGTGCAATTTTCTTGATTGAAAATTTGCTGCGACAGCTGTTGCTATTAGTGTTAGCTGTGAAGACTGTACTCATTGTTGTTTTTGTAATATTCCTCTGTTCTTTAGTTTGTTTTGATTTGTTTGTAATTTGTTGGTCTACCCTATTCTATCTTTCAGTTCTATTCTCAATTTATATTTATATACTGTGGCGTTATTTGTATTTGTTATCCTCTTGCGGTTTATCTTTTATTGTTTTTCCCATTTGATTTATTTCATTTCCGCAAATGTTTTCATGTTCTTCTGTATAACTGTTTTGTTTTGTGCCTGATCGACATACACTATTTAAAATATAGTTGATCATATAAATTGATGTACAAGAATCAACTGATAGTTAATTGCTATTACTAAAGGTACACAGTTGATGATATAAAACACTATTTCTGGTGCACTGCACTTATATTATAGAGTGAACCAGCAACTTATAGCTGTTATTATATAAGGATTTATACAAGACCTTTGTAAGGCTTGTTTCCCACAGTGATTGGGATAGTTAAGTACTATTTTCCACAGGTTACAAAGTTATCATACAAGGTCTTTGATTAAGACTAAGAAAGTGAATTTATTTACTTTTGCAAATTACTGATCTTATTAGACAAGATGTCTACATTAGATTATTTTATCACACAAGGCAAGGCTCTTGATAAGACTGGTCAGCAATTAGAAGAATGGGCAGTTGCTCAATATGACAAAGCATTAGCTGCAGAAGAGAGAGAAAACTTGCTGCTGCTGCTGAAGAAAGAAAAGCATTGATTGAAGAAAAGAAATTAGCAGCTGAGGAGAAAAGATTAGAAGCTGAGGAAAAAAAATTACAAAGAGAGGATGAACAAAAGAAATTGCAGATACAGACTGATGAAAAAAGATTCCAGATGGAAATGGAAAAAGAGAAAAGAAAAGATGAGGCTGCTGCTGAAGAGAAAAAAATTACAAGCTGCTGCAGAAGAGAAAAGATTACAAAGAGAAGCTGAAGCTCAAGAGAAAAAAGCAATAAGAGAACATGAACACAAAAAAGAACTTTTAGCATTTGAGTTAGAAAAGTTAAAGTTAACAAACATAAGTGATGGTAATCAAGCATCTGGTGGTAATGGTAAACCCTTTACTTACAAGGTCAAGGTACCAGCGTTCAACCCTTCCAGTGATGACATAACATTCTGGCTAAATAGATTTGAACGCTCTTGTCGAGCCCATAATGTGGACAAATCACAATATGCTAACCAGTTATCAGAAAAATCTGAAAGGTGATTCTCTGACTAGTTTAAGTTTGGTTGAAGAGGCTGACAAAGATAACTATGATGTTATTAGGGCAGCCTTATTAAAGAAGTATCAGTTGTCTGAAGAGGGTTATCGGAAGTTGTTTAAGACAATGGTGCCTGAGGCAGGTGTAGAATTCTCAGAATTCATTGCAAGGACACGTCTTACATTTGATCGTTGGATTGAGCTATCCAAAACAGAAAAGACTTATGAAGCCCTTATGGACTTGATACTCAGAGACAAGATTATGTCAAGTATAAATAAACCTTTCCTCGAATTCTTACATGAGCGTAAACCTAAGTCTCTAAAAGAAATGGAACAGTATTGTACCCAATACGTCACTGCACATCCGGACGTAGCTATTAGCAACAGTAAGGTTAAAGAAGGTATGCCAGTTGCTTCTGCAACACCATACAACCCTAATCACTCTCACAAATTCCAAGGACCTCAAAATAGGTTTTTAATAAAAAAGGTAACTTTACAGTTATCAGAACCAAGGTAACCAATCATTTCAGGGTTCTTCTTCGAATACCTGGAGAAGAGCTGACAGCCCTCGATTCAGGGGTGGTCATAATTACAGGAACTTTCGCAAAGGAAGTCATTCTAGAAACTATCCAAGTTTTCCTTCATGGAGACAACAAGATCATAATTACCGAGATACTCATTATAATGAATATGATGATAGTAACCAAAGGAGCTATGATTCAAACCCGAGTAGGGGTTATAATAGTGGAAACAATGATAAGTACAGAGGCAATAATAACAGAGGTAGAGCACAATTCAAAAAACATAAAGCTCATTACCAGGCGAACTCTGCACAGCAAGAGTCCCACGAAGCCTATAAACAAAATAAAGATAATGATGACTCTAATAATATGGCATGTGCCGCTTTTGATTTTGGGAGAGCATCTCAGTGCCCCCAATGCAAAACATTATTTGAGCCAACCACAGTGTCTACTTTAAGCTGTGGCCATCCTCTTCCCGCTCTTCCTGCGTCAATCGCGCATGATGGGAGAGGTTCTCTTGTCTTACACAAAGGTTTAGTAAATGACAATCCAGTCTCAGTACTTTTTGATTCTGGATGCACAACTATTGGGGTTAGGCAGTCACTCATAGATCCTTCTCATTCTACAGGCAAAGTAGTCAAATGCGTAACATTTGGCGGCACCATAGAGAAATACTCTACCGCTATCATTAGGATTGCTACTCCTTTCTTCACAGGAGATGTACACGCATGTCTTTTGCCGAATCCGATCGCTGATCTTATCATCGGTCGCATTCACGGAGTCAAAGAATGCACTCCGGAGCAAATTTCCGTTTGGAAAATCAAAATATGCAATCTGCTAATGCGGTAGTCACTAGAGCTCAAGCTCTCAATATGCCTGAAACTTCATCTGTTGAAGATAATGAAGTGCATAACCAAGATGATCCCTGGTAATTTCTCGTGACTCGTTTATAAAACAACAAGAAGAAGATCCGACTCTTAAGAAATTCTTCACTCTTGTAACGAAAGGTGATCCGAATAAAGATTCAAATTGTAAATCTTGGATTACAATGAAGAATGGCGTACTTGTACGTATGGTGCAAGACTCCACTAAGTCAAGTCATTCTCAGATTCTTGTACCCAAGAATTTGAGAGTTAAGATCTTACAACACGCACACGACTCTCAGTGTGCTGGTCACATGGGTTTTTCCCGTACAAAGTCAAGAGTTCTTGCGGCTTTCTTTTGGCCTTTTGTGAACAAGGACATACGGATCTATTGTCGATCCTGTAAAGTATGTCAAGAAGTCAAATCCAAAGGTCCTCGTCATGCTGCGCCTATTCAGGCTGCAGATATTCCTATTCGTCCATTCCAGAAAATGGCGATAGACATCATTGGTCCATTCAAGATCAAATCTGCTAGAGGACATCAGTTTATCTTAACGTGTGTAGACATGTGCACACGTTGGCCAGAGGCTATCCCTCTAAAGAGCATTACTACCGCTGACATTGCAGATGCTCTTTGGCTTATATTTTCTCGGCTGGGATTCCCCGGAGAAATATTATCAGATCATGGCACCCAACTGATATCGGATACCATGTCTCAAGTAATGTCTACTCTACAGATAGAGAGATCTTTGAGTAGCATCTATCATCCTATGTCCAATGGGATGGTCGAGCGACTAAATAGAACACTTAAGAACTTATTAGGGAAGATAACTGAGGATCATCCTCAAGATTGGGATAGGGTTTTACCCGCGGCCCTCTTCGCGTACAGAGAGGTCCCCAATGAACATACAGGGTTTTCTCCCTTTGAACTTGTCTTTGGCGCGCGACCGCGCGGCCCAATGTCTTTGCTGCATGATCTTATAACAGCTGACAATATTGACGATGACACAAAATCTTCTTACGAGTATGTCATCGCGCTGAGACAGAAGATTATCGAAGCATGCAAATTGGCAACGTCCTCTTCTGAATTTGCTAAGCAGAAGGCAAGACAATTTGCTAATAAGAAGAGAACTTTACGACAACTTTGTCCTGGTGACAAAGCATTTGTTTTGCTACCTTGTCGTGAAAATAGACTCCTTATTAGTTGGAAAGGTCCGTACGATATAATATCGAAAATTTCAGATGTTGACTACATCGTCGATATTAACGGGAAGCATAAAACCTTCCACATCAATATGCTTACGGAGTTCCATGAACGTCCTGACTATCTACAGCCTATTTTCCAGGCAACGGACGATTCTCATGTCAAACATGGTCATTACTCATCACTGTCTGTAATACAGGATGAGGAAACAAGTTTTTCGGATGTTAATCTTCCGCTTCCAATGATCCCACTTCATTCTAGTGAATCATGGAAAGACGTTACTGTTTCTCCTGATTTGTCTCTAGGAGAACGGCGACAAGTTTCGTCTATGTTACAAACATTTCAGGATGTCCTCACTGACATCCCTGGACAAACTCATGTCATTGAGCATGACATTGTTCTAACTGAACATACTCCAATTAGGGTTAGACCTTATCCTATCCCTATACATTTCCAAACACAGGTTGAAAAGGAGTTGGATGAAATGATAGATTTACAAATAATCGAACCATCCACTTCTGCATATTCTTCGCCGATGGTTATTGTTCGAAAAAAAGACAATAACATACGTCTTTGCGTTGACTATCGCAAATTGAATCAAGTTACGAAGTTCGATGCTGAACCTATGCCTTTACTAGAAGAGCTACTTACTCGTCTTTCTAAATCGCATTTTTTCACTAAACTTGATTTGTCTAAAGGATATTGGCAAGTTCCATTATCCGAACGCGCCAAACCTCTTACCGCTTTCTCTACTCCCAGAGGCCTTTTCCAATGGAATTGTATGCCTTTCGGCCTTATGAACGCACCAGCTACATTTGTACGCATGATGCGTCGAATCCTATCGTATCGGTCAGATGTCATTGCTTATCTAGACGACATCTGTCTTTTCAGCGATACTTGGGAAGATCACTATTCAGGGTTAGTTGAATTATTATCAACTCTGCGTGGTATAACCTGACAGCAAAACCATCCAAAGCTTGTATTGGCTTTAGCGAAATTGCTTTCTTAGGCCATCGAGTAGGTCACGGTTTCTTGAAGACAGAAGACCATAATATCACTAAGATACTTAACATCTCTATCCCTAGGACTAAAAAGCAAGTGCGAAGTCTTTTAGGTCTCATACAATTTTATGGACGTTTCATTCCGAATCTGTCCTCTATCATGGCACCTCTCTCTACACTATTAAAGAAAGGGTCGCCTAACATGGTTCACTGGTCTCATGAATGCCAATCTTCACTAGAGAAGATCAAAACTATGTTTTCATCACCACCTATTTTAGTGTTACCTACAACAGATAAGACATTTGTTCTTCGTAGTGACGCTTCATCCACTGGGATTGGAGCGGCACTAATGCAAGAGTACTCTGGAACTCTGCATCCTGTAATGTATATATCCAGAAAACTTAATGCTGCAGAAAGGAATTACTCGGTTTTAGACCGTGAATTATTGGCAATGGTTTGGTCAATTCTTAAACTCCAAAGATTCCTTCTGGGCGCGCATTTCGTAGTGGAAACTGACCAAAAAGCTCTTACGGCTATCCAAAGTAAGAACTTGAAGAGCTCGAGATCAACTCGATACGCAATCGCTCTTCAACCTTTTCATTTCTCGGTACGAGCTATCCGTGGTTCAGAAAATGTGATGGCGGACATTCTGTCCAGATGCCCACATGATGCCACTTAACTGTTAAATATTGGATCTTTTTAATATGTATAACTTTACAACAGTTATTTTTTGTTTCTTTACTAAGATACACATTTGTAATTTAATAATAGAATGATGGTATCGCTACTTAGCGGTTTATTGATGTTTATTCACCGCTGTTCTTTGATGATTGTTTCTTCATAAATCATAAATTTAAGATTATAGTGTGAATTTTTGGTATGCATTGTATAATTACCAGAATTGTATTATACGTACATCACACCTTCCTGGAAACATTTATTCGTAGAGAAACAATTTCTCTCAGATTTTGAGATATATTCTCACCGGTCATATTAGGAATTATAGTTATTCCTGATATTTTCATCTGCGCAGTATTCTTGCGTTGTGAGCCTATTCTACGTTGCTCCTAGATGTATTTAAAAAAAAAAAAATTTTATTTTTTTTTTTCCCGGGAGGTGTGGTAAGACTGTAAAGTGCAATCTTTACTATCTTGCAATATAATACATTTATATACTTATTATGTTCGCAAATATTTTGTAAACAAAGTATTTCCTTTTTAAGTGCTTAAGGAGAAGTCATTTTTGAGTTACTTCCCTTGAAAGGAGTTCCGTCATCTTCGATCGGATTCCGCGGACGACTCTAGGCCTACTGCGATTTATTCTTTGCCTGGGTAGGAATAGATTGTTCTTGCTTCAGTATATCTATGGCCTGAATTTATACGTAGTGTTTGTATGAGTAGGACGAGTCTGTCTTATATATGGATATCTTTACATTTCTAAGTCGAACTATGTTGGTTGTCGCTAGAAAAGGTCAAAGGCTATGCAGCGGAAGTATCGCTAGCAGGGGGGTGTGATTCATGGCTGTCATCCTGTCGGGATGTCGAATTTTGTTGTAGCCGGCTTTTTGCCGAAAAAGTGATCTATAAGTAAATGGGGAAAAGTGATAGTCATTTAGACATGTTGTATGTACTTTACCCCAGTGTTTATTCTCTTTTGCCAAGGAATGGCAAAGTTATATTTCGCATAGAAAGGTAAAACCACAATTTATTATGAACTTGGGCTTCGCCATCGTTGTCGATAAGCAGATGCACAGTGGTACTTTTGAAAAGAATATTTATTCAAAGGAAGATGACATTCCTATGTATCAGCACTAGATTATATGATATTATTCAATTACCTCTATGATAGAAGCTATGAAGAAATGAGGACATTTAACGAATGACCAATTTTTGGTCTGTATCCAATAGTGAGTGAAGCTCACGAGAGAAGCACAGCCATGTTGAAATCCATATACTTTGTATTTATCGAGTGAGAAAAAGGGATGCCTGTACTATCGCTCGATGAACCAAGAGATCACTGCTACATGTGAGAATCCATGTCTGGGATTCCTATATCTTTATGAAAAAATATATATATTGAACTTTACGTGAAGGGATATTCGCTAGACGAGGTTAAGTCTAGGAGCCTTCCTATATATTGGTTATGGACTGACGTGCCCAGTCAGTAAAGCCAGATGATTTACATGATGGAACTCTGAATGCTTATTTACGAATGCTCCATTATGATATTTGCCAAGCATGAATGCTAGCTTAAGATGATATTCCTGTGATCAACATTATGCTGTCTATGTCGACATTTGTTCCTGTAACCATACACGTACTGTCCAAGTGTGCGTCCCATTAAATGTTATAAAAAGACCACCGTGGTTCCAGTACTTCTTGAATTCGAACAGTGTGAGTATGAGTGATGTACTACCAACCTGACAACTCTATCGAATCATTCTATCATTCGCGTACTGACATTCATATACACACTCATTGTCTACACTCACATTCTTGTCGGAGCCTCATCACGTTCCAGGACAAGATGACCTGTATGACCAAAACTGTGCTGGGTTTAATGAGTTGACAATCGTTACACTTTACTACACCAGTCCCAACATCTACATTTATCAACTGGTGGACATTCACGGCATTTAACAAATAAAGCGTGATTTAACAGTAAGCCTGAAAGGTATACATGCATATAAATTGTTCAAGACTCCAAAAAGAACGTGTCAGTGTCACATAATTGGGTTCGCTCTCTTTTCCTCTCCGGAAATATTGTTATTTTAGAGTCAATATTTGCACTTTTTCTCAGTAATAATTCATCTTATCTGTTTGCTTGACCATCCCTACTGAGGAAGTAGACAGGTGATGCAATATTGACCGACAGTCATGCTGGTAAAATTCTCATGTACCAAACCTTGGCCGCGCCGGATTAGCACGACGTACGCCCAGCCAGTTTATTTAGCGCTGATATGACGATTATGATTCCCTAATCACTGTCGTGAAGAGTCACAGCGCAGATGGCTACACGAGGGTCGGTGTTTGCACAAGGAAGGGGAGATAAATTACCCGTCTGTGGAAGATGGAATGAGGTAATAGCATCCGGATAGAATTATTACAAAGATATTGCTTGAGATAAAAGTAAGAAGTTATTTTTAATCACTGACGAGAATATTCGGAGGTTTCACGCCCATATTTGGGAGAAATGACGTTTTAAATAACATGCAGAATTTTCCTATGATGAAATGTTTTGAATGGACGCCATCAAACCACGCATGATTGTAACTATTGGCCGGCACTCGAGATGTAGGAATAGCCACACTTCTGATTGGGATCTGGTCTAATAGTAAATAACACGTGCCAGGAACGAAAGGGACAATAAATACATCCTGACACTTTAGTCGGTTGAAAGCACTGTGAAATTCAACTCGTCAAGAGACAACTAGACCAGCCAGAGTAAATAATAGAATCAGAATTTCATTTATCGGACCGGACTTGTTTGAGAATCTATAGGACTTAAAAGCCCAGGAAAACGCTATCATTATTATCAAGGAAAACCGGAACCTGAGGACCTTGAACACGGAGTCAAAGTGGGAACTTATTGTAAAATAACAACACCCCAAAACACGCGTAAAAGGTATCTTCAACAAGTTGCCTTAGCTATTTCTCTGAGCCAGCATCTGTCGGTGAGCCCAAAGGTATGGGGTAAGTTGTATATCTATAATTCTATGTTTTGCATTATTAACACGTGACATAGTATGTATATTTTGACATGTGAATATTAATATGTGAAAATTTATAAGTGGATGTCCAAGTCATACGAGGCTGGCAACCTCAGCATATAGAATGATGATTTCATGAACTACCTCTGCAAGGGCTGGTGACTGCTTTATGCGAGTTTCTTATAGAGAACTAAAAGCAGAGGTAGTCCCAAGTTCCATATGGGGGAGGAAGTGAATGATAAAAGAAATGATGTACATACTTATTATATTATTAACGTTTTCAACCAGTGTAGATGTAAATGTAAATCTATTCAACCTAAATGTAATGAATGTTTGTCCGCTCAATGGGATTAATATTAATTCTCAGCGAGGGTAAAAGTTCTGAGGTAGATGGAATGTTGGAATAGGAAGAGGGGGACACAAAAGTATTTGTAGGGAAACTCAATACTCAGGAGGGTATTTGTTTCTCTTTTTTAGTAATACTAGTCGGTGGTACCAACTGAGGGTACTATTTCTGGAACAAGTGAGGGTATAAGTGACCTGAAGTCGACGCTAGACACCATCATCAGACGGGTCTTAGAGACGCGGGACCAGCTTGGTAATTACTCCCTGTCACTTCTTGGAACGTTCTACAACTTTCAAACTTGACCAGTGACGAGTGTGATCCAGTCCTCTATCTGCAAAGACCCAAACATCAGCTGCAGCAGAACCTCATTGGCCGCTAAGTAGAAACAAAAAAGCTGCCAAGTGAACTCTTACCCAATACTCCATAACATCACTCGATGATGATCATTGTTTGTTAAAGAAATATTCATTGTTTAAACTGTTAACTATAATTGATTATTAAATTTGTAACTTGTATAAAGACAAATCTAAAGTTGATTTAATCATTTTGAATGTACTACATCAGTATGTCTCAGAAATTTCTTACATACACTTAAACAGAGCTATACAATAATATAAGAGGAATTTCGCTGAATTAATTAGCTGACAGATTGAACGAGCTAACGAATTATAAGATAACCTTATCCTTCACAAAAGTTGACGGCAGATATAAGAGTTAACGTTTTCTCAGCCTCATGCAGCATTGTTCTCGCTTTCTGAATATCTTGTGAAACTCCCTTGAGGTAGAAGCATCATTATCCTTACTCTGCCAAGAGTAATCTTGTGCGAAGGTAGACACCCTTGAAGACTCACATTAGGTACTCTTGAGTTTTTGCCACTATAAGACCACAACTGCAGAGCGAAGGGGAGGCAACCCGTGACAGTCAGGTAGCGAGAGAACTAATAATTCCTAGCAATAAGAAACTTCTTAGACTGCAACTAGGAATGGGCTATTTTAGAATAGTGATCATTAACTGCCCTTAGTATATCTCCCTTATCCGTGTCCAGTGTCCCAACTATGGGTGCTCTCGAGGCCAGTCTGGCAGCTCTCTCATTGCCACGTACCCCTGCATGACCAGGACAGTAGATTCACACCAATTCTTGAATACTTGAGGATTTTATTGATGTTTTCCATTCCTGCCGCAGCCATCCGTTCTGAACTTTCCGAAGCATGGCTTGAGAGTCTGACAATTTAACTTCCCTGGTTGATGGAGCTTCAGACAGCCACCTCAGTGCTGCAGTAACTGAATCTACCTCCATTCTCATGCTGGAGGTTGTTGTCATGTAGGCTCCACTCTGTTCAGCAACGACCCTGCCCTTTATTCTCACAGAGAAGCCCCATCCTGATTTCTCATTAAGCACTACAGACCCATCAGTGTACACAATGGCTTCATTATCCCCAGCATAATCACTTATCAGCTGATTAATCTCCAGCTCTGCTTTTCCATTGCCACGAGATCTGCATTCTCTGCCAAGGCTAATGATGACCTGCTGGTAGTTTATCCAGTTCTTCCCTGACTTACTCCACTCTTCTCCTTTGGATATATTTTCAACCCTGGTCACCTGACAAATCGTAGCCTCTGCCTGTGCCATCCATAACATCCCCCTCTTTATTCTTGCTCTTTTGATGTCAGCTACGTTCTCGTGTAGGGGGTGCCTTTTGTCGGTGGTTACCTGCATATAGGCTTTTGCCTGGGACATCGCATATCTAGATCTAATCGACAGCAATCCGAGCATGTATCTCATTGTCACAATGGGGGGTACCTCGCGCACAGCCCAAATCTAATCGCATCCCTTCATTCTGAATGTGTTCCAGTCGTTCAAATTGTGACACTGACAGCATGAGTATTCCTAGCCCGTACTCGATTGCTGAAATCACGAGCTGATGATACAGGAGAAACAGTAGTCTCTGTTCCAAGCGCGCAGCAGCCTTGTTTTTAAGGCTGCCTGTCCTCGCTTGCACTACTGTATGATCAGTTCGACGTGATACTTGAACGATAGCCCGCGATCAAACGTTACTCCCAGATACTTCAGCTTGTCTTGCCTTTTGATGTTCTACCCATTGAAAGTGATGTCTGGAAGATCTGCTTTCACCATGGAGTTGTTCAAAGAGCACTACATCACACAGGCCTTGTTGGGATTGATCTTTGATCCGCTTTCCTCAAACCATTTAGAAACCGCCTGTAGTGTCTCTTGTATGCCTTGGACCATTTCCTGTCTGTCTGAGCTAGTTCTGTACATGAGTATGTCATCTGCGAAAGTTAATGATCGTCCCAGTCCTGTTGGTTGAAAGGTTGCTACTTTTGCTGTGTAGATGTTAAACAGCACTGGTGATAGTGGAGAACCCTGGGGTAGTCCCGGGCAAATGCGCATTGGTTCCGATGTCCATATTCCCAAGCGAAATGCAACTGATCTCTCCATTAAGGCAGCTGCTATCCACCTTGTTATCCAAGGGTTTACATCACATGACATACAGTCTATTAGGGTTGCAAAGTCCACACTCCTATAAGCATCCTCTATTTTAATTGCGACATTATAGAATAGAAGAACCTTACTATGCAGAGTGTCTAGAAACAAAATAATATAGAGCATTTCCTACTAAAATGTAGGGAGTATGAACAACAGAAAAAAACCAAAATTAGATTATTTACGGGCATGCAGTTCATCCATAACTATGAAACAGGTGTTGAGAATAGATAGACCTAGAGAATTGCACAATATAGTAAAACAGTATATAACAAGAACTAAAATTAATATATAAGGATCAATGATTGTCTGAAGATAAGGGGTAGTCTGACGGGGAGTTCGTGTGAACGATGGCAGATTATAAATATAATTGGTGAATTTGGTGTCATCCTGAACACCCCTCGGGCTATCTTCTTCTTCTTCTTCTTCGTTCGTCCAGAAAAGGACGGTGGTTGCGTTGTGTCTGTTTACGCCTAAGCTGTGATATCTGCACCTTTCGGTCGACACATCCGACTTCTGCACGGCATTTTTTAGGACCGGGTTTGCCTTCCCATTTCGATCCACACTCGCTCAGCCAGACTGCACTGCTGCAGACTGTTTCCAGGACTCGGGCTATCTCAATTTGTTAACGACAGGGCAGTTGTGAAGGACTTCACGCTTTCGTTTGTTTGTTTTGGGGGGTATTTGTTTGTTTTTATTTTTTTGGAAAGGGGAGGGCACACACTTACATTTACACAATTTTACCAGTTTTAATTTACTGTATTTGAACTGAGTGGAGAGGGAGAGAAGAAATTATATTTAGATATGGGAAATCAGATTTTATTATCTTGAATTTACTACACTATATATCTTAATTATAACCCATCCAGGGTAGAACGGGAATGCTTTGTTAAAAAAAAAAGCTATTGCATAAGTATTGTAACATTAACATGAAACTACCCTATATACACACTTCTTCTTGAAGTACAACACAAGCTGGCATGGGCGATCATGCCTCCACACAACCTCCTGTCACTAGTGCTGTTTATAAATTCTGTTGACTACTTTCGTTGCCGCGATGTCAAGATGTCAAGTATCATCTCTCATTGTTGTCCTGTATTTCTTGCTTCCTTCAGTCTTTCCCGTTGTTACAATTTATTTACGCTTTAATCTTTTTTTAACATGTTCAACGAACGTGGATCGCTTCCTTCTAATCTATTATGAATAAGCTTCCTTCTAATCTATTATGAATAAGCTTCCTTCTAATCTATTATGAATAAGCTTCCTTCTAATCTATTATGAATAAGCTTCCTTCTAATCTATTATGAATAAGCTTCCTTCTAATCTATTATGAATAAGCTTCCTTCTAATCTATTATGAATAAGCTTCCTTCTAATCTATTATGAATAAGCTTCCTTCTAATCTATTATGAATAAGCTTCCTTCTAATCTATTATGAATAAGCTTCCTTCTAATCTATTATGAATAAGCTTCCTTCTAATCTATTATGAATAAGCTTCCTTCTAATCTATTATGAATAAGCTTCCTTCTAATCTATTATGAATAAGTTTCCTTCTAATCTATTATGAATAAGCTTCCTTCTAATCTATTATGAATAAGTTTCCTTCTAATCTATTATGAATAAGCTTCCTTCTAATCTATTATGAATAAGCTTCCTTCTAATCTATTATGAATAAGCTTCCTTCTAATCTATTATGAATAAGCTTCCTTCTAATCTATTATGAATAAGCTTCCTTCTAATCTATTATGAATAAGCTTCCTTCTAATCTATTATGAATAAGCTTCCTTCTAATCTATTATGAATAAGTTTCCTTCTAATCTATTATGAATAAGCTTCCTTCTAATCTATTATGAATAAGTTTCCTTCTAATCTATTATTAATAAGCTTCCTTCTAATCTATTATGAATAAGCTTCTTTCTAATCTATTATGAATAAGCTTCCTTCTAATCTATTATGAATAAGCTTCCTTCTAATCTATTATGAATAAGCTTCCTTCTAAACTATTATGAATAAGCTTCCTTCTAATCTATTATGAATAAGCTTCCTTCTAAACTATTATGAATAAGCTTCCTTCTAATCTATTATGAATAAGCTTCCTTCTAATCTATTATGAATAAGTTTCCTTCTAATCTATTATGAATAAGCTTCCTTCTAATCTATTATGAATAAGTTTCCTTCTAATCTATTATTAATAAGCTTCCTTCTAATCTATTATGAATAAGCTTCTTTCTAATCTATTATGAATAAGCTTCCTTCTAATCTATTATGAATAAGCTTCCTTCTAATCTATTATGAATAAGCTTCCTTCTAAACTATTATGAATAAGCTTCCTTCTAATCTATTATGAATAAGCTTCCTTCTAAACTATTATGAATAAGCTTCCTTCCCGCACTGTCTTCTTTCAGAACACTCTCATTACTAATTTTCAGTATGGCATTCTTAACATACTTCTTTAAAGACACATCTTCTAGGCAGTGGCGTAGCGAAAATGGAGAACAAGGTGGGCTGCCGCCCCAGTCGCCGCTGGAGGGGAGGCCAAAAAGTCAAGTCGTTTCTCTGCGAACATGTGTGTCCTACTAACAAAATCCGAATCTTATATTTCCCATTTTTCATTTTCGTCTTCAAATCCAAAACGTTCCTCTTCTTCAACTGATTTACAAACTGATTATGTTCCAGCAACTGCTTTGGGATTACCTTCTGTCACGGGTTGCCTCCCCTTTTCTCTGCAGTAGTGATCCAACAGTGGCCAAAACCTAGAGTATCTAATGTGGGTCTTCAAAAGTGTCTACCTTCGTACAAGATTACTTTTGGCAGAGTTGTAGGTAGAAGGATAATGATGCTTCTACTTCGAGGGAGTTTTCACAAGATATTTCAGAAGTCAAGAACATTGCTGAATTAGTCTGAATGGATGGGTATGACCAAAAATTCGAAAAAAGGTGATTCGTCTTACGACGACAAAAGACAAAGAAAATAGGCAACGTTGCGGCCACAAGGCCTTCGTCAGGGAAAGGAAAAAAATTGAAGGCTAGATAGGACACTTAAGAATCTAAATAAATGTTAAAAAAACCTGGGTACTTCCCTAAAGGCAGCCGAGTCCTAACACGCTTGCCGCCGCAGACGTGCGTACCCGGAAAAAAAAATTAGTTTCTCTTGTATCATCAGCTGGTCTTTTCTGTAATCGAGTATGGCCTCGGAATACTCACACTGTCAATTGCACAGTGTGAATGGCTGGAACGCATTCAAAGCGAAGGGATGCGTATAGTCTTGGGCTGCACGCGAGATACCCCTATTGTGATGATGCGGCACATGCTTGGATTGCTGTCAATTAGATCCAGATATACGATGGCCCAGGTGTTGCCGTCATTTTTGTCGGTTCCAGAAGATGTAAATCTATTTAATACTTTTAATAATCGAAGGTACAGAACTGTATGTTAACTCCCTGACACAGGTTGATTAGGGGTTACCTTCCCTGTGTTTATTCTTTCTTAAGACGGGATAGTTAACTGTTCTCAAATCTGTTCTGTCTACGCATGCGCTAGTTTTTAGCGCGAACCGAGCAGACTTCCATCTGTGAGTGATGAGCTGGTCTCTGCCGGACGAAGATGTCCGTTGTTCTTCTCTGCATTATCTGGGGGAAAGATAGTGATTCTCCCTGTAGTAGTTTTTGATGTTATTGTATGGTTGTTATGTTACCTAGTGTACTGTATGAGGTCAGCTGTGAAGGCTCCTGAGATAAAAGTATATGTGAATTACAGAAGGCCTTTCTGCTACCACTTACGACCTCAAACAGACTTATTAGACTATTATGAATGTTAGCTACGTTAAATGACATCCGTTTGTGTACTCTTACAAAAGCATTTGGCACCACTTTAGTGCCAAAACAGAAACTTCACAATTCAGAATTGCGAACACAGTTGCTTAATACTAGCAAAACTCAGCTGAGCTGCTGGCTAGAGTATGGCGTCCCACTGAATTTTATGTATTATTTCCTGGAAAACACCACTAGCAGTTAAGAACTGTGTTACAGGACAGACTTCTATCGAATGGCAAAAATGTGCGTCTCTATCCCGCTAATATAAAAATGCGTTGGCCAATCAAATCGGAAGACTAAGCTTTTCAATTTAAATTTTGAAAATAAAGTCAAAAGTACATCTCAATTTTTCAAATGTACGTCGGTCACATTTTGGCTTTTCCCCAATTTCACTTGTTGTTTTGGGCTAACTACATGTAAAATCTGCACAAACCTGCCTCCTAAGTTATTTTTAGCCACTATCTACCGAGTTTGCCCCCGCTAGTTCATTGCAGTTTGAATTTGCATTTTTCTGTGACTGATTGAGGACATTATTTGATGACAACACACATTGATGATAAACTACACATTGGAAACTGGACAAGATCATTTATACTGTTCAACACATAACAGCAACACACCTTCAACAGTTGGAAACTCGTCGATGACCTTCATTGTGAACGATCACGACTCGTGTTTACATACAAGTTCAGCTGTAATTGTCAATGGTGGAGCTTTCTCGCATTGCTGTTTATTGTCAGACAACATTGTTGACTAAGGCCAGGATTATATCTAAGATAAGTGGCGGTTTGTTTTTTTCGGAAACTTTGTACCGTTATATTGTGTATAACTGAGCCTTCTTAAAACACACTTTATTAATGCATTCTTTGTTTACATGTTCTTTGTTTACATGTTGTGTTAGTGTGTGTTTCGCGGGCTGGTTGGGCAGATGACTCCGTTAGAAGATACCACGTAACAGAGGTTCTATCGAGAGCGTTTTCTGTAGGGACTGCGCATATTTCCCACAGCGGGAATGTGCGAGCGACGTGTGTTGCTACTTTTCATTTTTTTTTCTTAGGTGTGACGAGATGTGTTAGTGTCGTTTTCGTTATTTTTTTCCCATTCTTTGATTTTTTTATTTGTTTTGTTTGTATCTGTCCGCCTCTCCTTCCTTTCTTTTATTTATATACACCCTTTTTGTTTATAATAGATTTAGTTAAGCTTTATTTATCATTTGACTTCTGCGAACGTTTTCGGTTGTTATACATTCTTGTCTTTGTATTGTTTTCGTCTACTTGTTTATCATACACAGTCTATATATATACTTGGTCATGGACTATTATTGTTGATATGATGCACTTTTCAGATAGTGGTTATTTATGATCATATTATTATAAAGAAACAAGCTGATTATACAAGTTTTTGATTAAAAGACTTGTCTCCCACGGAGATTGGGATAGAATAAAGTGAAGTGAGTATACAAGTCTAGGATTACAGACTTGTCTCCCTGTAGCAAAGTTAGATTTTGCTGGGGAGGTTATGATGGTATCCTAAAAAGAATGAAATCCGTGTATGTATTAACCGTGTGAGGTCAAGCACATGTAGGCCCCTGACTCTATAAATGATGATGATGAATTATGTGCAGGGAACCTAACGCTACCTCCCTAGATCTCACACGGTCACTGTGTTGGCTCTAGTGTCTGGTGTATGATGTACCTAGTGTCTAGGGGAGAAATGAAATGATGGTACACAACACAAAAACACTTTAAGTTACTATGAGGAAGTGAATAAAACCTGTGGTTAAGTTTTTCTTTACCTGGCAAAGGGGCGACCGACCCCAACCAGGCGCGTCCACAGGTGGCGGATAGTGGAATGACCTCCAGATATGGTGTGTCAGCTGCGAATTAAGTCAGCATTGCTGGACGAATAAGCAGTCGCGGACCAAACGGCGATGTCCTCCCAGCAGGACGGGGAGGGGTAACAGGTGGCACTGATACCCCCACTGAAATCCCCCATATGTCCTACGACGGGTGCATCAAGTGAGTAAGAGCCGCTATAAGCTCTAGCCACTGGGAAGGTAAACCTTGGTAAACAAACCAATCTGCTGCCTTGCAGCTACCACCGGGAGATGGAAAGGCTATGGGAGACAACCCTGAACAACAAACACAACCCGGCCTGCCGAAGACGGAGTGTGTTAGCTACGGCGCAGACACCGGGAAAAATTAGGACACACACGCTTTTGCGGTATGGAGTCATGCGACAATCTCGACTTACGTCATGGCGTCGCTCCTATCAGCTACAACCGGGGAGGAGCGGAGCCGGGCCCCTAGCCTCGAAAGGGCCCACCCAAGCAACCGGTGCCTTTGCCAACCAAATGGTCGGGGGAAGGCAAAGTAGAGCAACTGACCAACCAACCCACTATCTTACAGTGGCTCAATGGAATGCAGAAGGAGTGAGGAACAAGAAACCGGAGTTACAAGAATTCCTCAGGGAAAATAACATTGATATAATCTGCATCCAAGAAACTCACCTAAAAGATACCCAACGATTCTTTGTACGTGGATACCAATCCTTCCGCCAAGACAGGGCAAAAAGAACTAAGGGAGGAATCCTCACACTGATTAAAACCTCAATCCCAGCAGTAGAGACACACAGATCTGGTGAGGACGAACTTGAATACATAACAGTCCAACTACTGCTGCCCAGTGGAGACTTAATGATCACAAACTGCTACAGCCCTCCAACCACAACTCTGGAGCTACACAAAGTGAAGCTTGCAGCATCGAGACACCTCATTATGGGTGACTTCAATAGCCACTCACCCAGCTGGGGCTATAACGCAACAGATCCAAGAGGAGAAGAGGTGGAAGATTGGATGGTAGAGAATAAACTAATTCTAATAAACCAACCAGAGGATAAGCCCACCTTCTATTCCAGAGTATGGAAAACAACGAGCACACCAGATCTTGCTATGGCTACAGATGACATACATCGACTCACCACCAGAACAGTAAATACTCAACTTGGGGGAAGTGACCATGTACCAGTCACATTACAGATATCTGAGATAAGAAGTGCAGGAGAAATCAATATGTCTCCTAGCTGGAATTTCAAAAAAGCAAACTGGGGATTTTTTAAAGAACAAGCTGACAATTTCTGTCAGAACATTGCCCACTCAAATAACATCAATAAAAACATCTCCATCATCAGTGAGGCAATCATCCAAGCAGCAAAGAAGTCAATTCCACGAGGTAAACGACGAGACTACAAACCATACTGGAGTGACAACCTGGGAAAACTCCATAGTGAATTAAATAAAGCACGGGAAACTATGGAGCAAAATTCCACATTAGAGAACACACAGAGGCACAACAGCATAAAACAAGCTTTCAATGAACTAAAGAAAGCTGAAATCCAAAGGAGCTGGCACCAGAAGACTAGCAGTCTCAACATGGAAAAGGACTCAAGCAAGCTATGGAATCTGCCAAGAGTGCTAAATGAAGAAACAACAACCAGCTACTGTAAGACTGTCATCAAGGAAAATGAAAAATACCACACAGGAAAGATGGCAGCAAACATCGTGGCTGATTTCTACAAGGAAGAAAGCACCACATCACTTTCACATGCACGGATCCAAGAAGTACGTAAGGAAGTAAAAGAAAAACTGAAGCACCAAAACCCAGATATCTGCATGAAGTCACCCCTTACTATGAGAGAACTCAGTGCTGCCATAACAAAACTAAAGAACAGAAAAGCTCCAGGAAAAGATGGCATCACAAATGATATGATCAAGAACCTTGGACCTGTAGCCAGGCACAAGCTCCTCCTAATCTTAAATCAGTCATGGAGTACTGGAAAATTTCCAGATCAATGGCGAGAAGCAATCATTGTTCCCATCAGAAAGAAACAAAAGGAGAAAACAAGCAAGTCCAGCTACCGACCAGTTAGCCTACTGAGCTGTCTGGGTAAGGTAATGGAAAGAATGGTGAACTCAAGATTACTGAAACATCTGGAAAAAAACCATCTGCTTGATAACACACAGTCAGCATTTAGGAAAAATCGCAGCACCGAAGACCAACTAGTATATCTAGCCCAGGAAGTAGAAAATGCCTTTCAGGAGAAAAAGAAAGTGCTGGCGGTTTTTGTAGACTTGACAAAAGCCTTTGATAAGGTATGGAAGTTATCTCCCCCACACTTTTTATCATATATATATAAATGATATTGCAGAGAAACTGTCCGGGCATATCTCCAGGGCTCTTCATGCTGACGATTTTGTTGCCTGGTGTGCTGCTGAACATTTGCCTACTGCGAAGTTCAGGATGCAAGCAGCGCTAAATACCATCGGTAAATGGGCATCAGATTGGGGAGTGCAGATAAACCTCTCCAAGACAGTAGCAACCTGCTTCTCTCTGTCAAGTCGCCGAGAAACGATCAAACTGCAGCTAAATGGAAGTGAACTTCCAATCGAGGAAAACCCAACATACCTAGGAGTCAAGTTGGACAAGAGACTCACCTGGAAGCCGCACATAAAAGCAGTAGAACAGAGAGCAATAAGAAAGCTCTCTATTATGAAGAAACTGGCTGGCACAAGTTGGGGGGCAAATACCAACATACTTAAAAAAGTCTATACAGGCACAGTCAGACCTGTACTTGAATATGGCATGTCAGCCTGGGCCACAGCATCTAAAACAAACACAGAATGTCTAGGGAAAGTGCAAAATTCAGGCCTTAGACTAATCACTGGAGGGATGAAGACTTCTCCAATCCAGGCAATGGAGCGATACACCAACATCCGCTCTCTTGATGACAGACGTGAGGAAAAGGTATTCACTCACAGTGAGAAGCTTCTACGAATGCCAAGTCATCCAATGCATGCCAAACTGAATAGTGTGACAAAGAACAGGCTGAAAAGAACCAGCTTCCTAAACATCTCCAAACATCTGCATCGATGCCATGAGGACCTCCTCCCAAATCGATCTACTGAGATTGAAATGTTAATTGATTACGAGGAGCCAGACGACTGCCATGGAAATATATCTATCATCACAGAAGTCCCTGAAATAAAAAAGAAAGGCCACCTGACCCCTCAACAACTAAAAACTTTGGCTCAAGAAATGATTGAAGAAAAGTACAACCCGAAGGAGTGGACACATGCATACACAGATGGATCTGCTGAGGGGGCAGTAAAGAACGGTGGAGGAGGCATTTTTATAAGATTCCTAAATGGAAAGATCATCCGAAAGGCCTTCCCAACTGGAAAGATCTCCTCCAATTTTAGGGCAGAAGCTATGGCACTACTGCAAGCCCTGAAGATCCTCACCAGACCTGAACAGCAGCCACAAGCTAAGATAGTAATCTTCACTGACTGCAGATCATTACTTGAATCAATACAAAACACCAGAAATGATAACATGATGAATGAGATCAGATCTGAGCTTAACACCATCCAAAGGTCATCAACCATTGCCCTTCAGTGGTTACCTGCCCATTGTGGAATCGCTGGTAATGAGAAAGCAGATGCTCTATCAAGAAGTGGCAGTAAAATGGAACAATACAGCCACCCATTGCCCTATCGGGAAGCAAAAATCATCATCCACAACAAGTACAAAAATCAGTGGAAGGAGGAAGGGGATATATACAGCAGAGATGACCCAATCCACCACCTAAACAGACACCAACAGACGACAATTTTCCGCCTGAGAACTGGTCACTGCAGATTACTTGGACATCTCTATCGCCTCAAGATATCCCACATGAATGAATGCCCTTGTGGAACTGATATCCAGACTCCAGAACACATTCTCCAGAACTGTCCAACCCATGATAAATTGCGACGTGCGACCTGGCCAAAAGGTGATGAGCTCCAGCAGAAGCTATGGGGCTGCCGCGCCGACCTGGAAAAGACTGTGGACTTCGTCCTGGCGACAGGCCTGCAGATTTATCATGACTACAAACCGAACGCAGAAGAAGAAGAAGAAGTTTTTCTTTAAATTAATTTTTTTTTCAATTTATTTTGCCTGTCCAGTCATATCGTTTGGACAGGTCTTTGAAAATGAGGACAAGATAGTTTACATAAAAGATTAACTAAAATTGTGTGGACAATCTGCCCAAATAACTACAATGTTATTATATGTATTTCCTATTTGAATGTTCACAGCTTAAATTTATGCTTCTAAGAGAGAGAGTCACTGTGTATGAGGGGCTGTACTGTCATCATACCCCACAAAAGTCCTGAGTATGACTTGAAAAAACAAGGTTTATTTAAACCGAAACTGTCAGATGTACCCAGGTCCTTAACATATCACCTGGGGTTTCTTGTTGAAAGATAAGATCTTGTGTAGTTGCAGAAATATCGATATCACGTCACACACCCAAGCTCCTGCTGTTATCTCTTGACAGCATATGTAAAGTGTAGGAGACTTCTTGGCGTAATCGTCACTCCTCAGGTTTCCTGTCACCAGCTGGCAACAGGAAACGAAACCTCTGCAACAAAAGGACACCCTGGCCTTTTACATCTGATCACTTATTCTTTTATTTACTTTCATACGTGGGTATGGGATCAGCCTCGCGTGCATTTCAGGTGCACTCATCCCCTAATTTGCATGACTCCCACCTTGCTGTGACCACCCCTCAGGTCCCTATGGCAGATACGCCACTGTACGTTTACATAGTTTTCCTCAATAATATAATGTGGGGTAACCACATTTCCTTTCATATATATTTCTCATCTTGTTCTTTTTAAATATAAATGCTTCAGGCATGTTGAACAGTGTTCATTGAACACAGAGGCTTACTAATATGCTCTAATACAATAATATTCAAACATAATCATGACAACATACATTAGTTAGATACATTTCAACGTGAGGACTCAACAATGTCTGCTCCCGGCACGTCCTTCACTTTTTCCCAATAGCAGTATCTAACTTTGGTAATGGGATTAAACATATTAAATTCCTAAAGCATCCTTACCCCAAATCAAGAAATATAAACAAATGACGCTGACTTTGCAAAGAAATGGCCTCAGTTTCCTCTGCTCCGTCCAGACTGTGAAATACTCATATAGTTATTTAATTTACTTTTAAATTTAACACAGCTGTTCTCAGCGTATCTGAATCAAAATACAGTTCAACTGGCAATGAATAGTGAAAGCTTTTTGCTAATATTTAGTAGCACTGGCCAATCGAAAGCTTGCGACTACCAGAATTCAAATGCAGTTTTTGAAAAACCAAAATAATTCCAAACATACTCTGCGTCTGGTAGTCGATTGGCCAGCCTGCTTCAGTTATGCCAATGCAAAACGATGTTAGTTTTTGGTAACAATTTTCCTACCGCTCCCCTCTCCTTCTATACTCTTGTTACCCAAGCTAATTTGAATTTCCTCAATGCCTCTCTTCTAAGCCGGTGTCCCCACTAACGTTAAGAAAAAAGCAAGCAGAAACAACAGTCCGTCTGGTCGTGCGTCCGTAGACATTTAGTATTTTCTCAACCATTTGGGTAATACTGGGACTATCATATTATTTAAAACACATTCTTGCTCAGTGAATTCTAAGCTATACTACCATATATTTTTTATGTTCAGTTTCATTATGGTTTTAGATTTTCAATTTTGTCACCAGTCATCGTCAAATAAATATTTTACACAAGACGGCCATCTTCCCCTCTCGCTATCTCGCCAGCATGTATTTTTCAAATAACTAACGTGTTTTTGTGACGTCAGAAACATTACCGCGAGGAGGCAATAAAATTGTCTGCGTGTTTTGCCTCTTTTGGCTTTGTCGCAACGTGTATATATGCATGGCAGAATGTGTCAGGCTAAGCGGGGTTGTGCATGGCGGGTTAAGAATTGGCGTTAATAATTTGTATTGTATCGTGTAACACTACCAAAAAATGTAAGGATTACTACTAAATTTGCGTTAAAGTTGACAGAATACGTTAATTCAGATAGTTATTTTGCGGCACACTTCCTCCAAATCGTTAATTATAAGTCTTGGCTGCAAAAAGTATGCAGCAGATCTGGTAAAATGTTAGTAGTACGTTTTCGAAACCGAAACTAAAACGCGTGTTAGATTTTTACCGTGGAATCTTTCTATAGGCTTTAGCACTGCACAAAAGGCAGCGTTGCTGGCATGTGAGAGCATCACCGTCAGACACAATAGGGATGTTTTATATATTATCATTTTATGACTAAAATCTTACTGAAATGAGCGATTATTCTCGCAGATTTTACTACACTCCCATTGAGGTTGGGATAAGGTAATTTGTTCAATTTTTCAGGTGTAATCTCATATTATTAGACAGGATGTCTACATTAGATGTCTTTATTGAGCAAGGGAAATCCCTTGGCAAAACTGGTGACAAATTGGAAGAGTTTGCACTTGCTCAATATGTAAGGTGACCATATTTTCAAAACCCTAATCCGGGACAAAATAGTAGATTTGACCTATTTCAATGCAAAAAATCGGGACAAAAGGGTAAAGAAAAGGTCAAAAGTCGGGACATGTCCCGGAAAAATCAAGTTGATGTCAATTTAAAATAATATACATTTTATATATACATTTGAATAACATTGAATAACATACATTTTACTGTATAAGTTTAACTACTTAAACTAATAAGGGAGAAAAACATCATAAATCCTTACTTAAGGTGAAGCTGGGTTACTGTACTTTTCAGATGAGTGGATTTTTATCAAAAAGTCCTTCTTTGCAAGCAGCATCTTAAAAAACTCGACACATGTTTCCTCACAGTTCACTTTGGTTGTCAACATAGCTTTCAAAGTTTCAACACCTAGCTGTGTTTTATCACTTGCCCATAAGCTGTTCATCAAAGAAAACACTCTTTCTGTGGCAGCATTTGTTCCAGGTAGACAGAAAAAAACTCTGCCAACTTCAAAATATTTGAAAATGTCACATTACTGTTTCTGAAGTGGGAAACCATTTCAATCCAACGTTGTGGTGGCAATGTTTTTTTGGCACTCCATTCACTAATTTTCTGAGAAATAACAAACTGCTTCATATAGACATATTCGTCATAAATTTCAGTTTCTGTAAAGTGGGCTGAAGGTAATGTTTGAATCACTAGTGATGATGATATCTCAATATCTGCCCAAATTGGTATTCTGTTCAGCGTTACCCAGCTGTAGGATTGTAGGTCTTGAAAATTTTTTGCAGCATATTTATTCAAATAATTTAAAGCTGTTTCATAGAACGAAGAAACGCTAGCATGAAACTTTTTCACATCCTCCTTTGGAAGTCCTTCCATTTCCAGCTTTTAAAGGATTAGCTTAACTCTTGATGGCAAGAAACAGTCTTCCAGTTTGGACTTCAAAATAGTTTTCAACCTGTTGATCCTGTCAATGACTTCAAACACAGTGACCGTCTGTCCCTCTATTTTTTGCACTGCTTCGTGGAATGGAGAGGCCTGACTGTGAACAAAAACAAGTCATGCCTCAGATAGAGGATTTTCAAAGAATGTCTGTATAAAAACTGAGCATCTGTCTTGAGATGGAAAATATGATTTTAGAGGCAGGAACATCTGAAGAACCCTTTCAACAGCAGGCAGCAGAGCAAGCCACCTAGTCTGAGCATAACCTAAGATCATCTGGAAGTCTGTTTCCACAAACTGGCAAAACTCCTTGAGTCTTTCAACTCGTACTGTGTATGATTTTAAGAGTAGATAAATTTTAGCAATAATCAGCTCGACATCAACAGGCAGTACATCTGCAGCTATTCGAACAGTGTTGTGGAAAATATGACCTGCACGCCCAACTCCTAAATTAATATTTACAGGCCTCGGGTTTCCCTCCCTTATGTGTAATAAATGTTTACACCCAACTCCTATAAGACCATGTCCAAGGTTTTCTTGCAGTTTTTTGAAAACATTGTTCTGTCCTTTCCTTTCAGCACCTCCAAAATTGGAATTTGTGTTGTCTGCGCATAATCCAACTACTTTGCAGTCTAAACCATTTTCAGTTATGCAGTCATTAAGAAAACTACTTACAATATCAGATGTTTCACCTGGCAATGACTTTAACTCTAATATTTAAATTTTCACTCCATTACAGTGATCAAAGTATTTGACAAGCAAAGGAAAAATCTTGAATTCTTTGTGGTTGGATGCATCTGTCAGTACAGAAATAAATGTAGACTTTTCTATGTCACACCTTAACTCATTTAGAATATGGGGTGCCAAGACATTTCGAATAATGGCTTCTGTTTTCGTACGTGCACATGCAAATTTTGGCTCTAAAGTAACCTGAAGTAATTTTGATGTGCAATCCATACACCTGAAAGTATGATTGTGTAGCACTGTATGGTATGCAAAGGCGCCTTCTATAGCAGCTAATTGCTCTTTTTGGTCACCAATTTTATCAGCTCTGAAGAAAGTGGTTAACGACGAGCTTGATGCAGCTGTAACGACGGCTCTCTTATGTTTCTCACGGCTTTTGTGGTTCTTAATATCACCACGTTTACTATGGCTTATCGAAAACCCGGAGGCACATATATTGCATCGTACATTGAAGTTTGATGTACTATTTTTAATAAACGGATTTTCCTTTTGTAAATCTTCATTGAAACTGCATTTACGCTTTGGTACCATTTTCTTACAACAATAACAAAATATGCACAAATAGTTCACCGTTTAAACACCGTACGCAAAATCTTGGTACTTTACCACTACCTAAAATTTCAAATAACTGCGAATATCACATTGGAACTACAAAACTAATTCGCGGTCCTGACAAACTCTTGTGCTGTTTCGGCGCCAGTTCACTAGTAATTAAAAATTCCCTCGTCAGCCACGGAATAATAATTTTTTTTTAATCTGTGAGATTTATGCCAAATTGGCAAATTCGTCCAAAACCGGGACAAATTGGCGTCCCGG
Organism: Oreohelix idahoensis; assembly: GCA_024509875.1. Taxonomy (NCBI): domain Eukaryota; kingdom Metazoa; phylum Mollusca; class Gastropoda; order Stylommatophora; family Oreohelicidae; genus Oreohelix; species Oreohelix idahoensis. The sequence goes on from JAMPIV010017629.1 coordinate 420,172, forward strand.
ATTGCATCGAAAAAAAGTCGGGACAAATTATCAAAAATTGTCAAAAACCGGGACTGTCCCGGAAAAACCGGGACGTCTGGTCACCTTATCAATATGCCAAGGCACAGAAGGCTGAAGAGAAAAGGATGCAAATGCAGTTGGACAGAGAAGCTGAAGATAGAAGAATACAGCAACAATGAGAAGCTGAAGAGAAAAAACTTCAAGCTGCTGCTGAAGCTGAAAATAAAAGATTAGACAGAGAAGCTGCTGCTGCTGCTGAAGAGAGGAAATTTAAAGCTGCTGTTGATTAGAGAAAACTTCAGGCTGCTGCCGAGGAGAGAAAACTTCAAGCTGCTGCTGAAGAGAGAAAACTTAAAGCTGCTGCTGAGGAAAGGAAAGCACAAATGGAACATGAGGAAAAACTATTAGCTTTGGAGTTGGAGAAATTAAAGGTGATGAATATGAGTGCTCCTCATTCAACTTCGGGTAGGATAAAGGAGTATACTTATAAGGTCAAGTTACCTCCTTTCAACCCTCTAAAGGACGACATAACCTTCTACCTGGATAGATTTCAATTAACTTGCGTAGCGCATAAGGTAGATAAGCAACAATATGTCGGACAACTGATGGATTTACCTTCAGGTGAACCATTAAGTACTGTAATGGCAGTAGAGGAAACTGATGGAAGTAACTATGATGTTGTCAGGGCAACATTACTTAAGAGATATCAATTAAAAGAAGAAGATTATCGTCTTCGTTTTAAGACAATGCTACCAGAAACTGGAGTAGAGTTCTCTGACTTTATTACTAAGATACGTCTTACATTCACACGGTCGATTGAGCTGTCTAAAACAGAAAAAAACATATGAAGCCCTTATGGACTTATTACTTCGAGATAAAGTTATGTCATCTGTCAATGAGTCTTTCCTTGCTTTTATTCATGAGCGTAAACCTAAAGACATAAAAGACATGGAAGAATACTGTTGCCAGTATGTAACTGCACATCCCCATGCTACTGTTAGCAATACTAGGGTGAAAGAAGAATTGCCGGTTGCTTCTGCAGCACCATATGGCCCTAACTTTATGAATAAATTCCAAGGTGCTCAACACAACTTCAGTAAGAAGAGCAATCGTAATTATGATCAGAATCAGGGTAACCCATCACATAATGGGTCTTCTTCAAAGAACTGGAGGCGATCTGATAGTCCTCGTTATTTCGGGTCCTATAATTTTGGAAATTTGCGGAGAGGTAGTCACTATAGACACTTTCAAGGCTATCCTTCGAGGGGGCATCGAAACCAAACAGGTAAACACTATGATCATTGGGGAAATGACAATAGTGATTATGGAAACTGGGATTCGAACCAGAGCGGTGGTCAAGGTAGATCAAACTATGATAATTTCAGAGGGAATAATAATCGTGGTAGATCTCAATACAAGAAAAAGAGATCACATCACTAGGGAAACTCGGTACAACAAGAGTCTCATGGTGCTAATAATCAAGTGAACGATAATAAAAATTCTAATGCTGTTACTTGTGCAGCTTTTGACTTTGGGAGAGCATCTAAATGCACCCAATGCTCAACATTATTTGAACCGACCACTGTGTCTACTTTAAGTTGTGGTCACCCTCTGCCCGCTCTCCCTGCTGCAATTGCGCATGACGGGAGAGGATTGCTTATCTTGCATAGAGGTCTCGTGGATGGTAACCCAGTCTCATTACTATTTGATTCTGGGTGCACTACTATTGGGGTTAAGCAATCTCTTATAGATCCTCGCTGTGATACAGGAAAAATAGTTAAATGTGTAACATTTGGTGGCACAGTTGAAAAGTACTCGACCGCTATTATTCACATTGCTACTCCTTTCTTTACGGGAGAGGTCCACGCGTGTCTTCTACCTAACCCTATTGCGGATCTTATAATCGGGCGTATTCACGGGGTTAAGGAATGCACCCCGCAACAAATTGCTGACTGGGAAGAACGGAATATGCAAACAGCCAATGCAGTGGTAACAAGAGCACAAGCTCTTATTCCTCAAACTTCATCTACTGAAGTTAATGAAGTAGTTAGCCAAGATGATCACTTGGAGATTTCGCATGACTCGTTTGTGAAACTACAAGAAAAAGACCCTTCTTTAAAGAAATTCTTTCTTCTCGCTAAAAACGGTGATCCGAATCAGAATACAAATCGCAAATCATATATCACTACGAAGAATGGTATACTAGTGCGTATGGTACAACACTTAGACGCGACTATGCATTCTCAAATTCTCGTGCCCAAAAGTATGAGAGCTTTAATTCTTCAACATGCACACGATTATCAGTGTGCTGGACACATGGGTTTTTCCCGAACTAAGTCGAGAGTTCTGGGATCTTTCTTTTGGCCATTTGTCAATAAAGACATACGAATTTATTGCCGGTCTTGCAAAATATGTCAAGAGGTAAAGTCTAGAGGTACACGGCATGCTGCGCCCATTCAGGCAGCAGACATTCCTATTCGGCCGTTTCAGAAAATGGCCATAAATATCATTGGCCCTTTTAAGACTAAATTGGCCAGAGGACATCAATTTATCCTTACGTGCGTTGATATGTGCACGCGTTGGCCAGAGGCTATTCCTCTTAAGAGCATTTCTACTGCTGATATCGCAGACGCTCTTTGGCTTATATTTTCTCGTTTAGGATTTCCTGGGGAAATATTGTCAGACCATGGCACACAATTGATATCAGAGACAATGTCGCGGGTAATGTCTACTCTGCACATTAAGAGATCTCTGAGTAGTATTTATCACCCAATGTCTAATGAGTTAGTTGAGCGTCTTAATAGAACACTCAAGAACTTACTGGGGAAGATAACTGAGGATCATCCTCAGGATTGGGACAGGGTCCTACCCGCGGCTCTTTTTGCCTATAGGAGGTCCCCAACGAACATACAAGATTTTCTCCTTTTGAACTTGTCTTTGGCGCGCGACCGCGCGGTCCTATGTCTTTGCTGCATGATCTTATAACTGCTGATAATATCGACAATGACACACAATCTTCATATGAGTATGTCATTGCTCTCAGAAAAAAAATCATTGATGCATGCAAGCTAGCAACTTTATCATCCAAATTTGCTAAGGAAAAGGCAAGGCTATTTGCTAATAAGAAGAGACGCCTACGTCAACTTTGTCCCGGAGACAAAGCGTTTGTTTTACTTTCTTCTAGGGAGAACAGACTGCTTATTACATGGAAAGGTCCATATACTATAGTCTCTAAGATTTCCGATGTCGACTATGTTGTCGATATTGATGGAAGGCTTAAAACCTTCCATATAAATATGCTTACGGAATATCATGAGCGACCAGACTATTTGCAGCCGATTTTTCAGGCGAAGGACGATTCTCCAGTCCAACAAGGTCATATCTCATCCCTGTCGGTTATACAGGATGAGGAAACTACTTTTTCGGATGTTAACCTACCTCTTCCTATGATTCCACTTACTTCTACGGAATCATGGAGAAACGTTACTGTTTCTTCTCATTTTTCTTTTGAGGAACAGCGACAAATATCTTCTACGCTACAAGTATTTCAGGATGTCCTTACCGACATTCCTGGACACACACATGTCATTGAGCATGACATTATACTTACTGATCATACTCCGATCAGAGTAAGACCATATCCTATTCCTTTCATTTTCAAGCACAAGTCGAGAAAGAATTGGATGAAATGATACAATTGAAGATAACACTGACAAACAACATTTTTCTTTCTTATAGAAGAATAAGTGTTCTTAGGTCAGTTTCTTGCGCTGATTTCAAATTTGAAATCCGTTTATCTCTATCACATCGGGTTCTTAAGATATTTGTGAATAAATATATTTTTGGGAAACCGTTATTTGCTCCGTTTCATTTTTACTATATAACTTATTAAAAATTAATAAAGTGCAAAATAATTCTACTTTTTATACTGCTAAAAGATGCATGACATATGTTACGCTATTTTTCCAATAGTTACTGTATTTTGAAATAATTCTGAGCGAAATATGGCTTCTAGAAGTTGTAGAAATTCGGCTGATCTGTTCTGTTACGTGTGCGGATATTTTACCGATCGTGTTCACCAGAAAAAACTTTACACCATTACTAAAGAAAGCATATGAACTTTATTTCGATTCGAAAGTTGATGATGCAAATAAATCTTGGAAGCCAAATGCAGTTTGTTCGACTTGTGCAAATACATTGGCAGGTTGGTTACGAAAATCGCCGAAGCAAGTCGATGCCTTTTGGTGTGCCAGTAATATGGCGTGAACCGACAAATCACGCTACTGATTGTTACTTCTGCTTGACAAATATCCATGGTTTCACTTTTAAAACTAGAAAGTCTGTGATTTATCCAAATATTGAATCGGTTTCGAAACCAGTGCCTCATGATCCAATCACGTGTCCGATCCCAGTTCCACCAGAACAATATCCGTTGGACGTGAATGAACCATCAGAAAGTGATAGTTTACCTGCTTTAGAAACTAATTCTGACTCGGATTATATACCGGTGAATGATGGTGTTCACTTAATTAACCATTCAGAACTTTCAGATCTAATACGTGATCTCGCTCTTACCAAAGGACAAGCGGAATTACTCGGTTCGCGACTCAAAGAATGGAATCTTTTAACGCCCAATACTCCGATATCTAAATTTCGTCATAGACACAGAGAACTTGTTCAATACTTTGAGATGGATGATGACATTTGCTATTGCAAAGATGTAAACGGTCTAATGGTGCACCTCGGTCATGAGCACATAGTCAACGAATGGCGACTTTTAATCGACTCTTCAAAGACTAGTCTAAAAGCCGTGTTATTGCATAACGGAAATTTATTTTCATCTATTCCAGTCACCTACTCTGTTCATATGAAAGAAACTTATGACAATATGGCTATACTTTTGGCAAAATAAAGTACAATGACTACCAATGGCGGATTTGTGGAGACCTAAAGGTCATTGCAATTCTCACGGGCATGCAGATTGGGTATACTAAATTTTGTTGCTTCGTATGTGAATGGGACAGCCACAACAGACAGGAACATTATGCAAGAAAGGTGTGGCCTATAAGGGATCGTATGCAGCTCGGGCATAAAAATGTAATACACGAGCCATTAGTTAACAAAGACAGCATCATTTACCACCGTTACATATAAAGTTGGGGCTCATGAAGAATTTCGTAAAAGTGTTAGATAAAACGAGCAAAGCTTTCACTTATCTTCGAGAAAAGTTTCTGCAAGTTATCGATGCAAAGATAAAGGAAGGTATCTTTGTAGGACCTCAGATTAGGAAAGTTATTGCAGACAAACAATTCGAGAACTTGTTACATGGTAGTGAACTTCGCGCATGGATGGCATTCAAATCGATCGTCGATGACTTTCTGGGAAATCCCAAATCTGTCGACTATTTGCATATTGTTAAGCAGTGCATAGATGCATACAGAATTATGGGCTGTAACATGTCCCTCAAAATCCATTTGCTCGATTCGCATCTTGACTTTTTCCCTGACAACCTCGGCGAAGTCAGCGATGAACATGGAGAACGATTCCATCAAGATATCGCCGTAATGGAGTCACGTTATCAAGGACGGTGGAGTGTGACCATGCTTGCCGATTATTATTGGATGCTACATCGCGATGTACCACATGCCATTCACCGACGAAAGTCAACTGCAAAGAAATTCAAGCCTACATAACTGTTATACTTCTTGTACGAATGATGATGTAATACTGTATGCGTTGTTAAAAAACTTCAATTGCGTATTTCTAGAGATCCCGACCTGATAGAGAAAAACGGTTTGCAGATTTAAAAACAGCGCATTAAAATTGACCAGAAAAACATAGAAATGTTAGAGAAAGAAAAAAATTTTTTTTTTTGTTAGCCAGTGTAATTGAACCATCCACCTCAGCATACTCTTCGTCCATGGTTATTGTTCGAAAGAAAGACAATAACATACGCCTTTGCGTAGATTATCGCAAATTAAACCAAGTTACGAAGTTCGACGCTGAACCTATGCCTTTATTAGAAGATCTACTTATTAGACTTTCTAACTCTCGATTCTTTACTAAGCTTGACTTATCAAAAGGCTATTGGCAAGTTCCGTTAACTGAACACGCCAAACCTCTCACTGCTTTCTCAACACCTAGGGGTTTGTTTCAGTGGAATTTTATGCCTTTCGGGCTTATGAACGCCCCGGCTACTTTCGTACGCATGATGCGTCGAATTCTCTCATATCGTTCAGATGTCATTGCATACTTAGATGACATCTGTCTTTTCAGTAATACTTGGGAAGATCACTATTTGGGGTTAAATGAATTACTGTCAACTCTACGCGAGCATAATTTGACTGCAAAACCATCTAAAACCTTTGTTGGGTTTAGCAAAATTTCTTTCCTGGGTCATCGAGTTGGTCATGGTCTATTGAAGACAGAGGACCAAAACATTTCTAAGATATTAAATATCTCTGTGACTAAAACAAAGAAACAAGTACGTAGTCTTTTGGGATTAATACAATTCTACGGAAGATTCATTAAGAATCTATCCTCTATCATGGCACCACTCTCAACCATATTGAAGAAAGGGTCTCCTAACATGGTGCGCTGGTCTCAAGAATGTCAAGCTTCATTGGATCAGATTAAGAATTTGTTCTCATCCCCACCTATCTTAAGGCTACTTATTGCTGATAAGACTTTTGTTCTTCGTAGTGACGCCTCATCCACAGGGATCGGAGCGGCACTAATGCAAGAGTATTCAGGAACTCTGCATCCTGTAATGTATATTTCTAGGAAACTGAACGCGGCAGAAAGGAATTACTCGGTTTTAGACCGTGAGTTGTTGGCTATGGTTTGGTCAATCCTTAAATTACAAAGATTCCTTCTTGGTGCGCATTTCATTGTGGAAACAGACCAAAAAGCTCTTACAGCTATTCAGTGTAAGAATTTGAAGAGCTCGAGATCTACTCTATATGCTATTGCTCTTCAACCTTTTCATTTCACGGTGCGAGCTATCCGTGGTCTGGATAATGTGATGGCAGACATACTGTCTAGATGCCCACATGAGTCCACTTAAGTCTTGTGTCCTAGTTTTTCCTGATACACTGCTAGACATATGTCTCTTCACTATACCTGTATATATTAACACATTTGTTGTCAACTTAGAGTGGTAAATTAATTGTTTTCTTTCTCTATTACCATCTTTAGTGTAATGGAGAAGTTTGAGTTGACATAATATAAAGGTCAAAAAAAAATTAATGCGGCCACATGTAACATGTATTAGTAATTATAGTACATTATAGCATGTTGCTAATTGTGTTATTTATATTGTTCTCAGCGCAAACTAGTACCAGGTACGGAGTGCTTTGAGAATCATGACGATGCTGCTTACATGATTTACGACATACAGATTTGATTTATACTTGGTGGATGCCATCTTCTATTTGTTAGAGTATACACTTGAATTGTCATATGTATATAGAATAACTTTACAAATTTTGATTATGTCCATCCATTAGATGATAGTCATTATATAACATGATACTTTTAAAGATTTATATGTTTGTATGACTTTGCAAGATATGTTATCATTCGCATCACTATAACATTGCAATTTTTTTAATATGTATGTGATTTTTGTTAGCATCGCCAGATATTTATTTGATGGTACCTTCCGGATATATTTTACTTGGAGAAAATATTTTCTCTTATTTTGTGAGGTGAACTTTTTGTTCTCACTAGACGCGCTATTGTGCGTTGATTGGGTCTGACTTTATGTCGTTATATTTATTGATCCTTTCATCGGCGCATCATTCATGCGTTATGAGCTTGTTGCGTCTCGCTCATTGATGTATTTCACACAAAAAATGTTTCATTTTTTTTATCCGGAGGGGGTGGTAGTCTGTTGCTGTCATTTTTGTCGGTTCCAGAAGATGTAAATCTATTTAATACTTGTGATAATCGAAGGTACAGAACTGTATGTTAACTCCCTGACACAGGTTGATTAGGGGTTACCTTCCCTGTGTTTATTCTTTCTTAAGACGGGATAGTTAACTGTTCTCAAATCTGTTCTGTCTACGCATGCGCTAGTTTTTAGCGCGAACCGAGCAGACTTCCGTCTGTGAGTGATGAGCTGGTTTCTGCCGGACGAAGATGTCCGTTATTCTTCTCTGCATTATCTGGGGGAAAGATAGTCTTGTGATCTTAGTGATTCTCCCCAGAGTTATTCTGTTCGTCTGGAATGACGACAGTAGTTATTTGTGTATTTCTCGGAATTCTGTCCAAGGTAAAATAACTTAATTATTATGCAAAGTTTGCAGAACATTTAGTATGAACCTGTGAGTAGCGCTCACAGTTCTTGTGATCCAGAGTCCATTATGTGTGCTTGACGTAGCCAATTAGGTCTATTCGTTGAAGTACTTTACAGAAGCACAATGAACGTATATTGATATGAAACCCGCAGGATGGCGGTATGTTTCAGCATGGAAGATAATACATGCCTATGGAAAAAATGTACAGTTGTTTATCAACCATTATCAGGCCCGTCATTACGGCCTATAACTTTGAGCAGAAGAAGAAGTGCCTGGCGGGTGAAGCCAGATGAAGTCTTGACTTTATTTACAAGTTCACAGACTTCTATATTAAGCAACTATATTTGTTAAAGGACTACCTGACGCGTTCAGTCAGGGGCCCTGAGCTACGGTAGGAAAAGAATATGTTGTCAAGCCAGCGTTATTAGCATCATACCTACGAGCTATACAAAACTGACGATGCTCGATGTTACTATTTATTACCACATGTGAACAGTTTTTAAAGGACAGACCATTGTCGATAACGGCCTTATAGATGAGTGGTTCAAGCTTTATAATGCCAGATGTTTTGCCAGTCATTTCCAATATATATGATGTCCTTGATTCTCGTCCATTTGACTGTAACTGTTAATGTCACTGTGTCTCGTAAATAAATGGTTGAAAGTTCCAGCAGTTTCTACAATTACTGACTACTGCATGTGAGTGAGTGGGTGCCTTGTTTACATATCCAAGAGCCTAAACGCATTCGTGTCTCTACACACCCACATCACTTGTCAACCACACAAACTTCGAGTACCTCACATACAAGAAATGTCTGATGTTCGGATGTCAACATGACACCCTGTTAGCGATTCAACGCCTGGTTAGCTATTCATGCACAACAAAGCTGTTTGGCCCAGGTCGGACTGACTACAACAGTACACAGAAAAGATATTGTTACGTTCCTACATAACCTAACGTAAATCCCAGCTTAACATTTGTGGTGACCGTAAATATACGGTAACACCAGGTAAAAGCGTATATGCGTCTAACCACAGACAAAAGACATCCCCTGCATGGGAACATAGCTGACATCAAAGGAGCGAGAATAAAGAGGGGGATGTCATGGATGGCGCAGGCGGAGGAGACTTTAAGAAAGGTGATCCCAGTTGAAAGTATATTCAAGGGAGAAAAGTGGAGTAAGTCAGATGAGAGCTGGATGAACTACCAGCAAGTCATCATCAGCCTTGGTAGAGAATGCAGAAGTTGGGCCAATGGGAAAGCAGAGCTGGAAGTTGATAACCTTATAAATGATAATGCTGGGGACGATGATGCCATTGTGTACACTTATGGGTCTGTAATCTGTGGTAATAAATCAGGATGGGGCTTCTTTGCTAGAGTAAAGGACAGAACCGTCGCTGAACATAGCGGGGCTTACATGATAACAACCTTCAGCATGAGAATGGAGGTAAAGGCAGTTACTGCTGCCTTAGATGGCTGTCTGAGACTTTATTAACAAAGACATCAGACTCACACTCCATGCTTCGAAAGGTCCAAAATGGTTGGTTTCGTCATGAATGGAAAACCTCCATAGAATCATCGAATCTTCAAGTTCTGATATAGATCTACTGTCCTGGTCATGCCGGGGTACGTGGCAGTGAAAGAGCTGACAGACTAGCTTCAAGAGGACCCATAAAAGGTGCACTGGCCATGGATAAGGAAGAAATACTGAGGGCGATTCATGTTCGTCTATTAGAAAAAGACATTGCAATCGATGAATCATCAAGGCTAACATTGTTGGAATTCGGCATCAAACGTAAGAGCAGCAGGGATGGACGTATGCGAGGATGCATCCCCCGTGTATACAACCAGTGCGCAACAGGAACAATTAGCATTCATACCCTTCGACATTTGCTGCGGGAGACTGAGCATCTATGGGGTTGCCCGGAGTGCATTGACGTCATTTCTGATTAACAATAACAATAAGGGACATAATTTTAACTGCCATGGACTTGGTGATGCGTCAGACAACACAGGATATCCCTAGAGGAGTAAGATGGAGAACGTTCACCACACTGGAAGATCTAGACGATACTGCACTAATCTCACATTCACATCAGCACATCCAAGAAAAAAGAGACAGACTGAATAAATATAGCCAACAAGTGGGACTTGAACATCAACGGGAAGACGACAGAGGTCATGACACTCAATGTAATAAATCCTGAGCCCATAAAAATAAGGAACCAAAAGTTGGAACAAACAGATGCATTTACATATCTAGGAAGCATAGAAACACCAGACGGCGGAACAAACAAAGACATGAGTAACAGAATGAATAAAGTCCAACAGAACTGCTTAAACGGTGCACGATGCGCGCCATCATTGCAGGCAGACGCTGGAACTGGGTTGGCCATGTCCTCAAAGGGACCCTAACACCATCACCAGAACTGCTATGCTATGGACCCCAGAAGGACGGCAAAAGGGAGGCAGAACAAAGGCACGGCACGAAGTATGGCCACCGATCGAGCAAAATGGGGACAGTTTGTTGCTGCCCATTTAATAAAAAGCTTATTAAAAAGAGCGGTTTATTTCTTGTCTTACTTACTTGCTTAGTCGTTCCTCTTCTACCATGATGTGTAGAGGTTTGGAAGAGAGAGAGCGCCATACTATCCCGTCTGCTGTCTTTCTCCTGGCCTGGTTCCATTCTAGTCCTCGGTCCCCCAGAGACTGTCTATTGTTGTCCTCCAAGTGGACTTTTCTTTTCTTTTATGTTAAATTAATTCTTAAATTTCATATCTGCCCAATAATTCATACTGTTGTTCTTAATATAATTCTAAATACACGACAGTGTTTGATATAGTCCTTTAAACTTCCTTTTGATTTGTCTACACAACGAGCATGCATTTTATGTGGCTGTGATCGGGGCGCATTTTTCCTGGCTCACCCCGGGCGCTAAAAAAATCATCGCTGCGCCACTGCTTCTATGGATCTTCCTATCTCTAATAACTATCCATGACTCACTTCCATATGTCAGGATGGGTCCTACATAAAAATGAAGAACACTATTTCTTACTTCCATTGACAAAGAGTTGCTGCATAAAATATTTTTGGGACCCAAAGATGCAGCAATAGAGAATGCAGTCAGCGACCCATAGCTTGACTGCTTGCGTCAGGGTCAGAGAACGAGAGCTGACCAAGACCCTACTCCACCTCCACGTGGTGATCCTGGAAACAGGCTGCATCACTGCAGTCTGGCTGAGAGAGTAGGGATCGAAGAGGGAAGGCAAACCCGGTCCCCAAAAATGCCGTGCTGAAGTCGGATGTGTCGGCCGAAAGGCGCAGATATCGCAGCGCCGGTGTAAACAGACACAACGCAACCAACGTCCTTTTCAGGACGAACGAGGAAGAAGAAGAAGAAATACTTTTCATTTTATTGAACACTGCTTTTGTCTGGGCTAATCTATTCTGTATCTGTTTGTCTTGCCCGTTTTTCATTTCAATATAATTGTATACAGTGTTTCTTAACCAGTTAATTTTCTGAACAAGGCATACACCCCTTGGGGTTGCGCGACCCGACCTCCCAGATATTTTAGAAGGCGAATCATCATAAACACACATGATGTCATGCAATGAAAAAAGAAAAAGAAAAGGGGGGGGGGGGTACACTATTTTGTGACGACGTGTGACGATGGGGAGCCCTTGAAGAAATGTGACGTTACACACAACAACAACAACAAAAATACGAGTGAGGATCGCTTCTTCGTAAATGATGTCGGAGCGAAATAGATGTTGTATCCTCCATCCTCACTGTCTACTTTTGTCCGCAATCGTTTGTCGTGAAATATTCTAATCCACATATATAAATTATCAGGTAAATATAAAGCCTAATAAATACATATAATAAAGAAAAGAGCAATGGTAAAATAACAGTGCTGTCACAAAGAATGTACTCGAAATCCCCTTTGTTTTATGCTTCGTCTGCAAATTGTAACGCTTTCACGTTGATAGTAAAAGCCTACTATATTATTACCCGCTTTCTTCAATGAAACGTGTGCTGTATTTCTTGCAAAAACATTGAGATACCAAGCTGAACAATGACCTAATTTTAATATTTCATTCATTCCATTTTATACACGGCGTAACTAAAGACAGATGGACTAAAGGATAGAGAGAAGGGAGAGGCATAAAGCCGAACACGTGCAACACAAAACACGCGTCGCGCGATACACAATTACTACTATCACGCGTGTAAGGCCACATGCACTAATTTTTTCGGACGGACAGTGATAAAAACACTAACCTTCCCAGAGTTAGGTTTTTAAATCCTGAAAAACTCTTATTAGAAAGATGACAATAGATGGGTTTACGTTTGAAAACATTACAGTACCCAGACAGCACATCTTCGAAACAGGAGGTAGAAGGAATTGCATATTTTGAACGCAGCATTTTAGCTCTATTAAATATATATATTTGGGTTCCTTAGGGTTTGCTGACAAAGAATATGTACAACGTTATGCAAATAGTCTAGGAATTAACAAGTTATAGCCAAAATAAAATGATGGTGCTGTCAGACAACACCCAAAATCAGAATCGCTCAGTGGTAGATTTTTTTACACCACCATTGTACGGGAAATGGGCCACAAGTTACATTTGAACTGATTGGCTGGAATGATATGTAAGGCTAAACACGATTAGTCGGGCTATAAATGCTATCCTTGGTTGTTAGGGGAGACGTAGGAAGTTAAAATTTTTTCAAACACTTGTCGAAACGTGGCTCCATTGGCCAGACTCGCTGATATACTCACTTAGGAGCGTTAGTTCGAGACCACTAGTTCAAATAAGCTTGATAAAGCAACAGTGCGTTGAAGCCAGCTCATATTTTTGCTAAATAAAAGCCTGGAACATAAGCAGATGGGAATTTGTGCCAGTATTTGTGCCAGAATTCATTGCTAATCAACGTATCTGTGTTTGTTTCCATGAATTGTGGTAAGCTTGAAACATTCAGTATCTTTTAATGAAAATTGAATGTGAATTGTTAATTTATGCCTGTATATATGTGTAGTTCAGTAGCAAACATGATGTAAAGCCTATAATGCTCCAGCCTGAACAGAAGGTGTCGGAGGAAAGTAAAACGGCATGGAATGGCCAAACAGTACACTGACACCTAGATGATTGACTAGAAAGAAATAATGCTGGAAGTGCAGAGGCGTAGTAACCATTAAGGAGGTTAATACTGGTATAAAGTATTTCAGATGAAGCTGACAGTTGGCCTAACGCTCTGAACTCAATGTTTGTGATGTATTGTGCTCAGTGTAAAAAGAGAGTATAAATTAGTTATGAAGTAGAAGGTACATCCTTCTTGTTTTCAGGGACCGTGGTCTTGATGGTATTGAGCAGCACCTGGTCAGAGCTTTGCTGAATCCAGAGTCGGACAGCATACTCCTTGGTCCATTTAGCTATCAGTGAGGTGTCTCCAGAGCACAGGGGAGAAATCGAGCAGAGGAGTCCTTTCCTGCCGCCATCACGCAAGATAAGCTGATGTGGCCAGCTGAGCTCAAAATTATGTACCCCCATCTTAAAATAACATTGTAACATAAACTTAAGAGGGGAAGTAAATTGTTTTAATATCAGGAACTGAGAACATCTCCAATACTAGTTCCAATAAAGACAAACTATTGAAGTCATGATGACAAATACCAACAGAGCTTGAACAAAACAAAACCAGTATTACCTCATATTACTACTACACAACTGACACACATAGGATACTTTTAATAATATATGTCACTACAATATTCATATTGATAAATTCTGTACATATAACTTGTAATTAAAATTGATTGTGATTCCTGGTTCCCTTTGTATTTGAATCAGGACACATATTCATTCATGACAGAAATGAATACATATTGTTATTTGAAAAGTTATCAGTGACTCCTTTAAGATATCCTTGTAGAGTGTTTTATGTATGTGAGTGTCACAGTGTTGTCAAGTGTGGTGGAATAAATTAAATTGTTTATCTGTCTGTTGTTGTTATGACTTACACTTCATCATACACATACCCTAGACATACAACGTAGTCATCACACTATTCCAGAATAATTCTGACTGAGATATATATATATATGTGGCAGCAAGTAAGGTTATCTATAATACACTACTCTTATTAGATATAGATACCTTCACAGCTGATCTCAGTCAGTACACTAAGTCCCCTATAAATATTTATAACATCCCACTTCACCACATATATTGGGGGCTCGCTCTTGGGATTTTGAATCTTTCCCTATTAAAAATATTGGGGGTAATTCACTTCAGGGAATATAAGAATTAAAAGGTATCCTTGGGTGGAATTAAATAAGGTTGAGCTCACGGTGCCTGTGTTGTCCATTAGATATATATGTAGAGATTGAATTGTTGGTTAGACATTGTATAAATTTACCTGATAGACAATGGCGGACCTGGCCAAGTTTCGATCTGCTGCTGTTCAGACTGCAAAAGAGTTAGGATTAGATGGGCAAGTTATGGTTGCCTATGTCACTACGGAATGTGACAAATTTATTGAACGCGAAGAAAGAAGGTTTGAAGCCGAAAGAAAGTTAGAGGCTGAAAGGGAAATTAAGAAGTTACAATTTGAGGCTGAGGCTGAGACTAAGAGGTTGCAGATTGAGGCTGAGGCTAAGAAATTGGAAGCAGAAAGAGAAGACAAAAGATTGGCTGCAGAAAGGGAAGCAGAAGAAAGAAGATTGGCTGCAGAAAGGGAAGAGAAGAAATTGGCTGCAGAAAGGGAAGAGAAGAAATTAGCTGCAGAAAGGGAAGAGAAGAAATTAGCTGCAGAAAGGGAAGCAGAAGATAAAAGATTACAAAGGGAACATGAGTTACGACTAAGGGAGTTTGAGTTTCAAGGCCATGCTCCTGAAAATGGTGCCAGTCCCTTTGCCTCTGATGCCACTGCTAGCCAAGGAGCCTCAACCTCAGCTATGAATTTTCATTTAGATCATTTTGTTGAGAAAGACGATGATATAGAGAGCTATCTAAATAGGTATGAACTATTAGCTACCACGTATGGGTTAGAGAGAGAGAGAGGTGGAGCTTAAAGTTATCTCAAGGACTTCGTGGGGCAGCTTATGAAGTTTTTGCAAAAATGAGCAGAGGTGATCAGGAAAATTATGACATGCTAAAGCAGGCTCTTTTGTTAAGATATGAAAAGAATGCAGAATTCTATAGGAAAAAATTTAGGAATGCTAAACTACTGTCAGGTGAAACCTATCACCAGTTCTCTGCACGAATAGAGACATACTTGGAGAAATGGACTTCTCTGGGGAAAACCCAAGATCTTAAGGAAATGGTCCTTATAGAGCAACTAAGAGAGTCCATGGCTCCAGACCTGAGAAAGTTTCTCATGGAACAAGGTGCAGAGAGGCTGGGTGAGTTGCTAAATGTTGCTGAAAGGTATCAAGCAGCTCAAGCAGAGGTAACAGGTAATAAAAAGAAACAAGTGGATAACTTTAGGGCACCACAGAACTTTAATAAATTTGATCCTAGGGATCAAAACAAAGGTAAGCACCAGTTTGATAGGCCACGGTATGAAAATAAAAATAAATTCCCACAATTCGATGAAAGGAAATATGATGAAAGAAAATCTTTCAACCAAGGAAAAAGGTGGTGTAAGAATTGTCAGATGGACAATCATGACACTGACCGTTGCAGAAGGAAACCTGTGTATATGGCAACCCTTCAGGTCAGGTCGACCTCAAGACAGGAGGAGGATATTATGTTAGATACCACTCCAGAAGAGATGAGGAAGGCACAGGCTGGGGATAAAACACTCAAGCCTTGTTTCAGGAAATTGTCAACTTGTCATACAACTCCAGGCAAGGGAGATTTTTACATGAAAAACAAGTTGATGTATAGGAAGACTGGAGCTAGATCCAAAGGTCAGGGACAGCTGGTACTTCCTAAAAGATATAGGGCAGACTTAATAAGGAGCCTACATGTGAAACCAGATGGGGACCATGAGAAGATAGGTACCATCATTCAAAAGGTGGCTCACAATTATTATTGGCCTAAAGCAAGATGGGACATTGAGAATTTTGTAGAAAGGTGTAGCATAGCACATGAGGGAACACCCACAAGTGGGAACATGGATCAGGACCTGGACACGCCACGGGGCAAAATTAGGCCTGATAATAAAAAGAAAAGTAGATTTGATAAAGTGGACCAAATGGAATGGGAAGCCCCTTTTCACGGACAAGCTTCACTTAACTGTTTTACAATGGCCACTATGCGGAGAGTGCAAAAAGATGTCTTACCCCAGGATAAGCCGAAATCCCTCAATCGGACTTAAACAAACTGGAGGAAGAGGATGTAGAGAGGAAATCTCTCATCAAGAATTTTAAGTGGGGAGACAGCCCCAAGAGAAAAATTGGTAGCGGTCGTTTTGTGCATGATAATTCTGGGAGGAAAAATCATCACTATAAAGCTTCGAGTGGAAGAGACCATACCGGTGCATGGACAAATAGGTCCACACAATTAAAGGTCCATATGTAGCTTTGTTAAGAACGTGGACTGATGAAAAGGCAGAGGAAAACATTACATCTTCATACCAATATGTGAATGAGCTGACCACTCGTTTAAAAACTGGCTGGAAACTTGCCAATGAAAATTTGAAACAAGCCAGGAAGAAACATGCTGCCTATTATAACAGGAAGGCGAAAGACAGAAATTTGGCTGTGGGAGAGAAAGTACTGCTTCTTTTGCCCGGGAGTCAGAATAAGTTACAAATTGGATGGCAGGGTCCATATACAGTTTTAGAGAAGGTGTCTAGAACAAATTATAAGATAGATAAGAAGGGGAAAGAAAAAATCTATCATGTGAATCTCCTGAAGAAATATTTGGAAAGAGAACATCAGGAAGAGACACACTTGTTGACCTTGTCCATCGCCATGGAGATGAAAAAGGAACCACTTTCATCATTTGAGTATCCATTACACCCCTGTGAGACAGCAGCACAGGTGAAAATCAGTACACATTTAACGAAAACTCAGAAAGAGAGAGTGCAACAGGTTCTAAATAATCATGCAGAGGTGTTAACAGACCGACCAGGGCATACAAACCTATTGGAATATGATATGAAACTGATAGACCCCACACCTGTCTGTATGAAACCATATTCGATTCCGTTTGCTAAGGAGAAAGCTTTGAAGGAAGAGATAGACTATCTATTGAAGGAGGGAATTATTTCACACAGTGAATCCTCATATAGTTCCGGTGTTGTACTCTTAAGGAAGCCCTCTGGAGAACATAGACTCTGTATAGATTACAGGAGACTGAATGCTATTACAGAAGGACAGGTGGATCCATTGCCGGATACAAATCAGCTGTTTGCCAGACTAAATAAAGCTAAATATTTCTCAAAAGTGGATCTGAGTAAAGGATACTATCAGATTCCAGTAAAGCCTGAGGTTAGACCATACCTAGCTTTTAGTACCTCAGAAGGACACTATGAGTTTAATAGATTGCCATTTGGATTGAAGAATGCGCCTAGTGTCTTCTCTAGAATGATGAGAAAATTGTTGGATGTAAACATTTCGGAGGAACGTAATGAATCCCTGAGTTGCCTCTTTGATTGAGGATATTCCGAATGTTTCATACAGGATAATAAGAAGATTATGGGATCCACTACGAAAACTCTGCTATCACCAGGTATATGTTATCTCCTCATAACGTACATTTTGAGGGAAATATAATGTTCTCTGGACATATCATTGCGCAGACTCAGAGAAGAGAAATGGTGAATACGGGTTGCGAAGCAGCATTAAGACAAGCACTCACACTTGCGGCTGTTTGACATGGGAT